>CALNHX010001877.1:0-201297 GCA_940337035.1 Agriotes lineatus | reverse complement strand
ATTCATTAGAAACAAATTGAATCGCCCGTACTCTATTCTTTAACGTATCGCATACATGATTTATCTACAAGCCTTTTATTAAACATAATCATTTTAATACTATATAGGAGTATACAATTTTAAATCGTTTGTCAATAAATGTCGTTTTGCGAAATTTAATAGCGCGCAAGCGGCATGTATATTATTTTTTCACAACCGGGATTTCAAAAGTAGTTTCTATATTAAACACATCGTAACAAAATTTCTTTATTTACGAAAACTGTCGTGGAAAACAATGCTTCAGAAAATTATGCATTCTCCCCTCGATGCTGCTGTAAATAAGTGACCAGTTTTAATTATTTTTAATAAAGTTCGGGATTTCAAAAGTAGTTTCTGTATTAAACACGTCGTAACAAAATTTCTTTATTTACGAAAACTGTCGTGGAAAACAATGCTTCAGAAAATTATGCATTCTCCCCTCGATGCTGCTGTAAATAAGTGACCAGTTTTAATTATTTTTAATAAAGTTCGGGATTTCAAAAGTAGTTTCTGTATTAAACACGTCGTAACAAAATTTCTTTATTTACGAAAACTGTCGTGGAAAACAATGCTTCAGAAAATTATGCATTCTCCCCTCGATGCTGCTGTAAATAAGTGACCAGTTTTAATCATTTTTAATAAAGTTCGGATACTATTTTTCAATGTCATGCACTGGTTACAATTAACGAGCACACTTTACAACCATTTTATAAAAGAACACGGTCTAATTTTATTTTTTTGTTTCTTTCGTTAAGATCTGCAAGAACTTCTTTTGGAGCTGCTGCATCCTGCCAAACTGTGAGCTAGTTATTTTATATTTAATCAGTACAATTTCTTATTAAGATTCTATATTATTAACTTTCAAATTCTGTTAACTGCTTGCATGCCATTAACCAACACACTTAGGCGAATGCGTTTTAAGGAGACGAGGTTAGACAATTTTGAATTGTATTTTGAAAATTAAAATAACAGCAGGTTTTTACCGACTTCACGTTGAGAGCCCTTTACGAAGGGTTTAAAATCACCCGAGGCACAATGGTTAGACGAGATTGCAACCCTCGCGGTTGTGTTCATGACGGTGGTTTTTGTATTCTCGCTTGATGTTGTGTATTATGATATCGCATCACATACATGTCAACCCATTTACGCTCCTTGTTACTCTCTCTGTTACATATAAACCTATGAACAAAATCAAGTAAAATGCTGCACGCAAACTAATACAAACTCAATTTTACAGTCAAGGTTGCCAGCTCCTACTACTGACTTCAAGGTCACCATTTCTAATTATTGCAACGCACCTCCGTTTTCGCACAAGTCGACTTCTGGTGGGTAAGGACGCTGTGATTGCCACCACGAAAATACTCCAGGAGGCAGTTATCCAGAATCGGAACGGCCTTCAACTTCGCGGAGGAGCAGGACAACGCCGAAGGAGTAGACAATAGCGTTACTGTACATGTTATGCAACTGATAAGTGATTATAGCATTAGTGTTAATTGTTTATCTGTATATATCTTTAGATGTTATTAAAACAATTTATGAAAATATTTGCCTCTTTCATTAAACTTGTAGAAGTGTCAGGTTGACAACATGGTCTAAGCTAGAGTTCAAATGTAATTTGATGAGAACACTAACCATGGCCTCGGTTTCAAAGCCAAGTGTTGGGGGTAGTTCCAGACGTGAGATGTGGCCTTGAAGTTTAGCCGTGATCTGTGGCCTTGAAATTTGGCCTTAACTTGAAGTGTAGCCTCGGTTTCAAGAAAACGTGGTGGGGGGAGGTTCTAGAACTGTCCATGTGGTCTCGAAGTTTAGCCTTGAGCTGTGGCTTTGAAAATTGGCTTGAAGATGTGACCTTGGGTTCCTGCTTTCATATGGTCGCGGAGTTGGCTTTGGCCTTGAACTCAAGGCCAACTGGTGGAGAGGCACCAGCAAGCAACCTTGAACTAAAAGCCAACTGTGGGGAAGCTGTCCTAGCTCTGAACTAAAGTCCGACCTTGAAATCAAGGCTGAACAATGAGTGTTCCAGCTTTTCACGCCTTAACCTTGAATTGGAGGCCAAGTGGCGGGGGGGAGGTTCTAGAACTGTCCATGTGGTCTCGAAGTTTAGCCTTGAGCTGTGGCTTTGAAAATTGGCTTGAAGATGTGACCTTGAAGTGTGGCCTCGGTTTCAAGGAAAAGTGGTGGGGGGAGGTTCTACAACTGTCCATTCTAACCTACCTATTAAATTCAACTGAAATATTGTCAGATTTTCTTATGCAAGCTGTAGGACAAACGATTCAAAATGGTCGTCACTTCGAACTGGCCACTGTATTCCAAATGAGACAGGATCCTTCAAAATCGGCCATCACACTTTTCGTTCAAAATACACACGGATTTTTCTACAACATCTGAAATGAGCATAGAAGATTTGAATTTCATCAATGTTGGTTCGCAGAGAGCGACAATAGCTGTTTATGTATCAAGTTGCAAAATGAAATTGTTTTTCATACTAGAAGTGAAGTTTGCCCTACGAGCGCAAGTTGGGCAACACGCTGTGTGTGAAAAACACTAATTTTGCAACGTGTTGCATGCAAGATTTTCTATAATTTTGAGTCATATTAATTTTTATAGTAAACGAGCTTACCCGGCAAACGTTGTTCTGCTCAAAAATAATTTGTTTTTGTACACACATCTTCTGAATATGAGCCAAATCAGACCATAAATACACATTTTCGTAAATATCTCGACTCCAGCTCTACCTACTGGGTCAAATTTTTGTAATAATATTTCTTTCTACATAACTAACATATATTCTGAATGTGAGCCAAATCGAACCATAAATTCAATTTATGGAAATTTTTAAACCCTAGCGCCATCTATTGTAAAATGGTTGTAATAATTTAGAAACCTTCGCGGGCGTGCGCACAATAACTCACCAAAGTTTTATCGCAATCGGATGAATGGTACAGGAACGCATACGAGACAAACAAAGAAACATTCATTTTTATATAAATAGATGATATTTTCCAGCAAGATAATGCGCGACCAATGCGCGACCTTACGTTGCAAACCACACGATGGGTTTTCTTGAAAATGTCAATGTAATACTTCTTCCCTAGCCTGCCAAATCTCTATTGTCCCCTATAGAACATGTTTGGGACATGATGGGTCGGAAAGTGTCTAATTTGCAAGAACCTTCAAGAACGGTTATCGAATTACGGCATTAACTTCAAATAGCCTGGAATGAGTTCTCCCAGGACAGAATTGATTATCTTATTCGAAGCATGCCTGTATACGATGTAGAGGTGGTCCTATAGGTTATTACAGATTTAAAAAGAAAACAATGTTTTTCTTATCGCGGATTATGTTAAGTGATATGTTGGGTAAGTGCTTACGAAGTAGTTCCCAGCCCCAGCTTCAAGTTTCTTAGAATCTTTAGTGATAAGAAATGTTATATAAGCATGTGCACACTGTACTTAGTCAGTTCTTATGCCAGTTAGCATTTAGTAATCACATTGTAAACTGCATTTATATAACTCCGTAACTTGAATACATATTTTTTTTTATTTAACAAGTTTCGTAAATTATAATTGGAGTCGTCGGTAGGATGGTCAAAAACTAAAGACAAAAATCGCTTTAATTTTGTGTTTCAATACTTAATTGGCCATCTGAAAAACGAACCAAGAAGACATCTGCAATTCGAAGAGGGGAACCAGAATCGTCCACATTCGAGAGCCAGAGTCTTCATTCAACAATCCAGGACTCAACAGGCCCAAAATCACCCAAAAAGCCCTACAGCGCCGGACCAGCCCTCCAAAAATCGAGTACCCTGAGCCCGCACGAGGTGACAACGCCCCGGACGAGCATCGCTGGGTCCAGTCACGTGCTCAAGGAACATGAGTACAATCGCAACGATATTAATGTAAGATAAATTTTATTAGCAAGTGCAAAAGTGGCTTTATTTTGCTAGATATAACCGCTTATTTTGGAGCAAAGTTGTTAAAATAATCATTTTACTTTTAAGCATCTAATAACAGAATTTAATTGATTTATCAACACATTCTCAGGAGAATTGTTGTTAATAATTGTGTTCGTTATTAGCGATTGCAACTCTTAAAACAAATTCAGGTGCAGTTAGCTGTAAGCCAGATCAGCGAGCGTTGCTAATAGAGTAGTAACTTAATCTCTTGCTGTGCCTTTGAATATAAATTATATTCAAAGTGCTGTGCTAGCACTGCATGCGTAGGATTTCTATTAATAAAATTGCAAGCCCCGCTTTAAAGCAAGTGCATTGGTTTCCTAAAAGGGAGTAAATACACCATTCACTTGTTGCAAAGCAATAAAACGATGTTTAATTTTAAAATTTATAATTGTTAAACGTTAGGTAGCAAATAAGCAAATTATTCGAGAACAAATTAAAATTTTATGCAAGGAAACGACGAGCTTCTCCAGCTTTTCGAAAATTTAAATATTCAAGAAGTACCTCCTGCAGTACCAGTAAATATGGCACAAGCATTTCATTTGGAATACCTCAAGACAGTACCAGAATTTGATGGCACTTCTTACAAACTATCGGAGTACGTGAGAGCCGCCGAAGTTATAATAACGCATTTATTTTCTGAGGGACAAGGAGACGCTTTTCTACAAACATTATTATTATCTGCACTGCGAACAAAACTAACAGGCAGAGCATTGTTAATTACAAGCCGATGTGAAATACCAACCTGGATAGCATTAAAAACGGTACTACAACAATCGTTTGCGGACCAGAGATCTGAAGATTCATTGCTAAGGGATCTCATGCTATTAAAGCAGACAAACGAAACAGCGCAGGAGGATTTTGAAAAATACCTGCAAGTTAAAAGTTTATTGTATTCCAACGTGCAATTAAACGAACCAGTCGAAGCAGTTCGAGCAACGAAAAGAACGCTTTACGACAGTTTAACACTAAAAGCATTTCTAACCGGACTCAAGGAGCCTATGGGAAGTTTCTTACGAGCCAGAGGACCAGCTACTCTTGACATCGCAATTACATATTTAATAGAAGAGGAAAATGTAAATTACAACAAAAATCGAGACTCAGAACAATATAAAAAACAAATTAAAAAACCATTTCCACCGTATAATTTAAGGCTGAGCAATCCGAGCCAGGCATGGCAACCAGCACCAAGAAATTTTAACCAATTTCCCAGTTACACACATTAAATGCCACAACCTATGCAAAGAAATTATTTTCCAATTTATTCGAGACCGCAACAGCAGCAGCAGCCTCAACAACGAAATGTATTTGCACCCAGAAACACAGAAGTTAGGCATCTACCAAAACCAACACCAATGGACACTAGTTCGAGTAACAGCAGAAGAACAATACAACCACCAAATAGAGTTATTCCTTCAGCACGGAATTCGTTTACACCTAGAGCTACATCGTACATTGGCAGTCGAATCAACCTAGAAACTTTATTTCGGAAGAGTTACACTTTCAAGAGGACCCCGAGGAAGAGGACAGCATTCAGGAATGTTATTACAAAGAGGAACAAGAAGAGGATAATTATTACGAAGAACAGGATTTTACTTTACTTGCCCAGAACAACGAAGACACGTAGAGCAGCCAATAAATGATAAAACACCAGTAGAAATCATAGAAGTTAACAACCAACATTCAACGTTACCATGTATTTACATTCCACAACTCAAATCAAACTTTTTAATCGACACCGGAACATCTAGAACTCTTAATTCATTTTCTTATATGGGTATTTCGCCACTCTGCAAATTAAAATATTAAATAACGAAAATATTAACAACGAACGTTTCGAGGGACAATCTGCCCTCGTTATCAACGAATAACAATTAAAACTAACAAGAACTTATCTTTTTTTCACTGGAAGAAAAAACGACCAACCTCCAATGAATTTTCTGACATTGACGTTTGTTGATATCTGTACCTACTTGATCTCATCTTTAAGAATCGATAGCCAACTATTGTCTAAAAATATTGAGAAAGACGACACGCATTTTTCTTCGTTAAGTAAAATGTATGCCGTTTCCTTAATTTTTCGCCTAATTGACATCGATTCTTTAGACAAGATCTTTGTGTTGTCCCATTGTATTTTATGGTTTTCATCCCAAGCATGTTCTGCCAGCTTAGACTTATTGAATTGATACGTTTTCAACATATTTTTATGTTCTTTAACTCTTACTGCTAAAGGCCTGGATGTTTCACCGATATAATATTTCCCGCATTCACAGGGAATACTATATATACAATTCCTTGAATGCTGTTCTTCGTTGAACGGTTTAGTTTTTGTAAGAACTGACCGTAAAGTATTCATCGTTTTGAATACCGTCCTAACATTGAATCTATTTCCAATTCGTCTAATTTTGTCAGATATGCCTGGAATATATGGTATAGTAAGAGTATTATATTTTTGAGTGTCATTCCTTTGTATGTGTGTGGCATTGCTTCGTGTATTGAAAATGTTCCGAACAAGAGTCTCTGGATAGCCATTATCTTGTAAAACATTATTAATAAATTCTTTCTCTTTTTTGAAAATTGTATCATTAGAGCAAACAACTTTGGCTCTGTCGTAAAGACTTTTTACAACGCCTGTCTTTATGTTTTTGTGATGGTTAGAATTAAAATGTAAGTACCTATTAGTATTGGTTTTCTTACGGTATACTGATGTTTCAAAAGTATTTATTGTGCGTGTGATTAGTGTATCAAGAAAGGGTAACTGATTGTTTTGCTCTGTTTCTAATGTGAATTTGATGGAGGTTTCTTTACTGTTAATATGTTCAAGAAATTTGTCCACCTCATCTATATCATGAGGCCAAATTGCAAAAACATCATCGACATATCTCCACCAAACTACTGGTTTGTTGGTGTACGTGTAGACATGTTGTTGTTCAAAGTCTTCCATAAAAATGTTACTAACAATGGGAGATAAAGGTGAACCCATTGCCATCCCGAAATCTTGTTGGTAAAATTCATTGTTTAGTTGAAAGTATGTCGTTTTAATGCATAGTGTTAAGAGTTCCATAATGGTACCAACGTTTAATGTTGTTCGTGTATGTAATGTGTTATCGTTTTGTAGCTTATGTTTAATGATGTTGAGTGTTTTGTCTACTGGAACATTAGTGAAGAGACTAACTACATCGAAACTAACCATTAAGTGTTGTGTGTTTATGTTTGCTTCTTTAAGTTTTTCAAGGAAATGGGGCGTGTTCTTTATATACGTGTCTGTATTTCCTGATATAGGAGGTTGGTCGTTTTTTCTTCCAGTGAAAAAAAGATAAGTTCTTGTTAGTTTTAATTGTTATTCGTTTTTAACTCCTATATCAGGAAATACAGACACGTATATAAAGAACACGCCCCATTTCCTTGAAAAACTTAAAGAAGCAAACATAAACACACAACACTTAATGGTTAGTTTCGATGTAGTTAGTCTCTTCACTAATGTTCCAGTAGACAAAACACTCAACATCATTAAACATAAGCTACAAAACGATAACACATTACATACACGAACAACATTAAACGTTGGTACCATTATGGAACTCTTAACACTATGCATTAAAACGACATACTTTCAACTAAACAATGAATTTTACCAACAAGATTTCGGGATGGCAATGGGTTCACCTTTATCTCCCATTGTTAGTAACATTTTTATGGAAGACTTTGAACAACAACATGTCTACACGTACACCAACAAACCAGTAGTTTGGTGGAGATATGTCGATGATGTTTTTGCAATTTGGCCTCATGATATAGATGAGGTGGACAAATTTCTTGAACATATTAACAGTAAAGAAACCTCCATCAAATTCACATTAGAAACAGAGCAAAACAATCAGTTACCCTTTCTTGATACACTAATCACACGCACAATAAATACTTTTGAAACATCAGTATACCGTAAGAAAACCAATACTAATAGGTACTTACATTTTAATTCTAACCATCACAAAAACATAAAGACAGGCGTTGTAAAAAGTCTTTACGACAGAGCCAAAGTTGTTTGCTCTAATGATACAATTTTCAAAAAAGAGAAAGAATTTATTATTAATGTTTTACAAGATAATGGCTATCCAGAGACTCTTGTTCGGAACATTTTCAATACACGAAGCAATGCCACACACATACAAAGGAATGACACTCAAAAATATAATACTCTTACTATACCATATATTCCAGGCATATCTGACAAAATTAGACGAATTGGAAATAGATTCAATGTTAGGACGGTATTCAAAACGATGAATACTTTACGGTCAGTTCTTACAAAAACTAAACCGTTCAACGAAGAACAGCATTCAAGGAATTGTATATATAGTATTCCCTGTGAATGCGGGAAATATTATATCGGTGAAACATCCAGGCCTTTAGCAGTAAGAGTTAAAGAACATAAAAATATGTTGAAAACGTATCAATTCAATAAGTCTAAGCTGGCAGAACATGCTTGGGATGAAAACCATAAAATACAATGGGACAACACAAAGATCTTGTCTAAAGAATCGATGTCAATTAGGCGAAAAATTAAGGAAACGGCATACATTTTACTTAACGAAGAAAAATGCGTGTCGTCTTTCTCAATATTTTTAGACAATAGTTGGCTATCGATTCTTAAAGATGAGATCAAGTAGGTACAGATATCAACAAACGTCAATGTCAGAAAATTCATTGGAGGTTGGTCGTTTTTTCTTCCAGTGAAAAAAAGATAAGTTCTTGTTAGTTTTAATTGTTATTCGTTGATAACGAGGGCAGATTGTCCCTCGAAACGTTCGTTGTTAATATTTTCGTTATTTAATATTTTAATTTGCAGAGTGGCGAAATACCCATATAAGAAAATGAATTATGAATTCACGCCACAAAGAAGTTTCAGAGATTATCTAGAACTCTTATCAAACCAGAAATAGCATATAAATATTTCCCGGAGTTAATAGTAGAAGAACCTTTCCAAATTCAGACAGCACAACAAATTTCATCTCATCAAGAAACTGCAACTATCCAATTACCATCAATATTTAAAGTGCCATTAACTCACAAATTTCATTCTATTTAATTTCCACAATAAATACGACGGACTCATTGGAATAGATTTGCTAAGGAAACTAAAAGCAAAAATAAATTTCGAAAAAAGCCTTTTGGAAACACCACTGACCCACATACGATTATATTCAATGGAAATAATTAATCAAGATTTGAATCATAAAATTACGCTACCAGCAAGATCAGAATGTTTTGTAAAAATACCTGTAAATAGGAACATTCATGAGGGAATTTTTGAACTTAGAAAATTAAACATCTATTTAGAAATTCCGACTTCACATGTCACAGTGCAAAATTATTTTGCAACTACATCAGTGATCAATACTAGTGATCAAGAAATAACACGCACCATAACGAATCCTATAACTATCGAAATCGTGGAAGAAAATAATGACACCCTATCGCTAAATTATCAGGAGTCATCGATCAACCATTCAGCATCAACATGCAATATTAAAAGGATACAAAAAGAAAATGTACAACAACTGCGATTGGAACATTTAAACAGCGAGGAAGCTACATTAATAAAAAATCTGGTGTGATACACTCACACAACTTTCTTTTACAGTGATCTTATAATTAGTCAAAAATTTTATTTTTAATTTTTAACCATTTGTTAAAAATTTTCAAAAATTATAAATTCTACAAAAACGGTACAAAATAGAGTGTTAGTTGAAAAGACAAATTTTCTCTAGAATTTTAAGGTGAATTCAAAAATGTAATAATATACCGCGTGTTTTATTTAAAATAGGAGTTAATAAAAATAATAGAAAAAAAAACAAAAGAAACCCACTTTAGAAGTATTCAACTGGAAAATCACCTATCTCACATCAATACACATTAAAAATGTAAGAAAAATGTAAAGTTTAAAAGAAATCGTTAGAGCCGTTTTTGAAAAAATCGAAAAAACTGAAAAATCACAAGAGTAAACACCTACTTCCGGTTATGCGATTTTCTTCAAAAGCTTGCTGTCTCATTTACATAGTACACAAAACTTATATATGAAGTTTCAACGCCATACCTCTTTTCGTTTTTGAGATATTCTGTTCACAGACACACACACAGACAGACACACACACAGACAGACACACAGACAGACCAATGAAAAAAATATGTTTTTTGGGTTCAGGGGACTCTAAAACGTGAAGATCTGTTGAAAACCCAATTTCGAATTTTTGGGGCGAATCCAATACTTCCTTTACTGTAAAAGGAAGTAAAAATCTGTGTGAATACTTCAAAGATATTTTTTATTGTGAAAATTCCACTGTTCTTTACAAACCAAATTAAACACGAAATTAGGACAACTGACGAAACACCTATATATACTAAGAATTACCGATATCCAGAAGTACATAAGAAAGAACTAAGGCGACAAATTGACAAAATGTTGAAAGATCAAATAATCGAACCATCAACATCACCATGGAGTTCACTTCTTTGGGTTGTCCCAAAAAAGGTCGACGCATCAGGAAAACAAAAGTGGAGAATAGTTATCGACTACCGAAAACTAAACGAAAAAACTATCGACGACAAGTACCCATTGCCTAATATCAATGACTTACTTGACAAGTTAGGAAAATGCCAATACTTTACAACGCTTGCATTAGCTTCAGGATTCCACCAAATCGAAGTAGAACAAAAGGACATCCCTAAAACCGCATTTAATACAGAAAATGGACATTGTCAGTTCAAACTGGTCCCTTCCGGTCTTAAAAATGCACCGTCATTGTTTCAAAGAGTTATGGACAACATACTACGAGGTATCCAAAACGAAAAATGTTTAGTACACCTTGATGACATCATTATTTTTTCGACATCACTCCAAGAACACATTTCCAGATTAAAAGAAGTATTTCTGCGACTACGAAAGACAAATTTTAAAATCCAATTAAACAAAAGCGAGTTTCTAAAAAGAGAAGTTAAATATTTAGGACACATTATCACCCCCGAAGGTGTGGAAACCGATAAGATAAAGGCTATCAAAAACTATCCTATACCAAAAACTCAAAATGATATAAAAGGATTCTTAGGACTCCTAGGTTATTATCGAAAATTTATGAAGTATTTTGCAAAATTAACGAAACCACTAACTAAATGTTTGAAAAAAGGAGCAGCAGTTATGTTATCACCGAAATATAAAGAAGCTTTCGAAAAATGTAAAACTATTTTATGCAATAAACCTATACTTCAATACCCAGATTTTGAAAAGGAATTTAATCTAACTACAGACGCATCCAACTTTGCAATTGGAGCCGTACTTTCGCAAGGACCTATAGACAAAGATTTACCCGTTTCATACGCTTCAAGAACGTTAAACGAATCAGAGGAAAAATATTCAACAATCGAGAAAGAATAATTAGCAATAATTTGGGCAACTAAATACTTCAGACCGTACCTTTATGGACGAAAATTCAAACTCATCACGGATCATAAACCATGGCTTAATTCATTAAAGGAACCAAATTCTAAACTTGCAAGATGGAGACTGAGACTGGAAGAATTCGACTATGATGTTATTTATAAACAAAGGAAAAAATAACACGAACGCTGATGCCCTATCACGCATAAAATTGAATCCTATTGACACACAATCAATGATCGTTAATTTCGACACCACCATGGAAGACTTATTAAATGAAGTAATAAAGGAGACTTCTATTGAACATGTTAACGAAACACCCTCAAGTTCAAACCAAGCAATTCAAGCTCTACCAGAAATATCAAAGGACAATCAATCAATAAATACGACGCATACGCAATTGGAATCAACATCTACCATACCTATTTGTGAAGACGCCTTAGACACGAAACGCAATCAAATAATCTTTACCACTATTCATGGCAAATCACATAAAGCAAAAAGGGAACACAAAGGGAAAACGAAGAAATAACCGCCTACATAGGAGAAGAAAATATTAGGACCAATATATTTCAATTCTCGAGGAATATTGTATGGTACCTAACAAAGTTTATTATTGCCTTTGTTTTCTGCGTGAGCACTTCTCGCTGCTGCTCTTTTAATTTCAATTTTCGCGAAAATATTTGAATTTCAAACTGGTAAATCGCCCTCTCTTGTACTCCTTGTCTCTCTCTTGCATTCACAGAGTGGATGTTTAATTTAAAAAAATCTCTGGACAACCTGGATTTGAACGCTCTACGTTCGTGTTCACAAAATTAGCTGCAGCCGCGAATGTCTCGACACCACGGCGGCGCTGCAAATTTTAATGTGGCTATCGGAAACCCATTTCACTGTTCTGACGTCATACTGCCAGACTTTAAAACTAAATATTTTTTGAAAAATATAATTTATAAGAATGGAATTACATCGTCTATGGACTTAAAAGGTTGAAACGAATTTTAAAAAACTGATTCCATAAGTGGTTTTGCTAGAATTAATTATGTTATTTTTATCAATTGACCAAACAGGTCGGGGCTTGTCGGCGACAAGAGGAAAAGTCAGATCGTAAATATAAAACGAGTTACAAATTTGAGTTTAATATATTCCTGAAATACTAAGTATGAAAAGGTCTCATATAATTTTATTAAATTATTTATAAAAACGGCGGTTATTATCCATTTTTCATATTTAAAATGCTATAACATGTTTAAATTTATGTTGCTAGGCATAATTACAAAAGACGTTATAGCCCTGAGGCCGACATTCTATTTGTCATCCTCTGTGAACTTTAGCTACGTCACATGTCGTCCTATCTCACTCGCTCTTATTGACTGATATAACATTATTTCTAGCACTCGTTAAAAATGTCTGCAATTTTAATATGATTGAAGGTATTTCGTCATTCCTTTCTTTAATTTAGCGCTCGTTTTAAATTTAAAATTGATGAATCTGTCTATCTCTCTTGTACTCATTGGGGTTTTGGTTGTCTCGTCGTCGTCGTCCTATCACACTCTCATATAGGTACGAGAGTCGGGTTGAGTTGCTTTAACTACAGCATTTTCAACTACTTTTCAAAGGTATGAGTCCGAAGATATCCGAGTCATGTCTATATGCCCGAATGCTTGTCCTTTTAAATCTATTGCACAACAATTTAAACTTTGTCTGAAGAAATTACAATTAGGCGTTTTTAATTTAATTACAAGCCGTTTCCTTAAAATCAGTGAATATATGATTTTGTCGCTTTTAAAATTTATAGTTGAGAAATTGCCCCGCCTAGAATTTTTAATTTTCTGCGTCGATTTTAAATTTTAAATTAAAATTTGTTAGAAAATACTCGTATTCCCCGGCAGTCTCAACCTGCACGGAAAAAGCAAGCACCAGCATTCTTTGAAATTATTCAAATGTTTTATTTTTGACCTCTGTTGCTGTAAAAACGCATGTCAGACCCTATTATTATTTCTTCGTCTGTATTATTATCATGTATTTAATTAGATATTTTGCTTTGCCATCTGCATGTATTAACTTTTTTCATAATATGCTTATATTATAAACCATTTGTAACCGGGTTGTTTTAATTTGTATAATAAAACAGCCGAATATTGTGAAATACATTTTTATTTATTAAATATTGAGTGACAATATATCTGTTTATTACAAACTATTTGGGCAATTTTAAACTTCCAATGTATTCATTACGCCACCAATCGGATAAAATTAGTATGTTTTCCAGTGCACACACCGGCGAGCGGATGTTATGATTAAGGCATCGTACGGCTGCAGTAGTTTTTCGCAAAACTTTTAAAAGACGGGCACGATTTTATTTAGAAAACTTAGAACCTCCTTTTTTCTTGGCCTTTAACGTACACTTTTTCAAATTTTTTGAGAACTCTTGTTAGCTCAGTTTCAAATTCAGCAAAATTTATATAACCAGAACTCCATGCTAGGCCGTGATCTCTATGCTCCAAATACTTTATGTTTTTTTTACGAAATAGGGCAGAGTGACATAATTTGCAGAAGGTTTTAAAACAAAAATTGGTAACTGATTACCATCTGCTGAAGTAACAGCGACTTCTTTCGGAATAAACTGTTTCTTCTCACCACGGAATCCTTGTAGGTCTACGAATGTAGTGTCCATACTGACAAAATGTTTGAGAATGACTAAATTTTAAAAATTGTTGTTGGGTTTTTGATATAATGTTACAATTTCCACATCGCGTCACATAAAATTCTACAAAAACAGTATTTTTATTGAACTCTCATTGAAAAAAATCCTCTGATTCTATCATTTCGATAAACAAAATTCAAAAATTCTTGTACTTTTGATGGAAATATATGTATGTTGACCACAAATTGACATAATATTGAATAAAAACACGCAATTTCGTTGAAAAAAATGTTCTGGCACCATCATTTCACTTAAAATTTACAAAAACTGACATGTCACTTAAAATTATACAAAAAACGACATTTTTATTCAATAAGCGATAAAAAATAAGCCATCCCACATCATTTCACTTAAAACTTATCACAATTCATTTTACAAAACGATTTATAATAACGAAGATGATGTAAAAACAGTTTTAGAGTTATTTCTAAGCATAATTTTGCAAATGTTTTACACTTTTTATAAATTGCATCGCTCAAAAATGTATGTTGACCCCCAAATTAACATAAAATTGAATAAAAACACGCAATTTCATTGAAAAATTTTCTGTCACCAGCATTTCGATAAACAACATTTCAGTTACGTAGTTTCATTGTTCATTTTTATTACGAAAATTAACTCAAAATTGAACAAAAATCACGCACACATCATCTCACATAAATTTTTACAAAAATCGACATTATGTCACATAAATTATACAAAAAATGACATTTTAATTCAACACACGATGAAAATTTAATAAAAATCACGCAATTACACATCATCCCACATAAATTTTTACAAAAATCGACATCATGTCACATAAATTATACAAAAAATGACATTTTAATTCAACACACGATGAAAATTTAATAAAAAATATGCAATTACACATCATCTCACTTAAAAAATTATCACAATTCGTTTTACAAAACGGTTTATAATAACGAAAATGATTTAAAAACAGTTTTAGAGTTATTTCTAAGCATAATTTTGCAAATGTTTTACACTTTTTTATAAAATGTATCGCTCAAAATTAAAAGAAATCACAATTTTTTAAATTATATTACGCCATTATGAATTCGTAGATTGATTTTTTGAAATTTTACACTTTGTAACTGTAAAATAACTTCAAATACTAATATTTTAGCTTTAGGTTTTGTAATTATTGCAGATTCGTGAAAAACAAAAGCAGAGTAGAAATAAAAAACACAAACACTTTGTAATAAACAAATATATTGTTCTTATTTCGTATAATACTTAATAATATAAAAATAAATGTACAGCTGAATGTCTTATTTTCTAAAAATCCGCTAGCAATTTACAAAACTGTAGTTTGAGTTGTACAACATTTCAAATTAAAAAAGCTGCAAGTAATAAAATCAGAATTCGTTTACATGTGATCGTAGAACAAATTGCATTGTGGCATTTTAAAGTTTAAGGCGCTTCCAATCCAGAATTCCATTCGTATTTGATGTTGAGGACCTCTGCCTTAGAGGTATTTTTCTAACGGCCCATTTTTGGAAGTGCTTCCTAATCGACGTTTTTCTGACTGTACATTTTTAATGTGGACTTGGATGAGTAGCTGGTGTTTTTAATTTATATCCTAAATCGGACTCGCAGGTATCAGTTTCCATTTCGGTTTTTCCTGTAGTACCAGTCGGGGTTGGCTTTATTTGCTGTTTAGGTTTAGCTAGCAGCAGATGAGCAACGTTAAGGCCTTTGATGTGATCAGCAAACTGTAGGCGTCCGGGTGGATTAATAGTTTTTCGAGCCCTCAGAGTGTCGTGAACTAAATCGACTATGTTAGACGCCGGTAAAATTTTACCCTTTATAGTAACGGTACCCTTGTGATCCCAGCTCACATCGTTTGAGGCACTCAAAATGCGTAGGGAAACTTCAGCTTTTTTCTTAAAAGTTTTGGGAAGTGTAGATAAAATAATGGCATTTGATAGGCTGTTACTACTTGTTTCAATAGGTATTTTGATTGGCTGCCGTGCCTGGTTTGTGAAATGAAGGTATCTTTGTAACACTTGGTTGTACTGCCCCCATGTATCGTGATCAGCTAGTTTGGACTTTAAAACTTTTTGCATTTCGTCATCAAGCTGTGATAATATGTTTTTATCCGTATTCTCGCCAGACTTAAAGCGTTGGACAAATTCGGGCGATACAACCAACATTTTCCGCACTTGATCCATTTTATTCGAAAAAGGAGCTCAGCCGTTTGTTTTGGTAGAGCCGTCGTGAATAAACTAACTTAAAATCAAGACTTTCATAATAAATATATAAAAAAATATGGCCTGTACGAGAATCGAACCCGCATTCTCTCTCGAGATCAGAGCTTAAATCTGACGCCTTAACAATTCGGCCAACCTGCCTCCCTGTATAAACGAGCACTCGCTGCATAATTAAGAAAGAAAACATATAGTTTAAAAGCCTTCTATTTGCAATTTCATACAATATTTGATATAAAAAGGTACAGTCAGACAAACGTCGATTAGAGGTCCTCAACATAAAATACGAATGGAATTCTGGATTGGGAGCGCCTTAAACTTTAAAATGCCACAATGCAATTTGTTCTACGATCCCATGTAAACGAATTCTGATTTTATTACTTGCAGCTTTTTTCATTTGAAATGTTGTACACCTCAAACTACAGTTTTGTAAATTGCTAGCGGATTTTTAGAAAATAAGACATTCAGCTGTACATTTATTTTTATATTATTAAGTATTATACGAAATAAGAACAATATATTTGTTTATTACAAAGTGTTTGAGTTTTTTATGTCTACTCTGCTTTTGTTTTTTCCCGAATCTGCAATAATTACAAAATCTAAAGCTAAAATATTAGTATTTGAAGTTATTTTACAGTTACAAAGTGTAAAATTTCAAAAATCAATCTACGATTTCATAATGGCGTGATATAATTTAAAAAATTGTGATTTTTTTTAGTTTTGAGCGATACATTTTATAAAAAAAGTGTAAAACATTTACAAAATTATGCTTAGAAATAACTCTAAAACTGTTTTTAAATCATTTTCGTTATTGTAAATCGTTTTGTAAAACGAATTGTGATAATTTTTTAAGTGAGATAATGTGTAATTGCATATTTTTTATTAAATTTTCATCGTGTGTTGAATTAAAATGTCATTTTCTGTATAAATTATGTGACATGATGTCGATTTTTGTAAAAATTTATGTGGGATGATGTGTGCGTGATTTTTGTTCAATTTTGAGTTAATTTTCGTAATAAAAATAAACAATGAAACTACGTAACTGAAATTTTGTTTAGCGAAATGCTGGTGACAGAAAATTTTTCAATAAAATTGCGTGTTTTTATTCAATTTTATGTTAATTTGGGGGTCAACATACATTTTTGAGCGATGCAATTTATAAAAAGTGTAAAACATTTGCAAAATTATGCTTAGAAATAACTCTAAAACTGTTTTACATCATTTTCGTTATTATAAATCGTTTTGTAAAATGAATTGTGATAAGTTTTAAGTGAAATGATGTGGGATGGCGTATTTTCTATCGCTTATTGAATAAAAATGTCGTTTCTTGTATAATTGCAAGTAACATGATGTCAGTTTTTGTAAATTTTAAGTAAAATGATGGTGTCAGAACATTTTTTTCAACGAAATTGCGTGTTTTTATTCAAAATTATGTTAATTTGTGGTCAACATACATATATTTCCATCAAAAGTACAAGAATTTTTGAATTTTGTTTATCGAAATGATAGAATCAGAGGATTTTTTCAATGAGAGTTGAATAAAAATACTGTTTTTGTAGAATTTTATGTGACTCGATGTGGAAATTGTAATATTATATCGAAAACCCAACAATTTTTAAAATTTAGTCATTCTCAAACATTTCGTCAGTATGGACACTGCATTCGTAGATCTACAACGATTCCGTGGTGAGAAGAAACAGTTTATTCCGAAAGAAGTCGCTGTTATTTCAGCAGATGGTAATCAGTTACCAATTTTTGTTTTAAAACCTCCTGCAAATTATGTCACTCTGCCCTATTTCGTAAAAAAAACATAAAGTATTTGGAGCATAGACATCACGGCCTAGCATGGAGTTCTGGTTATATAAATTTTGCTGAATTTGAAACTGAGCTAGGAAGAGTTCTCAAAAAATTTGAAAAAGTGTACGTTAAAGGCCAAGAAAAAAGGAGGTTCTAAGTTTTCTAAATAAAATCGTGCCCGTCTTTTAAAAGTTTTGCGAAAAACTACTGCAGCCGTACGATGCCTTAATCATAACACACGCTCGCCGGTGTGTGCACTGGAAAACATACTAATTTTATCCGATTGGTGGCGTAATGAATACATTGGAAGTTTAAAATAGCCCAAATAGTTTGTAATAAACAGATAGGCAGACAGAGAGATAGACGGAATCGAGAAAAAAGCATTTTAGCTTAATTGTAACTATTATAGTTATTTATGTATCAAGTATATAAATGTAGGACTTTCTTGGAGGATTTTATGCACAGCGAGCGTAGGGTAGCGGTACAGAAGACGAGGACGAGTCAAATAAGGTTTGATTATGTACGAGCTGCATGCAAGGCTTTACGTTCGACTGCACTGCAGAAGATATTATTTTATCTACCATATCATTTATATTACACAGAGAAAATTCAAGTTGCTATTCAAACATTTGATAGTTTCGAAGTACGCTTCTTCTAGGTTAATTGCGTTATTAATATCAAGAATAACGATCTATTACCGTAAGATATTAAAGATAAATTTCTTTCTATTATTTGTAAAGTTTTCAGTAACTTAATACAATCTTCTTTCCTGATAATAAAATGACTTTATTTTCATAATAACTATTGAACATTGACAGGCGAACAGGTGGACTAAAGTGGCACTTTATGGACGCTATATAATAAAGTGTTTTTGGAACAGTCGAACATAAAGCTTAGTCATGTTAAACCATCCAAAAAAATGTTTTGCCCCCCCCCCCCCCCTCTCGCCATGATTACAGTAGTTCCTGCACCGCTGCATCAAATACATCATCCCTAACAGACGGAGTGTAGGTGAGTTATTCATCATTATTTTTTGCTTAGTAATTGTTAAAAATTTAGAGCCTTCCAAACACAATTATCACGAGCCACCACTGGTCAAACCAAAGTTTAAATGTACTATGTAAACTGTAGCAATCGCTGTGAGTAGCAAAAGAGATGCTCGTGTTTTACGAGACGTTTTTTATAAAGGAATTTTCTATAAAAACATTTTGCTTTTCATTTTTGGAATTTGTCGGTAATAATGTATTAAAGGCGAATGGCTTTGCCGATAATTTTTTTTACGAAATTTTATTGTTTTGGCTACGTTACGGGAAAAATAACACAACCAAATTTGTCAGATTTAGTTTATCGAGGGACGTTGCCAAACCGGTGGAATGTTAAGCATGAATGTTAAGTTATGACATTGCAGAACAGCATATTTTTCGAAAAATGTTTGTGGAATTTTCTAAATATCGGTTCGTTTTATATCGGAATGCAATGAATACGACATTTACACTGGCCCACAATGACATTTTAAATGGTATCTTTGAAATTGCGCCTTAATTAAAACCGCGGTGTAAAACACATTTGATTGTCGCCGTGGGTACAAGTGATAACATCCCAAGAAAAAACTCTGTTTTTTACCACTGTATAAATACATGATTGGTTCAATTTTGAATAATTGTGACATTTGATTGGATCATAAGAGATGCGAGAAATAGTTCAATCAAAAATAATTATTCGACTATCTTTGGTAAAATTTCACTGCTGCCTTAAAACAAAATTGACTCAAACAAACTGCATAAAAAACTATTTTGAATAATGGCAGTTTGTTCTCGTTAATTTTGTAATTTTGTAAATATTATTTTTAAATGTTCTAAAGGCTTCGATTCGTTCTGACTAAATATAAGCACATCATCTACATAGTAAAATATAAAACTAATGCATGAAAAGGCTTCGTTGAAAAATCTTAACCAGGCAGCTTGCGTGTTACAGAGCCCAATATTAGGCAATTATATTTATATCCTCACAATGGCGTCATTATTGTAGCTTTCTCAGTGTTTTCTTCAGCAATTGAAATCTGGAAATATGCTTTTTTCAAGTCCAATTTCGACAATAATTGTGAACCATCGATTCAATCCGTGCAGCTTTGAATCAAGACATTTGGGACCACATCAGGTACATACTGTTATCGCGTTTAATAATCTGTAATTACTACAAACCCTGTTGGTTCCATCCGGTTTCGCTACTTGATGAATCGTTGGCGTCTAAGGGCTACAATTCCAAAAGTTTTGGGTCATCCAACGTATGTCAAACTCAATCGGAAAACACGCTGTATAGGTCAAAAGGAGAACACCATGAACGACATAAGGAAGACAATATTCTGCCACAACAGAATCCAGAAAAACTACCTCTTACACAGAATGCACAGTACGCGTTCTATTTACCAAGCGAATATTTGGACTTGTGTGCATATGGCTAAAAGTAATCCTGCAAATCCTTGCTAACATGGGTGAAAGAAAGAATCTAACAGAGTCCTGTCAATATGGATCAATATTTCTATGTTGCTATCGCTTGTCGAGAGGTGATCAAGTGTGGATCCAAACAGAAGTGTTCTTATGCAGCTGCATAAAGAAATCATTAAACTGTACTGCTATTTGTCTGTTTTTTAAAAATATGTGATTTGTCTTACAACTTATCTGTAATTATATTTTTATGGCATATAAATAATTACCAAAAATAATAGTTCAATGTTATTACTTAAGATTTTAAGATGAAGAATTGCCCGTTTTTGAGTTACATTGCTGCATACCATCAGTTGTTGTCTATTAACGAGGGGTTGTAATGACAAACCCCAAAAACTACAACACTGAGACGCAATTTTCTCTTAATAAGTATTATACACAAAATTTTTTATTCCTTGGAAGATATATTAGTAAACGGTATTGACAACACCATACAACAACAAATAGAAAATGGAATAAAATGCTTAAAAAATAGAAAATCACCAGGGTTGGACGGAATACCAAATGAGCTTCTGAAATATGCCTGTAAAGATCTACACCGAGAATTAATTGCCTTGCTTTTTATCAAGTAATAATAGAAACTGAAAGTATCTCACTTGAATGGAAAAGTAGTATTTCTACATCTGTTTTAAAAATAGCTGGAAAATTACAGGGGAATCACTCTTCTCAGTTGTGTTATGAAGTTATTTACGAATATCATGCGATTCCTCATTAGCGAGTACACAGAAAGGAGTGAGGAACAACAAGGATCCGGTAGAAAACCGATCGACAGTCGACACTATATTTGCCCTCAGACAAGTAGTCGAAAAAGCAATAGAATATGACAACCAAATTTCTTGTGTTTTATTGATTTAAGAAAGGCATTCGATAAAGTAAGGCTGCACGAAGTGATTAAAATTTTAGAGTACAAGAATATAATTTAACAGCTAAATAATACTACAAACAGCTGCTTAACAAAATGAATTGCAGTAAACATGGGAATAAGACAAGGGGATTCATTAAGCCCTTTGTCATAGGTCAAATAATTGAAGGAATAAAACAGACAGGACGTGGATACAGAGTGGATAAAGGAGAGCTACGAGTAATAATAATTTGCTATGCTGACGATGCCCCTATATTGGCAGAGAATGAAAATGACTTGTAGAGACTGAGGTGATAAATGAAGAATTTTTTTTATGAAATCGTAATTATAATTTTTTATAAAAAATTGGATTTCGACTATTTTTGGTTATTCTAAGCAACTTTTTCTAATAATATTTTTAATAAAACTAAGCTTGCTATAATTTTTCAATTGTCTGCAACTAATTTTTATTGTAGCAGGCTAGTGATCTACAATAAAATTATTTAAAAATTGTAAAAAGAACTCCTGTAACAGGTAGTATAACTTACCAAAATTTTAAATTTATCAGTAAACAAATAAGAAAGATATAAGGATGTAAATGTGAAAAATGAAACACACTGTATGTGGAATCGTTACAGTATTATACAAATCTGAATATTTGCATGATTCAATACTTACCCATAGTGGTTATATAGAAATGTAGAACAGGTGTTTTGCAAATGAAATCAATCAACAAAATTAAACACAGGAAATGTAACTTTAAATAATTTATTAAATAAAGCTTTACATAAATAATTCCATACATATGTACATGTTCACACAATTAACTAGTACTAGTGTCCAATTGCAAAATATTTTGCAAGTTACAAAACTTCTTTGTAGACAATGTTTACGTGTGGAACGATCCATTAGGTAAAATTTTCAAAAAGTACTCACACGTGACATTGGTACAAACATTTGGCCATGGCTAAATATTCCCACTTTATCCAGAATTTGTACTTGTGATTTATTAATTGTCATCTTAAATGCTAGGCGCACAGAAAAATGTCTTCCGAAAGCAAGAAGGTAGAATAGTTCAATATTATGTGTTAAATCTGTATGTGGTAATAATACTTTTCTGCCCGTAGCTTGCTCATTTAAAACTTGCTAATCTGAGTGGTTCTCATATAAATTGCGTATCATTAATCTTATCTCATTTATTAAACCAGTAGACACATTTAAAATTTTCAAGAGCATAACAGTTGATCTTATTTTTAATGTCTAATCTAAAAATTCCATAGAAAATCGTACGACACTCATTAATGACCAATAGAAAAATTAGTTCACGAGCCGTAACCAAGACAATAAAAAAATTTCTTGGAAATTTTTTGTAGGTAGACTAACCTAACTGTGAGGGTTTGTGGCGTTACGATTTTCTTACCGAATCTGCATTCGAGCATTAATTCATATCCGGAAATTATTTTCGTACATTCCAACAACGTCCTAATTTGCCCTCGCGTCCCGCTCGGGCAAATTAATACGACATTGTTGGACCGCACTAAAAAAATGTCCGGAAAGAATTAATGCTCTTATGAGATTATACGTGAAAATTATAAAATGTCGTCATTGTCAGATACAATTATTGTGTTCACACTCAAACATTGCTTTTTATATCCAGGCAAGCGAGCTATAATGTTGTTGCTTGTTTCATTGCAATTGAGAATTTTGAGATAGGTACTTCTAGTTCATTCAAATTCAATATAGAGCAAAATTTGCAATCCAAGTTATTAATATCAGCAGTAAGTGATTACTAATACGATTTGATTAAAACTTAGATGATAGGACGTACGTAGTATAATACAGAGGTTATATATTTTTGTCAAATTTGGCACTGTTTTTGCAAAGCTTAAAACTATAAAATTGTGCGACGTCTATCGAAAAGAACTCTACTGATTGTGATCTGAAAATAAATTTGACTCCTAAAAAACGTAACAAAATGCGTTTCTAAAGCAAAGATTCATATTATAGACACGACACATTGATTTATAAAGATAGCAAAAAAGTCATGTGTCCCTAATCTAAATTTTAATAATAGCTATTTAAGTAACAGGGAATGTAAGGTCCTATTAACATTTGAGGTAGGCAAGTATAAGCCAAGACGCAGCCGCGGCTTGTTGCCTGCCGAAAATGTTAATAGGCGATACATTCCGAGTTATCTTATTATATTTTTCCCGCTGCTTATTGAAATTTTCCTAGATTTTTGAAAAAATCGTTGGGTTTGTCACCTGTCACGAGGATTAATTTACGTGAGTCGTGTTACCTGTGAGTGTCACATGTCACATAAACACTTGCAATTATAAGCACAACGTCAAGTCTGCATCTCGCGTTTTATTATCCTAGATACTTAATAATAATATTAAGTTCCGTCGTCAAGGGAAAGCAGCAAACAAATATAATCACCGACTTACACGTTTTGTTACTAAGGCTGTATCACTGACTTACATGATCAGCAGCGGGAAAAATTATATTAGTAATCAACTTATGTTGATATTTTTAACTTGGGTTCCAGATTTTGCTTTACTTTGAATTTAAATGAACTATAGTGTATTCTCAAAAGTTGATAAACTATTAACAAATATTTCTGTAATAATGTAAACTTTGGCAATTAGTTGTGATGGTATTTTAATAGCATCCTTCTCACCTGTACTTGGGGGATCATCTCCATTTCCAAATTGCAAAAAAATGTACAAAACTGAATTTTACTTTCTTTGGCATGCATGCTTCAAAACAGTTTTAAGATATTAAAATAGTGCCATAGAGAACAACAATGCATTGCTGAATCGTTAATTGACGTGATCCATGTGTATATGACTCTTAAGTTATTTACAATAATTGTGTTGACAACTTGCAAGCGTGTAAATAAGCACATCCAGATAGTAAGAATAAAACACCTTATCGCATCTGGACAGTACCAATTTTTCTTAAAAATTCACTGTCACTTTATCATGTATTTTAACGTTTGTCTCACAATTAGCAGACCGCTAATTTTAAAGGAAGGATTAGTGCCAGGTACAGTGGCGCATTGCAAAACTCAGCAGAACGCCGTAGGCCAACTTCGAGAATTTACTTGTTCCACTGCTACTACATTGCCCACTGCAACCACTTGAGAGCTGCAATATGTTGGTTTTTCTCTAAAAATTATTCATTTATTTTCAATTTAGGACTTTTGTGCAAATATACACGTTGGCAGATATCATTTAAAAAAAGAATGATCAAAACCCACCCGGTGAAGTCTCAAAATAAGTGTCGAAAGAAAACGCTTCACGTTTAAATATATAGATTATTCAAAATAGGTAATAAACCAAAACACGCCTATGTCACCAAACCGAGCAAATAACTACTAATTGCAGGACGATAAATAAATAAATCGGTAAATCAATCAATAGACTTCCCAATAGTTTATGTTTAATTTGATACTTTTTTTAGACTATTATAATTATTGTAGCGCCTTAAATGTACAAATTTTTCCAGTCCTAACAAATAGAATTGGTATATTTCTCTTCCCCTAAATGGTATTCTTTATCATTTTGTTCTGTATTTGTATTTTCACTTTACAAAAAATAATCTTAATATGTAACCTGCTACAACCTAGAATCTGATATTCCTTGTAAAGAGTTGTGAATTTTTACTTATTTTCACTAGTATTTTTATTTACTCATTTATTTTGCAATTAATTGTTCAGTACGGGTGGAGGTAAAAGTACAGTGATTTTATAATCACATCGTCCTCCCAAGTGTAACTCTCTCATTTTTTTTAAAATTGTGTTTATTGGCTTTTTAATCCTATAATCACAATTTTCATCACAACTCTGGGGAAGACGAAGCTACCCAGTCCGATAGAGGAAATTTCCAATCGCTGTTTTCGTCATCCGTATCGTTATTGGCTTTTTGATAAAGATTTGGCTCCTTGAAACTTACACATGATTTCATATTATCGTTGACTTTAACAACTTTTTTACCAAATTTGGGCATGCAGTTGTTCGCCTTCCGTTTTAGCCCCACGATAACTTTATCGATATTTATTTTTGAAAGAGCATCAACTTTAACTATCTGTCTTCGAACGCTTTCAGGCAATAAAGATGTGTATTTACCAGGTTTCTGCATCGTTGAAATACTGTCTTCGTCGCTGCTTTTAGGATTGCTCTCCGGCGAAGAAGCTACTTTGCCCGAAAGAGGAAAGATCCAATCTTCTTCGTCTTCAGATTCCTCTTTGTTGAACTGATTTGTCTTGGGACAGTCGTGACAGGACAACACCTCGTTGTGAACTCTTTGGCTTGGTGGTATTTTTGATGAACTCGTACCGAACCGAAACTCACACATTTGATAATTTAATGAAGGTGAAGACATTCTTCTACTGCACAATTTAAAAATCGTATAGCCAAAACGTTGCTGTTCCAGCACCACAATGTTATATATAGATGCGCTGACAACACATGAGCACCGGATTTTATAGAATAGTCCTCAAATATAACTCCATTAAAATTCCATAACATTTAATTATTTGAAAAGGCCCATGTGCACTCTAATTACACTCCATGTACGAAAGTCGTTAAACATTTCCATTGTAATTTGTTTTCGTCGCTTAACTTATATAAATAATGAATCTGCAAATTGGCGAAACTACTGAGGCAGTCATAACCTTATACCTAAGCTGTTTTTAAATGGAGGAGTTTCACTTATACTAGCAAGTTGCTACTTAACTTTCCAAAATGACTAAACGTAGGGGATTTCTGTATATTTATATTTAAACATGCGTATTTATCTAAACGAGTATAAACAGAGCCGACGGGAATATGTGCACTATACAGAGTGATCCAACATTATCACCGTCATAGACGTTTCAATAGGGCCGTAGTTTAAATGAATACATATAAAGAGAAACGAGAGAATCAAGCTGATAAATATTCTTAAAAAAAATTAAATATTTCTGAAACACATCAATTGAGTAATTTAGAGACACCCTAAAGCCAGAAAATCTGAAAATATACAAATATAAACAAAATTTAAAATTTTTACCATCTGGTTATATCAAATTAAAAATAAAACATTTTTTGAGAACATAATTTAATTATTTGCTGCGTAGTCCGTCCGTCGAAAGGTGATCATGACGCTTGCCCTCGGCAGCCAGAAACTGAACACTTAAAATACGCAGAAATTAATCAGGACGTAACAGATGCGGGCGTGAGGTTAATAAAATATTAAGATAACGGGTGTTCATAAACAGTCGTCATCCCAGTAGGTTTTGACTTCAGAAACGTATGTCTATTAAAATTGAGAAAAAATGTGCTATGACAGTACTCACTGACGTTTCATTGTGTTGCACGAATTAATCAAAGACATAACATTTTGTTTTTCAAAGCAACTGGGATGACGACTGTTTATGAACACCCGTTAGATAGCGACAAGTGTTACTCAACATATACTAAACAATAACATGTGGGCAAATGAAAATGAAATCAAGCTTGGCTTTGTAAATTGAAACGTATGTCGATTATTAATTCACATTATGTTGATGTTCTAACCATCGACATATAGAAATGGACCGCTAATGGACGACTGCGCAACTCTTTGCGTTAGAAAGAGAAAGAGCATTTTCAAGTCATATGCGTTCTCTTTCTATCCCGTTTGGCTCGCGCATCTCTGACTAGCGGTCAATTTCTATATGTCGATGGTTCTAACGTGCTTTAAAAAAAGAACTTGAGTTGTCAGTTGTCAAAGTGAGGTTATGTGTTTATAAGCAAATTATTACAGCGCTCTACCTATAATTCAACGCGCTCGGTCACTTAAGCTGTCAGTTGTCAAAGTGAGGTTGTGTGCATACGCAATCCATAATAGTATATTAAGTATTAAGAACGGTAAAGACATTTTACCGATCGAAGACAATTGTTTGGAAGCGAAGCGAAGAATGGTAAGTCAAAATTCGAGGTTAGCAGGTTAGGTTTTGCATCAGTTTTGACACAGACTGACGAAAAACCTAACCTGTTAACCTCGAATTTGACATAGACTTACAGTGCCACCAACATATTATTCTGTGGTATAATGTCACATTTTATTGACGTTTGAAGAAAAATACATTTTTATCGTGCAAAAAACGTCATAAGCATCACGAACGTTAAGGAATTACGGATCTCAGACAATAGTTGGAGTCATCGCTTCGCACCTCTTCCAAACAATTGTCTTCGATCGGTAAAATGTTTTTACCGTTCTTAATACTTAATATACTATTATGGATTGCGTATGCACACAACCTCACTTTGACAACTGACAGCTTAAGTGACCGAGCGCGTTGAATTATAGGTAAAGCGCTGTAATAATTTGCTTATAAACACATAACCTCACTTTGACAACTGACAACTCAAGTTCTTTTTTTAAAGCACGTTAGAACCATCGACATATAGAAATTGACCGCTAGTCAGAGATGCGCGAGCCAAATGGGATAGAAAGAGAACGCATATGACTTGAAAATGCTCTTTCTCTTTCTAACGCAAAGAGTTGCCCAGTCGTCCATTAGCGGTCCATTTCTATATGTCGATGGTTAAAACATCAACATAATGTGAATTAATAATCGACATACGTTTCAATTTACAAAGCCAAGCTTGATTTCATTTTCATTTGCCCACATGTTATTGTTTAGTATATGTTGAGTAACACTTGTCGCTATCTATCTTAATATTTTATTAACCTCACGCCCGCATCTGTTACGTCCTGATTAATTTCTGCGTATTTTAAGTGTTCAGTTTCTGGCTGCCGAGGGCGAGCGTCATGATCACCTTTCGACGGACGGACTACGCAGCAAATAATTAAATTATGTTCTCAAAAAATGTTTTATTTTTAATTTGATCTAACCAGATGGTAAAAATTTTAAATTTTGTTTATATTTGTATATTTTCAGATTTTCTGGCTTTAGGGTGTCTCTAAATTACTCAATTGATGTGTTTCAGAAATATTTAATTTTTTTTAAGAATATTTATCAGCTTGATTCTCTCGTTTCTCTTTATATGTATTCATTTAAACTACGGCCCTATTGAAACGTCTATGACGGTGATAATGTTGGATCACTCTGTATAGTGCACATATTCCCGTCGGCTCTGTTTATACTCGTTTAGATAAATACGCATGTTTAAATATAAATATACAGAAATCCCCTACGTTTAGTCATTTTGGAAAGTTAAGTAGCAACTTGCTAGTATAAGTGAAACTCCTCCATTTAAAAACAGCTTAGGTATAAGGTTATGACTGCCTCAGTAGTTTCGCCAATTTGCAGATTCATTATTTATATAAGTTAAGCGACGAAAACAAATTACAATGGAAATGTTTAACGACTTTCGTACATGGAGTGTAATTAGAGTGCACATGGGCCTTTTCAAATAATTAAATGTTATGGAATTTTAATGGAGTTATATTTGAGGACTATTCTATAAAATCCGGTGCTCATGTGTTGTCAGCGCATCTATATATAACATTGTGGTGCTGGAACAGCAACGTTTTGGCTATACGATTTTTAAATTGTGCAGTAGAAGAATGTCTTCACCTTCATTAAATTATCAAATGTGTGAGTTTCGGTTCGGTACGAGTTCATCAAAAATACCACCAAGCCAAAGAGTTCACAACGAGGTGTTGTCCTGTCACGACTGTCCCAAGACAAATCAGTTCAACAAAGAGGAATCTGAAGACGAAGAAAATTGGATCTTTCCTCTTTCGGGCAAAGTAGCTTCTTCGCCGGAGAGCAATCCTAAAAGCAGCGACGAAGACAGTATTTCAACGATGCAGAAACCTGGTAAATACACATCTTTATTGCCTGAAAGCGTTCGAAGACAGATAGTTAAAGGTGATGCTCTTTCAAAAATAAATATCGATAAAGTTATCGTGGGGCTAAAACGGAAGGCGAACAACTGCATGCCCAAATTTGGTAAAAAAGTTGTTAAAGTCAACGATAATATGAAATCATGTGTA
This sequence comes from Agriotes lineatus, assembly GCA_940337035.1. NCBI lineage: Eukaryota > Metazoa > Arthropoda > Insecta > Coleoptera > Elateridae > Agriotes > Agriotes lineatus. The sequence continues at coordinate 171,839 of CALNHX010001877.1, read as the reverse complement.
AGTTTCAAGGAGCCAAATCTTTATCAAAAAGCCAATAACGATACGGATGACGAAAACAGCGATTGGGAATTTCCTCTATCGGGCTGGGTGGCTTCGTCTTCCCCAGAGTTGTGATGAAAATTGTGATTATAGGATCAAAAAGCCAATAAACACAATTAAAAAAAATGAGAGAGTTACACTTGGGAGGACGATGTGATTATAAAATCACTGTACTTTTACCTCCACCCGTACTGAACAATTAATTGCAAAATAAATGAGTAAATAAAAATACTAGTGAAAATAAGTAAAAATTCACAACTCTTTTCAAGGAATATCAGATTCTAGGTTGTAGCAGGTTACATATTAAGATTATTTTTTGTAAAGTGAAAATACACATACAGAACAAAATGATAAAGAATACCATTTAGGGGAAGAGAAATATACCAATTCTATTTGTTAGGACTGGAAAAAATTGTACATTTAAGGAGCTACAATAATTATAATAGTCTAAAAAAAGTATCAAATTAAACATAAACTATTGGGAAGTCTATTGATTGATTTACCGATATATTTATTTATCGTCCTGCAATTAGTAGTTATTTGCTCGGTTTGGTGACATAGGCGTGTTTTGGTTTATTACCTATTTTGAATAATCTATATATTTAAACGTGAAGCGTTTTCTTTCGACACTTATTTTGAGACTTCTACCGGGTGGGTTTTGATCATTCTTTTTTTAAATGATAGCTGCCAACGTGTATATTTGCACAAAAGTCATAATTGAAAATAAATGAATAACTTTTAGAGAAAAACCAACATATTGCAGCTCTCAAGTGGTTGCAGCGGGCAATGTAGTAGCAGAGGAACAAGTAAATTCTCGAAGTTGGCCTACGGCGTTCTGCTGAGTTTTGCAATGCGCCACTGTACCTGGCACTAATCCTTCCTTTAAAATTAACGGTCTGCTAAATTGTGAGACAAACGTTAAAATACATGATAAAGTGACAGTGAATTTTTAAGAAAAATCGGTACTGTCCAGATGCGATAAGGTGTTTTATTCTTACTATCTGGATGTGCTTATTTACACGCTTGCAAGTTGTCAATACAATTATTGTAAATAACTTAAGAGTCATATACACATGGATCACGTCAATTAACGATTCAGCAATGCATTGTTGTTCTCTATGGCACTATTTTAATATCTTAAAACTGTTTTGAAGCATGCATGCCAAAGAAAGTAAAATTCAGTTTTGTACATTTTTTTGCAATTTGGAAATGGAGAAGATCCCACAAGTACAGGCGAGAAGGATGCTATTAAAATACCATCACAACTAATTGCCAAAGTTTACATTATTACAGAAATATTTGTTAATAGTTTATCAACTTTTGAGAATACACTGTAGTTCATTTAAATTCAAAGTAAAGCAAAATCTGGAACCCAAGTTAAAAATATCAACATAAGTTGATTACTAATATAATTTTTCCAACTGCTGATCATGTAAGTCAGTGATACAGCCTTAGTAACAAAACGTGTAAGTCGGTGATTATATTTGTTTGTTGCTTTCCCTTAACAACGGAATTTAATATTATTATTAAGTTCCTAGGATAATAAAACGCGAGATGCAGACTTGACGTTGTGCTTATAATTGCAAGTGTTTATGTGACATGTGACACTCACAGGTAACACGACTCACGTAAATTAATCCTGGTGACAGGTGACAAACCCAACGATTTTTTCAAAAATCTAGGAAAATTTCAATAAACAGCGGGAAAAATATAAGATAACTCGGAATGTATCGCCTATTAACATTTTCGGCAGGCAACAAGCCGCGGCTGCGTCTTGGCTTATACTTGCCTACCTCAAATGTTAATAGGACCTTACATTCCAATTTAGATTAGAGACACATGACTTTTTTGCTATCTTTATAAATCAATGTGTCGTGTCTATAATATGAATCTTTGCTTTAGAAGCGCATTTTGTTACGTTTTTTAGGAGTCAAATTTATTTTCAGATCACAATCAGTAGAGTTCTTTTCGATAGACGTCGCACAATTTTATAGTTTTAAGCTTTGCAAAAACAGTGCCAAATTTGACAAAAATATATGACCTCTGTATTATACTACGTACGTCCTATCATCTAAATTTTAATCAAATCGTATTAGTAATCACTTACTGCTGATATTAATAAATTGGATTGCAAATTTTGCTCTATATTGAATTTGAGTGAACTAGAAGTATCTCAAAATTCTCAATTGCAATGAAACAAGTAACAAAATTATAGCTCGCTTGCCTGGATATAAAAAGCAATGTTTGAGTGTGAACACAATAATTGTATCTGACAATGACGACATTTTATAATTTTCTATGGAATTTTTAGATTAGACATTAAAAATAAGATCAACTGTTATTCTCTTGAAAATTTTAAATGTGGCTACTGTTTTAATAAATGAGATAAGATTAATGATGCGCAATTTATATGAGAACCGCTCAGATTTGCAAGTTTTAAATGAGCAAGCTACGGGCAGAAAAGTATTATTACCACATACAGATTTAACACCTAATATTTAACTATTCTACCTTCTTGCTTTCGGAAGACATTTTTCTGTGCGCCTAGCATTTAAGATGACAATTAATAAATCACAAGTACAAATTCTGGATAAAGTGGGAATATATCGTATTTGCCAGAACCAGTATTTAGCCATGGCCAAATGTTTGTACCAATGTCACGTGTGAGTACTTTTTGAAAATTTTACCTAATGGATCGTTCCACACGTAAACATTGTCTACAAAGAAGTTTTGTAACTTGCAAAATATTTTGCAACGGGACACTAGTACTAGTTAATTGTGTGAACATGTACATATGTATGGAATTATTTATGTAAAGCTTTATTTAATAAATTATTTAAAGTTACATTTCCTGTGTTTAATTTTGTTGATTGATTTCATTTGCAAAACACCTGTTCTACATTTCTCTATAACCACTATGGGTAAGTATTGAATCATGCAAATATTCAGATTTGTATAATACTGTAACGATTCCACATACAGTGTGTTTCATTTTTCACATTTACATCCTTATATCTTTCTTATTTGTTTACTGATAAATTTAAAATGTTGGTAAGTTATACTACCTGTTCTTTTTACAATTTTTAAATAATTTTATTGTAGATCACTAGCCTGCTACAATAAAAATTAGTTGCAGACAACTGAAAAATTATAGCAAGCTTAGTTTTATTAAAAAGATTATTAGAAAAAGTTGCTTAGAATAACCAAAAATAGTCGAAATCCAATTTTTTATAAAAAAAATTATAATTACGATTTCATAAAAAAAATTCTTCATTTATCACCTCAGTCTCTACAGGTCATTTTCATTCTCTGCCAATATAGGGGCATCGTCAGCATAGCAAATTATTATTACTCGTAGCTCTCCTTTATCCACTCTGTATCCACGTCCTGTCTGTTTTATTCCTTCAATTATTTGACCTATGACAAAGGGCTTAATGAATCCCCTTGTCTTATTCCCATGTTTACTGCAATTCATTTTGTTAAGCAGCTGTTTGTAGTATTATTTAGCTGTTAAATTATATTCTTGTACTCTAAAATTTTAATCACTTCGTGCAGCCTTACTTTATCGAATGCCTTTCTTAAATCAATAAAACACAAGAAATTTGGTTGTCATATTCTATTGCTTTTTCGACTACTTGTCTGAGGGCAAATATAGTGTCGACTGTCGATCGGTTTTCTACCGGATCCTTGTTGTTCCTCACTCCTTTCTGTGTACTCGCTAATGAGGAATCGCATGATATTCGTAAATAACTTCATAACACAACTGAGAAGAGTGATTCCCCTGTAATTTTCCAGCTATTTTTAAAACAGATGTAGAAATACTACTTTTCCATTCAAGTGAGATACTTTCAGTTTCTATTATTACTTGATAAAAAGCAAGGCAATTAATTCTCGGTGTAGATCTTTACAGGCATATTTCAGAAGCTCATTTGGTATTCCGTCCAACCCTGGTGATTTTCTATTTTTTAAGCATTTTATTCCATTTTCTATTTGTTGTTGTATGGTGTTGTCAATACCGTTTACTAATATATCTTCCAAGGAATAAAAAATTTTGTGTATAATACTTATTAAGAGAAAATTGCGTCTCAGTGTTGTAGTTTTTGGGGTTTGTCATTACAACCCCTCGTTAATAGACAACAACTGATGGTATGCAGCAATGTAACTCAAAAACGGGCAATTCTTCATCTTAAAATCTTAAGTAATAACATTGAACTATTATTTTTGGTAATTATTTATATGCCATAAAAATATAATTACAGATAAGTTGTAAGACAAATCACATATTTTTAAAAAACAGACAAATAGCAGTACAGTTTAATGATTTCTTTATGCAGCTGCATAAGAACACTTCTGTTTGGATCCACACTTGATCACCTCTCGACAAGCGATAGCAACATAGAAATATTGATCCATATTGACAGGACTCTGTTAGATTCTTTCTTTCACCCATGTTAGCAAGGATTTGCAGGATTACTTTTAGCCATATGCACACAAGTCCAAATATTCGCTTGGTAAATAGAACGCGTACTGTGCATTCTGTGTAAGAGGTAGTTTTTCTGGATTCTGTTGTGGCAGAATATTGTCTTCCTTATGTCGTTCATGGTGTTCTCCTTTTGACCTATACAGCGTGTTTTCCGATTGAGTTTGACATACGTTGGATGACCCAAAACTTTTGGAATTGTAGCCCTTAGACGCCAACGATTCATCAAGTAGCGAAACCGGATGGAACCAACAGGGTTTGTAGTAATTACAGATTATTAAACGCGATAACAGTATGTACCTGATGTGGTCCCAAATGTCTTGATTCAAAGCTGCACGGATTGAATCGATGGTTCACAATTATTGTCGAAATTGGACTTGAAAAAAGCATATTTCCAGATTTCAATTGCTGAAGAAAACACTGAGAAAGCTACAATAATGACGCCATTGTGAGGATATAAATATAATTGCCTAATATTGGGCTCTGTAACACGCAAGCTGCCTGGTTAAGATTTTTCAACGAAGCCTTTTCATGCATTAGTTTTATATTTTACTATGTAGATGATGTGCTTATATTTAGTCAGAACGAATCGAAGCCTTTAGAACATTTAAAAATAATATTTACAAAATTACAAAACTGACGAGAACAAACTGCCATTATTCAAAATAGTTTTTTATGCAGTTTGTTTGAGTCAATTTTGTTTTAAGGCAGCAGTGAAATTTTACCAAAGATAGTCGAATAATTATTTTTGATTGAACTATTTCTCGTATCTCTTATGATCCAATCAAATGTCACAATTATTCAAAATTCAACCAATCATGTATTTATACAGTGGTAAAAAAACAAAGTTTTTTTTGGGATGTTATCACTTGTACCCACGGCGACAATCAAATGTGTTTTACACCGCGGTTTTAATTAAGGCGCAATTTCAAAGTTACCATTTAAAATGTCATTGTGCGCCAGTGTAAATGTCGTATTCATTGCATTCCGATATAAAACGAACCGATATTTAGAAAATTCCACAAACATTTTTCGAAAAATATGCTGTTCTGCAATGTCAGAACTTAACATTCATGCTTAACATTCCACCGGTTTGGCAACGTCCCTCGATAAACTAAATCTGACAAATTTGGTTGTGTTATTTTTCCCGTAACGTAGCCAAAACAATGAAATTTCGTAAAAAAAATTATCGGCAAAGCCATTCGCCTTTAATACATTATTACCGACAAATTCCAAAAATGAAAAGCAAAATGTTTTTATAGGAACACCAAGACAGAGAGGCGACATATTTATCTATGTGCAAGAAGGACGTAATGTTTTTTACTGCTGTAAAAATGCATGATTGCTTGCTAAAATAGTGATCCAAACCATGTTATTAAACAAAAACGAACATTTGACAGTTGAGGAAATTCCTTTATAAAAAACGTCTCGTAAAACACGAGCATCTCTTTTGCTACTCACAGCGATTGCTACAGTTTACATAGTACATTTAAACTTTGGTTTGACCAGTGGTGGCTCGTGATAATTGTGTTTGGAAGGCTCTAAATTTTATACAATTACTAAGCAAAAAATAATGATGAATAACTCACCTACACTCCGTCTGTTAGGGATGATGTATTTGATGCAGCGGCGCAGGAACTACTGTAATCATGGAGAGGGGGGGGGCAAAACATTTTTTTGGATGGTTTAACATGACTAAGCTTTATGTTCGACTGTTCCAAAAACACTCAAACCTTATTTGACTCGTCCTCGTCCACTGTACCGCTACGCTACGCTCGCTGTGCATAAAATCCTCCAAGAAAGTCTTACATTTATATACTTGATACATAAATAACTATAATAGTTACAATTAAGCTAAAATGCTTTTTTCTCGATTCCGTCTATCTCTCTGTCTGCCTGTTGGCGATATAGCTCTACAACTATTTGTTGGAGGAAGGCGATATTTTGCATGCAGATTATATAGCTACCTGGCATAAAACCGAAAACATCTCAGAATAATATATACAAGGTGAGCACCTTAAAAAAATTAAAATTTTATTTACTTTTGCTATAACTGAGAAATAGATAAACGTAATAATTTGTACATAGCTCAAGCTTTATCATTGTCAAAAATGAGACCAAGCAGATACAAAGTAAACATCACAAGTGGAACAGAACAATATGGCGTCTTTCTGACGCAGCAGAAACTCGGCTCGAAATATTCGCCTGGAGGCGAAAATTGATGTAATTCACATTTTTTGCAAATGGATGTAATTAATGAGAGGGAAGTTCAGTGTAAACCCCTTTACAGATTTTTTCATATGGAAATGCAATCTAGGAAAACCATTGAGAACAAACATTGTCACTGCATTACATTGTGTTGATACAGAAACTTGTGGTTATTATATTTGCAACGAGGATAGGTTTTATGTTGACTGATTGACACTGCAGTTATTTTAAACTGTAGTTCTGGCTATTATAAACTAAAATTGTTCTTAGTGCAATACCTACCAACTAGTTAAAATCAAATTATAAGATCACATTTCAAGTTTATAATAGCCAAAGCTACAATTTAAAATTATGAAATGTCAACCTGTCGACATGAAGCCTAACCTAGCCACAAAAATAATAAAGAATTTATGTACCAACGCAATTCAACCTAGTGACCATGCTTGTTGTCAATGATTTCCCTAGAATATCGGCATTTGCATTACCATATGAAACAAAAATGGACTATATCGAATTCTTCGTGTTTTATTTCTGCTCCACCTACAATAGAACAACGAGTTTTAGCATCTTGTATAGATTAATGTGAAAACCCTATGTACACATTTTTAAAAACCGTATGAAATATATCAGAGGGGCAAATTACACTATTTGCCCCCCCCCTAATATATTCTATGAGGGGGCGATCGCCCCCTTGCCCCCCCCCCCCTGTTCCTGCTCCAGTGATTTGATGGTTTTGAGGAGCATTATTTTTAAGTTTTAATTACTACGTTTGCCATTTCTGGAATGTCTTGAGCCTTGGAATGTAATATAATCTTGACGAATGGCATTGGCTCGCAGTCCGTTGTTTCGGGGACCCGGACGACACGTTTAACCAATGCACCGTATCGAGGGGGCTCGGTTAGAAATGGAATTAAAAATAAAACAGAACGTTCGAGGTTGTGGCAGAGGCGCGCGGTATCAGTGAAAGTGAGCTGTTTTGCGTAGTTATCTCTTGGCCTAAGTGATTGTATGCGAACCAGTAATAAATTATAGCTTCATAAGTTGCAATAATAAGAGGCAAAGCTGCGAGCGCGGCTATGCGTATCTTTGGATAGTGAATTAGATTAGCTAGTGTAAAACGTACATACTATCGTATACAATTGTATGATGTTTGGTAGCTTTTTGGGAATTACAGCTGCCGGTAGACGTTAGAGGTTCTTGCACGTGCTACTCGGTTATGTGATAATCAGAGAGTTGGATCCCGCGAAAGCACAAGGTTTCGTACAGTGATCCGCAGAAGCATAAGATTCAGCAAGCGGAAGGTGAGGTTCCGAAATGATAATGTAAGCCCGCGAACGCACGTGGATTTGCTATGTCCTAGCAAGAACTGTACTGTGAAAGACCAGTAGTCTCCAGTTCTTACCGACTCTGTACGGGTTGTAACAATAGCCAATCTAGTGGATTACTATTGGGCAGTATTAGCGAAAAGTACCGACAGCTAACCCAACCAGTGAAGGCAGCGGTGAGGTGCCGAAAGGTTGATGTTGACTGATGCAAAGCCAAGCATTGTAACGTCACTACCGTACGGAGGGGCCAGGGGGACATTTTCAGCTAACGGTAGGCTTTTAAAATTAATGTTGAAAATACTTAATTATGCTATTTTCTGCCATATTTTGATTAAAACTGCATGAAACAAACGAGATCACCTAACCTAAGATAAATAAACACGCTCCTACTAGTGATGGGCGTTATTCTAGTTTTTCAATCGCATCTTCAGACATTATTGCTGTTTTTTATCAGAATTGTAAAGCATGACGTGATTCTGACTTTCATATTCCCTTCATTACATGAACAAGTGCCTACAGCGTGAAAAGTATCGAAATGTAGAGCCGCGACTTCGCTTTCGTGTACTCATTTACAATCACCAACAATAGAAAAAAACTATCAAAATGTTTTTCTTGTTATATGAAGGTAATACGAAGTGATGAAGGAAATCGGGAAAAATACGTACATTTAAACTATCCTGGACAAAATAAATATTAATACACTCAAAATGCGGTAAATTTGAAAAAATATCGCAATGAAACGTAAGTAAGTAAGTAAGTTCGTTTATTTTGTATAATGTACTAGTTCATCGAATCATTATTATATTTTAACTTATTTATCATTAATAATATTAATATTAATAATATTGTTTCACAAAGCTGCTTAAATATTTTTTTGCACAATAGAACGATTTTACTTAGTTACCGCGTTTGTTGCCAAATCAGTAAGTTATGTTTACCGTTCTAGAACGGTAAGTAAAAATTCGAAGATAGCAGGTTAGGTTTTGCATCGGTTGTGACACAGACTGACTCAAAACCTAACCTGCTAACCTCGAATTTGACATAGACTTACAGTGCCACCAACATATTATTCAGTGGTATAATGTCACATTTTACTGACGTTTGAAGAAAAACTTATTTATATCGTGCAAAAAACGTCATAAGCATCACGGACGTTAAGGAATTACCGATCTCAGAAAATAATTGGAGTCGTTGCATCGCTCCTCCTCCAAACAATTGTCTTCGATCGGTAAAATGTCCTTACCGTTCTTAATACTTAATATAAATATTATTAAAACTATAAATGTTTGTCATTTATTTTACAACCTGAGGTCCTGGGTAAGCGAATTATAGACTTTCAGTTCTTTGTAATACAGCGAATTTTATGTCTACTCATTTTATTTAATTTAGGCAGCCTAAAATCAAATCGATTTCTTGTTTTATATTGATGAACGTCAGCATTTAGTATCAAAAGATGCGACATACATATAATTTGGTAATAAATTCTTAACAGCTTTGTAAATCAAAACCAATGTATCAAAATAAATACGCTGTTTGATACTTAGCCATTGTAACGTATTCAGCATTAACTTAATATTCGTATATTTAGAAAATCGTAAAATATTTCGCATCGCTCCTATTTGTTGTTTTTACAATCTTTGCAAATCCACGTCGTAACAAAGAAAAAGGGTACTTGGACAGTAATCAAAGTGTGGCGCTATATGGTTTTATAGACTAGAATTCTAGCATTAATACTTAGTTTGTTACCTATCCTTCCTAAAAATCCACTTTTTTAGCAAATTTCTTAATGATAAAATTTATATTACTACGAAAAGTCTATTAGTATCTATAATAACTCCCAGATATGTAATTTCAAGCACTGGTTCTAGTTCTAGACCGTCTATTTTTAAAGTTATATTTTCACTATTAATTTCATTGACACAATTATGCACTTTGTTTTGGCAATATTTAATTTTAGTTTATTGATTTCTAACCACTGTGATATTATCCCAAGATCTGTAATTATTTTGTTGACGGCATCAGTAGTATTTTCAGCAGTTACCCAAACTAATATGTCGTCAGCAAACAAATTTAGCGAGTAGTCTTTGACATTTATTTCCAGATCATTGATGTACAGTAGAAATAGCAATGGACCTAATACAGATCCCTGAGGAACCCCCAATGTGTTAAGAATTTTCGTCAATTCCTCTTCATCATACACAGTTGTTTGGGTTCGCGAAATAGATAACTCTCGAACCATTGTTTCTCGATTCCCTGTATTCCACATTTGTCCAGTTTTGTAATCAATTTGTTTCTATCTATTATTTCAAAAGCACGCTTATAATCTAGAAACACGCCCACTACACTTTTCTGTTGATCAAATTCACGTTTCCAATTCGCTAAAACTAAATGTAATGCCGTTTTACACGAATGCTTGCTTCTGGATCCGGATTGTTTGCCACTTATAATCTTATTTGCTTCGAGAAACTTCTGCAATTGGTCTTTGACAATTTGTTAGTACACCGGCAACTTATTAATTGGTCTAAATTCTTCACATTTTTTTGTATCCACCACTTTTCTGATAGGAATTACTTTGGATTTCTTCCAGGATTCTGGTTATATTCTACTCTTTAACCACTCATTTATTAATTTTACCATAGGATTTTCTATAATTGACAATGCATCTCTTAGAACCTGAATAGAAATGCCATCTGTGTTACCCTCTCTTTCTATGCTCGTTATTGTTTTCTTAAGATCGGTTAAAGAAATCTTATATTTAAAGATGTTCACAGGATTAGGTATGAATGCCTCCTCAAAATCGGTGTTTAGTATATTACGATTTATGTCGACAATACTATTTATGAAGTACCGGTTAAAATTTTCAGCATTGGAATCGGTTACTTTTACTCCTTGGAATATAATGTTTTTCGATGTAAATTCTGCTTCCGTTTCTTTTAATTATATGTTTAATAATTTTCCACATATTTTTTGAATCGCCTTGACTTTGCCTAATTTTGTTTTCATAGTAGCGATTTTTCTTTCCTTATTTTATCAAATTGCTATATTTGTTTCTGATTTATTTATAGTGTTTCCAATCATTTGCAGATAATCTAGCCTTTTTTTATAACGTATCTCTATATTTCTGTAACCGTTGCAAACCAGTAGAAAACCATGAGTTCGAATTTGTTACCCTGCTAATGCTGTAAGTAATCAGGTCAGCTAAGCAATTTTAAACAGACTGCACAATTCCTGCAGCTGCAATGTGCACATTTTTACACATATCGTAATTGTAAATAGCCAGTTTATTTAATAAAGCAGTTTGTGAGTAGTCATCAAAGAATTTCCTACGTACCGTTGTGATCTCACTGAATATACATTGTTTACGAAATTTAAGCTCAATTCCACAGTGGTCAGTGATCTTCGGTAAATCTAGGACATCAACACTTACATTCGAATTGTTAGTTATTACCAAATCTATTAATGTGTTCCAAGTCACCTTTGTATAATCCGGAATTAATGGTTTCATGCTTAAATTTTGAATTAGATTTGTTAAACGTTTCGCATTGAAACTGTCCGTGGACATGTTAATATTAAAATCACCTATAATTAAATGTTTGCTGCGGTCTGATACATATTGGTCACACCACTCTTCAAATTTCATTAAAAATTCATCATTGCTTGAGCTCGGAGAATGGTACACTACTGTGTACCTTGATGAAACCCTTTTGTTATACAGATTGAAAATAGCCATAAGTTCTTGTTATATGTGATATTCGATATTACTCTAAATTCGATAATGTTTTTCAATACTATAACTACGGCCCCAGTCTTTGGATTTTGAGAATTACACTTTATTGTACTATATCCTGGAAAATGTATTTCACAATCTTCTATCACTACTGTAATGCTTCACTTAAGAATAGCAACGCTGATCGCCTGCATAAGATTAAAATTTCCAATTCTTCTATATGTTTTAACATACTTTGGTAATTGAAATATATAATTTCAGCATTCCGTTCGCCTACACAAAAAAATAAACTTTGCTTCTAGCTTGTTCCAATTTACGTCTAGAAACTGCACAGTCGGTACTCCAAGCTGGATGATTTGTGTCTAATTTCATTCTCAATTTTTCTACTGCATGTGCACAGTTTACACATTTTAGCTCATTATCTGTCGCTCGACATTCACTCAATAGATGTGATCCTGAACATTTTGAGCAAGCTTTGTTTGACCTGCATTCGCTGACTTTTGTGATTAAATCCACTGCACGAAAAACACCTGGTGCCTTCTACAGCATCGTAAATTCTGCATCTATCCAACTGATGTTTAATTTTGCTTCTCTCATCATTAACCTGTACGCCATCGCATTAACTTCTGCATACACCCTATAATATCTTCTTCCAGCTTTACTCTTATTCTCTTTAATATTTTCTTTAAAGTTAGCCTCTTGCACATCTAAATAATTATTTTGATTTCTTATTTTATCTTCTATGGCTTCAAATGACAATTTTTCGCTTAACTATTTTGATCCCGGGTAATCTTTTCTTCGGGATGGTTACTTCATAATTTTCTCCAAGTTTGCTTGCTATCTTTTCTTGTACTTTGTTTACTGCCTCTCTAGTTTTACACTCTATTACAATACCACTTTTGTTAACATGTTGAAGTCAGTCATTCAAAGTCAGTAGGATCAATGGATTTTTTTATTTCCTTTTCCGTGTCCGTACTTGTTTGTTCCTGATTCTTCTGCCTTATTAAAACAACTGGATCGTGTATTTTAATTTTAAGTTTTTCAGCATAACTCATTTCCGCCGTATTTTGCTTTTCAATTACTTGTTGAATGCTGGTTTGTATAATGCCGTGTAACTCAACTAATTTCTGTGATTGATCCTTCAATTTCTCGTTCTGTTCGCTTAATTTTCCACATACGCTGTTCCAAGCTTCTTTCAATTTCTCTAATACACTCCGTATATTATGATTTTTCTTATCGGCGCACTGCTCACAAAACCAACCGATCCACTTTTTGCTCGTAATGTACGCATATTCGCATAATCGTCACTGCCAATGTTCACACATTTTGTATAGTAATTTTTGTCCCACATGCCAGCTCATGGCAATATTTTGTCCGTTCTTTTTAGTTCAGAAAAACACTTTCCACAATTTACCGCTATTGTTTTTTTTAATTTCCCAATGGGCAATATTTGCCCAAAGATTAACACTGTAGATTTTGACGAGTACTTACACACGTCCGCACCCGACAACGTTTACACTACTACTATAACAATCATGTAATTTCTGAGGTTGTGGTATCTCAGGTTATAGTAAGAAATCATGTCATGGACTAGCTTGGTTACCAAGTTCATTTTTATTTTTATTATTAAGAGATTTGTTTTCCAAATGGAATGGGTTTGAGTAATACTTAGCAATTTTCCTACAAGAAGCTCGTTGAAGATCTTTTGAATTAAAAAATTGGAGGAAATAATGCAGATGCATGCAGTATTTATTTTTATTTTTAAATCCAGTTAGTTTAAAAGGTTATTAAATTGAATATAAATGAATGATGGTAGTTGGCATAGAAACAGATTACTAAGAGTGGATAATATTAACTTGAAAACTTTTGAAATCACGCTGAAAGTGAATACTTATCAGTTGTGAGTAAATAATATACACAATGGCAAAGTGGCCTTTCCTGTATTATAATTTAATTAAATAAATCAGATTATTATAATTCAAAATAAAAGTCAGTAAGTTTGAAAGTAAACTTGTTTTATTTTGTTTGATTGAATGTGCAATAGAATTTATCATACATCTGAAATTCAGCAAAGGCCAGTAAAGTTTTTCTTTGGAGTTCAATGTGTGGTGACTAGAAAGTTTGATTTGCTATACTTCAAAATGATACTATCTAGCTTTAATATAACTGTTTTATAAAATAAATAAAAAATGAATTTAATAAATGTATTTTAAATTGGAAGTGAATCAAGATCTTGACAGTTTAGGCATTTATATTTGAAAATTAATATTTTGGATATAGATAGATAATTTTAAATTTTAATAGGTAACTGATGTGTTAAGTTTTAAATATTTTGATCCAAGATATTAAAATTAATTGTGAAGTTGAATTTTATGATCTTGTCTACCTTGTAAAACACTTTATAGAAATATTTTGAAGGTAAGTACTTGAAAACATCTTATTAAAGTAATAAGATTATACTGGTTGATAATTACTGTTTATAAATGTAAAAGGTCAAATAAGGAAGAAGTGTTATTGTGAACATACCCATTTGACCGAGAGGAAGGTTTTTCGTTCCTTTGAGCTAGAGCTAGTCGTGGATAATAATTCTTTTTTTATTATACCTGCATCAGAATCGCCATTTAAAGCACGCCTGAGCGTGCGAATACAGGCGATTAAAGCTCGCCGAGCTTTAAAGGTTGTCAAGGAAACGACTGAATGCAACAACGGACATGGACGCGACAACAACGTAAATAATTCTCGTAACTATAGTAGCAATATTATTATGCCCTCTCGATTTATCACGACAAAAATTATTTCTAAGTTTTTAGTGCGTAATTTATTTCCAGTATTGAAGGTATAATAAAAAATAGCGTAAAGTATTCGTGGATAACTGGTCTTTAAAACACTTGCTCTATTTAAACATGGCTAAAAAGTAATATAAGAAATGATGTAATTGAGGTACCTGGTTATGTTTTTGAAAGAATAGATCGTGGGGGTAATGTCAGAGGTGGAGGAGTTGGTATTTACATAAAAAACAATATAAAATATTCCCTTATTCCAAGTGGTAGGGAAATTGAACAGATATGGTTGAGGATTTTACTTTTAAATTCTGAGTGCTGCGCTTTTGGCGTATTTTATAACCCCGATGAAAGTTACCATAAATATTTTTTTGAACATTTTGAAACTGCAGTATCCTCAATTCAACCTACAGTTGATTATGTTTTTTGCCTTGGTGATTTTAATGTTGATCTTTTAGATATTAATAGATCGTCTTGTGAGTTAGTAGTAAACACCTTTGAAGGCCTTGTGTTGAAACAACTGATAAATCAGCCAACTCGAATTACTTTTCTGACAGCTACTCTTTTGGACTATTTAGTAACTTCTGAAGACCAAATTATATCTAATGTGGAAGTCACGCATATTCCAGAAATAGGGGATCATGAAATGATTGTATTTAGTATTAATCTTAAAATAAATACAAATGCACCTAGATTTGTCACTTGTAGAAACTTCAAAAATCTAAACTGTAATCAATTTAATAATGACTTACAATCAATTCCATGGAATGTGATATACGAGTTGAATGATGTAGATAGTGAAGTAGAATTTTTAACAAATAATATCATTAGTCTTTTGGACTTACATGTCCCTTTTCAATGTTTCAGAATCACAAAAAGTATGCTCCTTGGTTAACTGACGGACTCAAAGCTATGATGTGTGATAGGGATAGAGCTTTTAAATTGTTTAAGACAACTAAAAGCAACAATGATTGGAAACGTTATAAACAATTACGCAACGTAGTAACTGTAACCATTAAAAAGGAAAAAAGAGCCTATGTTAACTTCAGCTTAAAAAACCACTCGTCTAAAGAAATGTGGTCTAAATTAAATTCTATTGTAGGTTATAAAAAAGACCGTAACAATACGGATATATCCAATAAATGGAATGTAAATGAAATTAATGAATATTTTTTTAAATTCGGTCCCAAAATTAAATTCTGATTATAACACTAAGCATTTTTATGAGCACGGTATAAAAAGTTCTGTAAAATCGTCTTTAAAGTTTCAGTCAGTGTCTGAAATTGATGTTCTTAATATAATAAAAAGTATTAAAAGTAAAGCTGTTGGGCTAGACGGCATAAATATTCTTACCATAAATCTGTGTATGCCTTTTCTTTTACCTTACATTACTCATGTTATCAACTTTTGCTTATCGCATTCTATATTTCCCAATCGCTGGAAAAAATCGTTTGTAACTCCTTTACCTAAAGTTAATAATCCAACAACTTTGCAACAGTTACGACCGATAAGTGTACTGCCAACCCTATCAAAGATTTTGGAAAAAGCGATCAACACTCAATTACAAGCGCATATAAACAAGAACTCTATAATACCTGCATGTCAATCTGGATATAAATCTGGCCATGGCTGCACATCTGCGCTACTTAAAATAACTGACGATATAATGACTGCTCTTGATCAAGGTAAATTAACGGTATTATTATTATTCGACTATTCGAAAGCATTTGACACTCTTAATCACGATCTTCTTTTTTCTATTTTATTATATAGTGGTTTAGACATTAGTTCTGTTGAACTATTTAAGTCGTACCTATTTAACAGAAGTCAAGCTGTAAAATATTTAGGAAATATATCAAGTTTTTTACCTGTGAGCACGGGTGTTCCACAGGGGTCTATTTTAGGTCCCATACTTTTTTCTATTTATATATCAAATTTCACAGATTGTTTTTTATCTTGCTCACAACATTATTACGCTGATGATACACAATTATATTTGTCTTTTTACCCGGGTGAATCTCATCAAGCAGTAACCGCTTTAAATTATGACTTACATAATCTTTATGAATCATCTGTTAACCACTGTTTGCAATTAAATGAGTCTAAGACTAATGGAATAATTTTTGGAAACAAAGCACACGCTCAGCTGTTTAAACAAGAACATTCTTCTGCAATTTCTATCAATGGCCATAACGTACATTTCACATCTAAGGTTAAAAATTTGGGTGTATGGCTTGATGAGGACTTGAGATTTACTCATCACATTAGTATCTGTTTACAAAAAAGTTATGCAGCTCTAAAACTTTTATTTCGATCTCGTCATATTTTAGATAGATCTGTTAAAATCTTGCAGTGTGATACATTAGTTTTATCCTTATTAAACTATTGTGACATTTTGTATAATTCCTGCATAAATTCCTTTGATATCAATAGAATTCAAAAATTACAAAATTCGTGTCTTAGACTTATTTTTGGTATCCGTAAGTTTCAACGAATCAAGCATACATTTAAAGTCATTAGATGGTTAAACATGAAAAATCGTAGAGAGATACATTCGGTATTGTTTTATGTTAAGCTATTAAAGGAAAGATCTCCACCATATCTGTGTCACAATATTAAATATAGAACAGACGTGCATACCCTTAATTTAAAGCATAAGCATACTCTGACTTTACCTCGCCATCGTACACAATTATTTAAACGGTCCTTCTCGTACTGCATTGCTAACGTTCTCAATAACTTACCGCATGAACTTCGATATTTAACTGGCCAAAAACTTAGAAAAGCTCTTTTTTACTATTATTTTTTGAAACAATTATTCATTGGTTGCTCGTAGTGGGTCATTGTTATTGTCATTTTGGTCACTTGTTAACTGGCTAATATTATGTTTTGCTAGTTACCATAAATTGGTAATTATTTCTTCACAAGTTATCTTGTTCAATTATTGTGTAATTTTTTTCTTATATTTTTTTTCCCATTTTTCATTTCTAGCTGCTCTGTTTGTCATCTTTAAACCTTTGGGGTTAGATTGCTTGGATTTAGTCATTATATGTGGTGTTCAACTGGCATATGTACTGAATCTCGCCCTAACTATAAATTTCAATTATTTTTAGTGTGTTTCGTTTGTAGTAATAAAGACATTTATTATTATTATTATTATTTCGAGCACTCCGGCTACTCCGTCGTGCTCGAAAACTCGCGCGTGTTTTAAAGACCTTGTTATCCACTCATACTTTAATATACTATTAATATTCACATAAGTCAATTCTCGAATAAGTGATTGTAAAAAACATCAAAGTTGGGATGTTATGAATTTCGTTTGTTTTATAAATTATAAACTAAAATAAGTATATGAGTTTATTTGATACAAAATGTAAGTACAGTAGTTTTCGCATACCGAGAATATAGAGCGGATGCAATTAAAAATTTTGCCGATCCTATGATTCGTTGTTAAGAAGTATAAATTCAGTAATGGAGCAATTCTTATTATAATATGTATAATACAATAATATCAGGCTTCTAACTGTCAAAGTCAAGTTACTGAACAGTTGCAAATTTAAGAATAAAAAAGCTTGGAAAGCATAAGATCCTCCAAAATTGTATAGTATTTCAACCAGAAATTGGAAAGCTATTTAAAATCAGGCCAGCATTGAGAATAGTCAGTCACTTCGTAATTTAATTCATAAAATTACTGTTTGAATGTCATTCAGTGGCACTTCGATAATAACCTTCAAATTTGACAGATGCATTGGGAAGTTTGGAAGACATATAGGTTTTTCTATGCTGCTATACGGTTTTAAAAACTCAACTAGTAACTACTAAAATCATGCACAATGTTACAATGCCTTAATAAAACACTTACATCAACTACAATTTGCAGATGAACTGTCATTACTTGAAAGCTGATTGACATTAGAATATTATTTACTGATTGTATGAAACCAACTTAGACACGACTTACACTTTTCATGGTGTACTGGATTTTAAATAGCTTTCTAATTTTTGGTTGGAATACTATACCTGAACGAATTTTAAAGTTTTGTAAGGTAATTGTGAAAAACATGTACACAATTATTATAGTTGCTCACTTAACCTTTTGCTTGACAGATGACAGGGCAATTAGATTGCCGTGATGTACTGCACTCGAATCGGCATAGTAATAAGGTATCTCAATTTTTCCCATTTAGTTGTCAGAAATTCTTACATATAATCTCATAAGAGCATTAATTCTTTCCGGAATTTTTTTTGAGTGCGTTCCAACAACGTCGTATTAATTTGACCGAGCGGGACGCGAGGGCAAATTAGGACGTTGTTGAATGCATGAAAAATAATTTCCGGATATGAATTAATGCTCGAATGCAGATTCGGTAAGAAAATCGTAACGACACAAACCCTAAAAAGAAGTAATGTCTACCTACAAAAAATTTCCAAGAATTTTTTTTATTGTCTTGGTTACGGCTCGTGAACTAATTTTTCTATTAGTCATTAATGAGTGTCGTACGATTTTCAGTATGTAAACCCAACTGTAGCACTTACTATAGTATGATCAAAAATTAATTTAATCTAGTATGGCTGTGGAAGTGCAAACCAACGCCTTTAAAATTGGCTTACATACTTATATTTAATTCAAACTGTCAAATTTATTATTTAATATTCTTTTTATCAATATTATTACAATATTATATTGAAATATACGAATTTGCATGTAAAAGTAATGTACTTGTCCAACAAATAAGCCTGCATTGGTCGAATAGACACTTCATCTTAAATCTCACCTAAAAATAAAATATATTGGAGCCAGTTTTAAAGGCAGCAATTTGTCCTTTCATAGCCATACTAGATGAGATTAATTTTTGATCATACTTTATATTGATAACACTTCAATATAATTACAATATAAATACACCATACAGTTATATTGCAACATAACTCATGTTATGTTGACATACTTTTTGGATATTGTTTTACTTGTATTAAGCTTTTTGTACTTCTTCTCTTAAAGAAATGTTGACCGGTAAAAACAATAAAACCATTCATGTTGGTGGATAATCGCTTAAAAATAGTTTTCTTGAAAGCGACGTGTCTTCACAACTTGTTTCATTATTGGAAGGAATTGTGAAAAAGTTCTATTGCTAATTGCCTCCTAAGCTATCAAATGTTGAATTACTTTATTTTAAAAAAGAGATGTTTTTTATTTAATTAGTTTTTTAGTGGACTGTATGGAGTTTTTCATTATTTTTTTTTTGGTGTTAACATAACTAAATCTTTTATCTCTAAGGCAATATTTGAATCCATTGCAGCTACAACATGATAAAACTTTATATTCTTAGATGTTATCTTCTTCGTGGAGAATACAGAGACTAAACTGCAGAATTCGGGGCTAATTCCCCTCCATTTACTTTCATCCCTTATAATTTTAGTTATAATTACTAGAGAATCACGATTAATAGTACCTAATTAATATTAATAATGGCTCTGGATTCTGTAATTTTCCCGATTGTACTGAATCTACTCGAACAGCCTAAATGGCACTATCGTTAGAGCACTACGTAAGTAACCTAACAGCTAGTGTCGAGATTTGTTCTTGGTGAATTGATGACAGTACGTGTTATTTGAGTACGAAGCAAATTTAGTGTCATTTGCGTACAGCGTAATTAGGTTCTAAACGATGTAGTGTCACTTGCGTAGGAGCTTATTCTTATGTGCATACTTTTAAAAGTTCCAGCTAACAGTTTTATCAGCTGCATACCATACATGCTGATATTGGAACCAAAGAAGCAGAAGTTAAAGGTAGTTCTAGTAGTATATGCTTTACTACTGAATAAAGCGGCTGTATACAATTTTACAAAGTGAAATTAATTGGAATCCTAGTTCCTTAATGATGTATTTCGAGCAAGCTGCAATGAACGCCATTTTGGTTAGCTATTCTTTTTTGTAAATAAAAATTTTGTAAATATAGCAAGAACAAAATTACTACTACAAACTAATCGAAATTAGGCTTAATTGCAGGGAGTAGAATTATGGAAATAATAAATCACAATAAGTTAACTTTGTTTTCTATTAGAACTTATTACAGCCTTCGAATCTACTTCCAACGGCAGAAAAATATTGACACCTTGTTATAGCCAAAAATAACTTGTAGGGCTTTTATTTTCTAAATTAATTTTTTTACGAAAAGTAGTTTCTTATCAAACTTTAGAATGTCATGCAAAATATTTTAAATAACTCATTTGTTCTGTATTGTGTATTCATGCCGTTGTTGGCTCGCTTCTAACTTATTATCAAAATGCATCAGAATATGGAAGGACGTGTGGCGTGAAAACAGTCGGAGTACGCTGGGTCATGGCGAGTCCCTTTGTGAACGTGAGTAATATTTAAAAATCGGGCGGTGAAAGTGAGTAAAAATTTCCAAGGCGTGATTCACGTTTTACGTTAATTTCAGGTTAAATATTTAGTAATGAATAAAAGACTAGAGGTTATCCAGTTCCCCCGCTGCCCACCCACGTGGAAGATCTAGAGCTGGAGTAATTGTACTTCTGTGTTGCAGTCTGCAGCGACGAAGCTTCGCACCTGTGTTGTGATGTGAATGTTGTGTCTACAGTCAATCGTGGGTCTGCGTTTATAGGCTACCAAATAGGACTTTAGTTCCTTGGACGTAAAATAACTTTTTTCTTACGATCGTGCCCAAATGACAACTTTTTGCACAGTTTCTAGTGTCAAAAGTGACGTTTGTAGCACTCTTAATAATAGAGCCCGAATTCGGTCTTTTTAGCACGTTGTCATTGGTGGCGGGTCTTAATATTATATTAAAACACGTTTTGCCGTAAATTTAAATGTCAACATGACCTAGAGTATTTAACACAATGTGACGGAAAAAGTGTCACCGAACTAAGTGTTTATATTTCTGTTACGATCATAGAAAAAATAGCGTATGATACACGTGTATAAGTGCCATTAAAGCACTAGCGACGTTAAAAGTACTCCGCTTTGCGTCGTGCTCTTAAACTCGTCGCACGTGCTTTAAAGGCGTAGGTACTTATACACTAGTATCATAATATACTATTAAACCTAGGAATTAAGTGTTGCTTAGCAACATACATTTTCTTGTACTCAGTATCAGTAAGAAAAACGTCAAGTCAAATGAGAGCTTTTGGTATGAAAAGTAATGTCTTTGAAGACGGTTGCAAGATATGTTTTTGCGAGAAATCAGTATTTATCCCTTGTTGTAAGCTATTGTGTCAAGTTTCACTTATTTCTTTTTGCCTACTATTCTGATTGCAACATATGACGTAAATTATCTCACGCGAAAAACATATTTTATTTTAGAGTTGTTAGTTCTGTGTAGGTTTCTTTATTGGTTTTAAATTTGAACATTATGCTCTATCTGAATTTTAATATTCAAATAAAAGCTGCGGGTCACGTCGTAAGTGGAGGATCGCGTCATGAACGTGAGCGTGAGTGTTTAAAGCAAGCGTGAGACATGCGTGATGCGAGTAGATTCACTCATCCGCCCCTCTCTACATCAGAATAGTTTCAAATCATTTTCAGTCAAAAATAATTGTTCAATTCAACTTGAAAGTGTGATATTTATTTGCTTGAATTATTATACAGTTTCTAATTAGAACGTGCTGTATGGCGGATTTCCATATTTGTTAAACAAGTATTCCCAGAACTGAAAATTCTTCCAGCATGGATTAACTGCCGTGGTCAGATTCGATCCAATGTCCAAGTAGCTTAAATTACCTGCCCCCGCTGAGTCTGCTAAAGGCCACTTAACGTTTTGAAGAAGAGAATCATCTTCAGGAGTGGGGTTGCTAAAATGACAAGGTAAAAAGTAAGCAACGTACTGAACGAAGAAAACTCAGAAGAATACCCAGTTTTTGCAAAGTTTGTCCACAATTTCACCATTCTCTGCATTGTCAAGAGGTCAGAAGAAGTGGCAGTTGCATTGTTGCCCGCTTGCTTCCACAAATATGACAGTTCCTCGGCATGGCCAACTCCTTTAAAAATAATGTAGTAGATGATACTACAGTGACTATAAGATACTAATGCATCACTAAATAGTGCAGTTATTGTTGCAATAGTCATTTGTACAACTAGTTTTGAAAGTCATACTTTTTTTCATGAATTTGTAGTTTGATAACGAGAACGAATCCCGAATTAATCAAGCAAATTAATGAAAAAAAAGGACTTTCAAAGCTTGTTGTACACGTAGTTTTTTTTCCATAGTGATTTCTTGGTCCAAATTTAGTCCAAAAGGACTTCGAAATTGGCAAGTGTCAAATTGACATTTTAATAAAATAGTTAAAAAAGTGTACTTTTTTCAAGATTTTTTCGTTAAAAAAGACGACTTTTACGACCACTGCAAAAAACGTAATGTTCGTCATGGTAGTCAAGTACCTGCACCTAAAGATCAAATATGATATACCTCGAGTTGTCCTGTTACCCGATCCTAAAGGCCCTTGATAGGAAAATCGGTATAAATATACGGGTGCCAATCGGGAATATAAAGTAGTCGCCTCCAAAATTGGTCGGACGAATTGATCATCACTAATATACTAAAAGTCAGTAGATTTAGTGAATTCCCACATTAACACTACAACTGCTTACCTTTAAGAGTTGCGAATTCGAAATTGATACTGGGGTAAAGTCAAAATAGTATGACTTAATTTCCAAATTGACTTGGTCTTCGACGAACTTGTTGTCTATGTTTAAACTTGCAGGAACCAGGGCGTCGGGAATCAAGTCGTATTTAACCAAGTAGAGTCTCAATTTGTCAAATACTAAAAATATTAGCGTTTTATTAGAATTACGAGTATTGCCGCTTTTATTTTGTTTTAATGTTTCTTGACTATCTTTGAAAAAAGCGCGAATTTCGTTTACGATAGTTTACCTTGTACAAACGGCATTGCTTCCAACGAATTGAACCCTATAATGCACGGAACGTGGTGATACAATCCGTTTTGCAATTGTTCATGGCTCTTATTAACAATTATTGCCCCTGGTTGGTCGATTTCTGCAGTTGGACCAATGGGTAATCCATTGAGAGGATTGCCCAGTAGTAGTTGCTGCATGAGAGTATTAACGTATTTTTCCGATTAACCTTTACAGGGACTCACCCCATAATACACTAGAGCCTCTGCAGTATGCAACTTCTTGTAGTCAACCTTTCTTAAACTATCTACCAAAGTTTGAGAAGTCGTCCAATCCACTTGAAGAGCAGCAGCTGTTGCAATAGCAGTCTTTAGCGGGTGTCTGGTAAGCGCCCAGAGGCTCAAAGACATCCCGCTTTCCATTATTGCCCGTTGAAAAAGACCTGAGATATGCGTTAAAAGCTGTTAAGAACAAAGCTTTTCAAATCTTTTCCTACCTTTCGTCAAAGGGGTTTGCGTCAGATACGACACGGAAGCCGATCCTGCGCTTTCGCCAAAAATGGTAACCTGCTGAGGATTGCCACCGAAGCAGTCGATGTTCTCCTGAACCCATTTCAACGCTAATACCTGGTCCTTCAAGCCGTAATTACCTGGTGAGGCGTCGTCTTCCGTACTTAAAAATCCTAAAAACTATTAAGTGGGAGGAACTGCGTTTGCTAAGACTAGAGCTTACCAAATATTCCAACTCGGTAATTGAAAGTCACCACCATGACACCATCGTCAAGCAAATAGTCGGGACCATAAGAAGCATATGATCCATCTCCTTGAACGAAACCTCCGCCATATATCCACACCATTACCGGGAGCAGGGAATTGTTTTGATTTGAAACCTATATCGGAAATATGTTTGCAATTGCATTTGTATAGAATATTGTGTGTCTTGGTTATTATGTTTTCGCACTCTTCTCTATGTATATTACTTGAGAGGACACAGTAAAAACTTTAAAAAATCATTTGCGACCATAGATATTTAACCTGATCCAATACAATGTTAAGAGTAATGCAATCGCTTAGACCTGGCTAGCAATGTGTATATATGGAATTGTAATAGAGACAACAACATTAAAATTACCTGTGGTTTATAAACGTTAATATACAAGCAATCTTCTGATCCAACCACTGAGAATGGGAGCATTGACTGAACACATACGGGCCCGTCTTCAGTAGCGTTGATAATTGTTTGAGAGAAATTTCCTGATAACGGTACTGGGGGCTATAAAAGTAAAAGAAGTGAACAATTATTTTTGTTATGCAGTATATGAAGTAATAGAGATACGCTATTGCACATGGAGGTAGTTCGAGAAAATGTAAAAATGCAAATTATATTAAATGAAAAGTAAGAACAGCGAACAGCAGTTTAGTGGTAATTCTATAACACAGTGTTGATGGTGAAGATATACGAGTATACGAAACCAACAGATAAATTATTATCTAAGGGTATATGCCACAACAAAAGGTGAAGACTAGAGAGAAGAAAACTGTGATATGGTCAGGTATATAAGTAATTTTTTTAAATAAACATGGCAGGAACTTTTTAACTGGAAAAATGTAACGAAAGGGGATGTAAGCTGGTTCAATTATATAAAAACTCACAATTTAGTAATAACAAATATGGTATTCAAACAACACATTTTCATAAACCGTCTAGAGCTTACACATTACATGAAATCTATATCCAACGGGTTCGACATGTATACTAGAAGTCACAGAATTATTTCATCTAAATATAAAGCAGTTAAGATATAGACACGGTTACATATTTTGATTAATTATAGGACTGTTAAAAATGTACACTATACCAAACGTGCTAGTAATAATGGCAAAATGTCGTGAAATTCTTATATTACCCTAAATCTGAGATCTCCAACAGGCGGTTCGGCATAGGGAATTTGACGAAACGAGTAATAGGTTTTATTTTGATCCACTGTTTTATTAACGCTTCCGATAACTTTCGCTCCATTTTTTATTTGCACTTGTGGTTCGCTCTCCTAAAATAATCCAGCAACATGTTTCGTTATAATACTTAAAGCAGCTTATTTGAAAAAGCGAATTGCAACTGATTTATAAACCACAAAATTTAAATATTTTTTCGTGCGATTTGTATAATAATTAACATTATTAAGTTAAAAGAGAAAAAGAGTAACACTTACCAACATTTTTGATACTATTTTCTTGTGTTTCTGCAAAAGTTTCTTAGAATGGAACTTTTTATCGTGTTTTTCAGACGTGGCCAAAACTGCATGCCCAACTATTAAACATACCAACCAACAAAAGAAAATCTTTTCAACCAAACGCATTGCTAACTATTTCAGCAATTGCTTCTAGATAAAGCAATGCATATTTATAAGCTACAGTTGTCTGTTATCAATGACGTACTTATGGAGTTCAAAATTCGAAAAATTTCATATAACTCTGTTTACATAGTTTGAATATGTAGGTGATTGTTTAAATTAATGGCATTTCGAGGTTAATACTTTGGAATTTTTAGGAAATGGAAGAAGTCTATGCATTTGATTTTACGGTGGAAACCTTCTGCAAAATGTTATTCAAAATAGTATCACGTTCTAATTGCATCAATGTTGAAGAATATATTAACACAATTCCTCATTTAATTGTTCTTAACCTTTATTACTGTTCAGAGTAACACTGAATGAAATGAAAATGTTCTGATTCCGTGCTCCACAAGGAGTTCAAAGAAAGCGATAGAAACATTTTTGACGAAGTTAAAGACTAAAGGCACAGTAGTTAGTTAGTCCGCCATATTGTTAAAGTTACAACATGGAATAAAGAAAGCGAGGAAAGCTGGTCAAACGTTTGGTGTTTTTTCTAGATAATGGACCTTTATACTTCCACACTTCGGTACAATGTGGGAATAAAGTGGTTTTTTCCTTCCGCTCTTGGGAGACAGATTAATTTAGTTGTATTCTGTTAAAATGGTGCTTTCAGTGTGGGGGCATCTAATACGGCATTTCACATTCAAAGGTCACAACGGGCAGAAATTTGTATCTTTCAATAATTTTAAAAAAATACATCCGGTGCCCAGTTTCAAACACGTAACCTTAAGCTCAGCAGCCTAACTCTGTACACCACCGTGCTCCGTAGTTACGTGGCCGCTTACACGTACAAATAAAAATGACCAACCTCGCTCCAAGGTTTTCAGTTCTCTGCATTAAGGACAGTGTATCAGGTAAAAGTAAATACGTTAATAATTTTTATAACTTGCTCAGTTTCTGTTTTTTAGTAATTTCCTTTTACTTGTTCCTTTTTTGTGTTATTACATTTGATATTTTTATGAGAAAAAAATGTTGGCCTACTAATTACTGAAATAACTATGTTGTACTTATTTTCCGAGTTGAGCAATACTTTTTCTTCAATTTTGGCACAGCTATTCTTTATATATATATGCTGGTAAGAGTTGCAAAATTTTGATTGTATTTCTGCGTTTGGAAGTGCCCCATTATTATTTAGAAAACAAGAATTCGAATTCTAAATTACTACAAATAAGCCTTTAAGTAAATAACCAGCTGGCCGAATTTAATTAAAATTAGATATGTCCTGGGGCTGGTGTTTCTGCATTTTTCAACCTTTTCTATTTAAGAGAACTCAATAAAAGTACCAGAATATGATTCATTTTTAGTAGAAAATCAAAACGTACTCAAAGCTGGTAGGGCATGATGAACGAAAAGGAGGTAATCGCTTACTACAATAGACTGCTTGTCGCTGCACTAATCCGTTTGTAAAAAGTACTCAAGTATAGCATTACCTGCAGTTTGTGGCCGTCGAAAAAATGTATTTGCACTATTATTGATTTCCTACTACTTATGTTGTAATATCACGTAGGAATATAAATTAGTTACGTCACTAATAAGTAGGAAATAATAGTCATATGAAACAGAAATATATATAATTCAAAAACAATAATAAAAAATTCAACAGAAAAAAAACAATCAGAAAATGTATTTTATATTTACTTCGACACGAAGTGTACGAAGTATTGAAATTCCCTCATATCGAAAACCACTCTGAGTCAAATATCTCAAAAATTCGTGCCAACCGACTAATGAACCCACTATACCAAATCTCCGTCTCGGCTGTGCGAATCTTTTGGTGAAGACCCCAGCCCACTAGATCCCTCCCTCGTATTGGGGGGGTGCCTAAACGTGCTGTGCGGGGTATGTATGTTCGTATGTGTACACGATTCCGGTTGCCAGAAACCTTCCTGAAGTCTTGGATCGTTTTCATACGATAGGGCCTCCGAAAATGAAGGCAACATCAACTTTTGAGGTATGGTCGTCGGCAAAAAAAAATTTTTTTTTGGTTTTTTTTTTGATAAATAACTTGTTCATAATATTTCATTGTATTAGCGAAACGGAGTGATGCTGAGTGTCGAAGTATTCTTGGAAAGCACGAAAGGGCGCTTTTCTTGGGTGGGGGGTACCGTATATTTAAATATTATACGACTATTTAAAATGCGAGTTCTGGAAAACACTATTTTGTTGTTTGTATATGAATAGTTTTATAAATTTATTATCAAAACATTTCTATTGCAAAATTATAAAATAGCTTAAGACAAGAAATAAATTATCATAGAAACGTTTCCATGACTATATTATAAAAAACATTTTACCTTAAATAATTAAATTGTTTTTTTCTACGACCACCACTAAAAGTAGGCCTTTTAGCGCTAGCTTTTTTCACTAAAAGTGACGTTTTATAATTTAGCGTGTTTAAAATGAGATCAGCTGTTTACTTTTAGCACATGTGCTATAAAGTGAAGTGAGGTTATAAAACTACAATTTCGAACTGAAAGTAAGGTTGTAAAATTATTCTAGCTACTTCTTGCGTTAGAGGTAAAGTGTTTTTAAATAATTAAAGCGTTATGTAATGAATAAAGTCAGATGTGTACTATTATAATTACCTTTGACAGCTGACTTTGACAGTACTGGCTCTACAAACATTCAGCTGCGCGTCAAGGCCATCTCTTTATTATGACATAAATTATAGCTGTCATAAATGCAAACCTTTGTTAAATCGACATTTATGAATTAATAACAGAAAATTTAAGGTCGTAGAAAAAATATTATATGCAAACTCGTGCATAAACATCAACTTTTAGCTATTATAATGCTTTTATAACGGGTGTTCAAAAAGTCTTTACGTTCTGGGTGGCTATGGAAATTCAAACGTATGAATAATATGTTGGTGGTACTGTAAGTCGATGTCAAATTCGAGGTTATTAGGTTAGGTTTTCCGTCAGTTTTAACACAGACTGACACAAAACCTAACCTGCTAACCTCCAATTTAGCAGCCTTATAAATTCATTTTAAAGTTATTTTATAGGTGTTCCCTGTCGTCCTATAAAACTGTTATATTAGAGGGTTGTTGGAACCACTTTGCGTTAAGAGTAAGTCATTGTTACATAGTCTCTTATAAAAATATTATACAGTGGTACAATCTGCAGCATTATGGAAACGATACTGACGCTGTTACAAAATAAAATAGTTTTTTATTATACCTGCATCAGAATCGCCGTTTAAAGCACGCCTAAGAGTGCGAATACAGGCGATTAAAGCTCGCCGACCTTTAAAGGTTGTCAAGGAAACGACTGAATGCAACAACGGACATGGACGCGACAAAAACGTAAATAATTCTCGTAACTATAGTAGCAATATTATTATGCCCTCTCGATTTATCACCACAACAATTATTTCTAAGTTTTTAGTGCTTAATTTATTTCCAGTATTGTAGGTATAATAAAAAATAGCGCAAAGTATTCGTGGATAACTGGTCTTTAAAACACTTGCTCTATTTCGAGCGCTCCGGCTACGCCGTCGTGCTCGAAAACTCGCGCGTGTTTTAAAGACCTTGTTATCCACTCATACTTTAATATACTAATTCAGACACAAAAATGTTGCGACCAACTATACAATAAAACATATTCGAAACAATTAATTCCCTCCTTGAATTTTGTCATAACTTCCAAAATGGTATGTCAAACAAAAACACCACAATATAAAGATGCAAAACTTAAAGAATCACAAATTAATCTGTTAACAGGAGATACAGAATTTGAAGAGACATTAAGCTAATTAGAATATGCTGCTTGGAATATTTTAAAACAGTGAGACAATCTAGATCTAGACGATTACCCTCAAAAATGTTTGGTCAATCAGAGAGCTAGAATTTAAAAGTTTCAGCCAATCGCATACGAATGAAATCGCCAATTTTGCACTAATGCAAGTGGTCTATAATTTTGTATTTGCTTTGCACTAGTTCAAACTTCCAATATATTTCGGAGTTTAAAAATGATTTTCTTTTTGTTTGTAGGTTAATACTAAACCTTTTTTTCTAATTTAAAAATAAATATTAACGTTAAAATAGCTTTTCAGGAAATAGTCTCACGAATATACTTTGTGCAAATCGAATTGCCTAATTTTTCCAAAAGCACTCAAGCGTTACGCTTCTATCATTGGAAGATGTTACGAGCACAAGTGGAACAGCGAAATGCCTGCTAATTATTCTTGCCATCAATATCTAAAACTCAGTACAAAAGAAAAGAGAAGCAAAAAGCATTTTAAACGCACTAGAATAGCATATAAGGTACCGGCGGGTAATAAGGCCCACCTAATACAATTTATTTTTAAAACGGAAACTAATCGGTATTATCAATTAAATTTAATTATTGGAGATAGTTTTATTCAAGTAGATATTAAGTACAAATAAAAATTAAACATAAATGCAACCATAGGACTAAAACAAAATATTACAGGAAAAGTGTTTTTGGGCCTTATTTCCAGGTAGATGTGAAATAAGGCCCAACATAAAAAAATTATTTCCTTGCCGTTTAAGGAGCGCAGTCCCAACAAATAAAGTCTTCATCATTCTCTTCGGTAAATCCAATACACTGTTCATGCGACCACATTTGGCAGTTCTTGCAACAACGCATATCGGCCGGAAAATCTTCGTTGCACACATTGCACATCCAGGACTCTGCAGAAACTGGCTTACCACTATTTTTGTTTTCATTTGTAAGCTTTGAAACACGCTCTTTTCGTTTCTCCTTAGAGTTCTCAACGAACAGATTCTTGCACAAAGTTTGTGCATTGTAGTTAATAGTTTTCAAGTGGTTTCTTAAGGTCCTTCGAGGGATTTCACAGTGTGACTCGACATATCGCTGAGATTTGCCCTCTTTCAGCAAATTTAGTGCTTCCTCGATCATGTCACTCGACCAGTTTGCTCTCAATCCTCTGCACTTCTTCCCCATATTCTTAAAAATAAAAATAAAACTTAAAAAATTACCGCTTGGAAATAAGGCCCACCCGCCAAAATAGCGCGGGCTTTATTTCGCGCCGCGCCAAACTTGCAGTTTGATGTTAACGTTGAATTCATTAAATACAGTTAAGAATTTTGTTAGGTACACATACTTACTTGATATTTACATCTATCTGCTGCCAAAGTAAAATTAAAATACTTTTGGTTAACAGTTCGTAATAGCTATTTATGCAACAAGTGCTAAAAGTCAACGTTTATGCACGCGTTGCATACAATATTTTATCTACGACCTTAATTTTACCGTTATTAATCCATAAATATCGATTTAACAAAAGTTTGCATCTGCGACACTTTTAATCTATGTCATAATAAACAGTAGGCCACGCCGCGCCAGCGATTGTTTGCCACGCCAGTGCTGTCAAGGTGAGTTACGAAATGTAATTATTGATACTCCACATCTGACTGTATTCATTACATAATGCTTTAATTATTTCAAAAACACTTTACCTAGAATAACTTTACAACTTCACTTCCAGTTCGAAATTGTAGTTTTATAACCTCA
The DNA here is from genome assembly GCA_940337035.1 of Agriotes lineatus. Lineage (NCBI taxonomy): Eukaryota > Metazoa > Arthropoda > Insecta > Coleoptera > Elateridae > Agriotes > Agriotes lineatus. The sequence goes on along the minus strand of CALNHX010001877.1, from coordinate 140,513 downwards.
CTTCACTTTTAGCCCATGTGCTAAAAGTAAACAGCTGATTTCTTTAACCACGGTAAACTATAGGTAAAAGGTTACTTTTAGTGAAACAAGCTAGCGCTAAAAGACCTACTTTTAGTAGTGGTCGTAGATAAAAGTAATAAAAGTCTAACGAGAAATTTATAAAAACACGTGTGGAGGTTCTGCGTTACACACCAAACGATGTCAAATGCACCAAAGGCCCTCTACCGAATCTTTGTGACAATACAAAATGTTGTCTACTTATAAATCACCCGTTTGTGACAGTTCGGCGTCAGATGGAGCATTATTAAGGCGGCAATTCAAAATGAGCCTTACTTCGATCCGGGCCTTATAACCCTCCCCTACCGCCCTACCTTAGTGATTAATTATACATATGGAATATCTGCAGAACAGAATATATGCAACCCATTTTTACCAAAGTGTCCACATAAATAGGCACCCCATTGTGTGAAAATATGTAGAAAATATGCAGAAAATTCTAGAAATATGCATATGCATTATGCTATGTCATTTACTTTATGCACAAGATAAAAACGAATTACCATACACTTATAATGTTTAAAAGAGGGGTTTTCGTATTTATTGTTTTGTTTTACTCATTTTAATACTTCTTACAATCAGAAGTAAGCAATTATTTCAATAGGAAACATAAGCAAAACAAACAAAATTCGTAAATTAATTATCCTCATAAAAACATCTTACAAGTAAATGCTTTTCAACATTTTCAAGAAGTGTCTTCTGTCTGAGCATTTACAAATTTTGCAATAACATTAAGAGTTATATTACAATTTTGTCTTCATTACTGCATTAATTTTTTCTAAAATTTGAGCACTTACATCTAACTTTACCTTTTAAATGTTCCCATGAAATCTCAAAATTGTTAATTAATGACAAGATTCATAAAGAGTCCATGCTTTCGTTTCAAATTGCGTTAGCGTAATCCGTGTTGAAAGCAGAAGCTTGTAATTTGTTATATGTATGTAATTGAAATCTATTAAACACATTGTGTTCACTTTTTCTAAGAAAACTATTTGGATTGCCACGTTCACGTTTCTCTTTTACATTTCGAATATCTGAAAGCAATTCTAAGTACTTTTTGCCAAAAATTATAGATTTATGCACACAATTGCTAAAATATGCAAGAGAAGCTTAAACATGCAAAATTATGAGAAATGCAGGTCCGTATCTAAAAACCAGAACCGTATTTAAAAAAATGAAGTTGATGATGGTTTCTCGAAGAGGAAACGTCGGATAAAAAATTTGATAACGTAATCATCAAGTCCACTAAAAGTTGCTATAAAGAAGTTGAATAAGTTTCGCTCTAACTTTAATAAGAACCCCAGAAAAAAAAATAAAATTCAAAATTCATGAAATTCGTTTTTTTTTAGATAATTCAATTACGAAATATCATATCAAGGATTTCTAGGTGTCATTTTCTTAGTCCTTTAATTGCGCAACTTTCTTCCCATTTAACCAAATTTGTATCTCTTACAATTACCGAGATCCCCATACTAGCTCTCTTTATCTTTGACACACTGTATACGGAGTAGGAGTTTATGAATCAGTACAAAATAAAAATGAAATTATATAAATAAAAGAATAGTCGCACCACTAGCTTACTCATCGACAAAATCAGTATCGGAAATTGGAGTAGATAGTTTTTAGACCACGTTAGAAGCATTGTAGAAGTACAATATCATGCTGATAATCAGTGACTTTAACTATAAAGTAGGAAAGTAGATAGAAATGCAAGAGGCAGTCAAGAAATGGTAAAGGAAATTCATTGGTCAACTTCGCTAAAAACAAAAGTTCTTAATCACGAACAACTTATTTAAATGAAATCTATACGAACTTATATTAGGATTACACTTATAGTGCGTTTTAAATAAGCCTTTGGTACAAACGAAATTTTAATTCAGACAATATTAATGAAATAATTAATATCCTTGCTAAAAGTGATTGGCCATATAACAGCGTTGATGTTAATTTAATTTTAAGTGCATTTGAAAATACAGTGTCACGTGCTCTAAATATTACTGCGCCGCTTATAAAAATTAAATGTAAGCAGGTAAAACATCCTTGATTTAGCAATGAATGTAAAAGTATTCAACGCGACAGGGATACGGCATATAAATCATTCCGAACATCAAAAAATATAACTGGAAGAAGTATAAAACGCTGCGTAATAAACTTGGGGCGGCAATAAAAAATGCGAAAAAGAATTACTTTGAAAAAACGATTGACCATAATAAAAACAATTCTAAGCAAATGTGAGAATATTTTGATAATAAAAATTTGCTGTATGAGACTCAGTCTGGCTTTCAGGCATATCATCATAGCCCTCTCTAAAGAAGGCCGTGTTCCTTGAAATAAGGCAACAGCGCGCAGACGGCCTACGACTAAACAGCTGATTCGTGTGCGGTGTGCAATTCTACGTTGTGGATTTACTTTCTGTGTGTTATATTCATTAATACAAAGCTAATTTCCTGGTTTATTTGATACTAGCAAGATGCCCGTTCTTCGTACGGACTGCAAACGTTTGTTTTTTCCTAAATCTTAAATTAATTTTGGAGTTCCCTCTCGCCGCTCACATAATACGCTAAACCAACAAATGCCGCAAAACGATTTTGTAGGTAAAAGAGGAATAATATTCTATCGAAAAAACTTCTCCAGCACTCTTTTATGCTTCATGTACCCCTTGGAAATGTGTATGTAATTGTTGTACCCTTGTATAGATTTGATAAAACTATGGTTGAAGTATAACAATGAGAATAACATTTTAAAATGTTTGTACAAACTAAATGATGATCTAGGTACATGCCAAAACATAATGTTTTAACTCAACAAACACAGAAGATATAAAGGGTTCTACAATTCACCCCTAATCCAGATTCGCACCTTTAGTTGTTGATTAGGGCAAAATCTTTGCAAGTAAACTCCAAGACGATATCTCATCGGACCTAAGAGATATTGGAATGTACATACAAATAACGGGGGTTAATTATAACATTACAGTAAAAGAAGTTCTAGACGCAGAAATACAGTTACGAACTAAAAGCCTTCTTGGCATATGATCTTCTCAATATGGAAATGTATCTATATGTATAAATCAAACAGAAAAAAATCTTTGCTTTCCGTTGTTACTGAGCTTAATCAAGAATATCATAATGATAAAATAATTGATGATGCATTTTCAGAAACTTTAAATAATAAAAGTGACTTTAAAGTTTATCAATTGGCTATGATTTATGATTGCGGTTTTTCTGTTTTTAAGGTGTCAAAATAAATTAGTTGCATTGAATGTTAAAATTAATTAACAATAGTAAAAATTGTTGTGATGATGACTATTTTCGACAATTAGACAGAGGAAGTTTATGTGTACCATCAAATTTTGTCTTAGCTGTACGCACCATTGTTATAAGTACCTATAATACAAGCTTTAGTTTCAGAAAAATTTGAGTCCCTGTTTTTGAAATCTGAAAAAAATTATTTTTCTACAGCCGTCAAAAAAACCTGACATTTATGCATCGCTATAGATACGCGAAGTTTAACTTTTTTTAACACGTGAAAAAATAATATTTCTTCACGGCTAGCAATGAAAAATCGGTTAATTACACCATTTCCTTAGTTACAACACATTAGGTGACTACATATTATGTTAGCAAATTAATGTTGGTATTTTATTTCTAGAAATTATTCTTTTATTATTTACGGCTGTAGAAAAAACGTTGTTTTTATTTCGTGGCAAAATTCGTGTTTTTATGGCGCGTTTGAATGACTTTTCTGCCTCGACCTAATGGTCTCAGCGAAAATTGACATTCTCACGCACCATAAAAAAACACTCATTTCGCGCACTTAATACAAAAATTACTATTGTGTGCTTAAGTTTTTCAGCAATTTGTAGCAGAAGGACGCAAACGGTATTGTGCAAGATTCTTGCATCTGTGCTAATTTCAATTGGGTATTCGCTCAACATATGATGTCTACTATAGCAAACATTATTTTAAATAATTACTTAAAAGTAAGATCGTACAAATTGTCACAAAAAAGGGCCAGCCTCTAAATTAAATAAAAGAAAACTGGATATTTTGTCGTAGGAATTATTTTATCTCTATTAATTTAAACGTGTTTTGTATACTAACTGTCTAATAAAACTACGATGGGTCGTTTTGATATTCCCGGAATAAGTACTTTGTAATTTGGTTGGAATTTTTCTATTTAACTTTAAAATCAGGTAGGCCTTGAAACAACATATGGCAATTTATAAAACAATTGCCAAATTTATAACTTAGTTCTTTTCTGGTTCTTGAAGACGTGTCAAGCTAAGAGGTCGAAATGATTAAATTTGAGTATCGCTCAGTTATAAAATTCCTCACCAAACAGGGAAAAAGTCCTCAAATAATAGTTGAAGAAATGAGAGCCGTGTATGGTGACCTGTGTCCTTCCAAATCAACCATTTATGAATGGTCCAAATTGTTTAGATGTGGTCGAGAATCATTAGAAGATGATCCAAGATCCGGTCGTCCCACTGAAACGATTACCGCAGAAGTTGTGGATAAAGTTAAAGGTTTAGTGTTAGAAGACGCCAGACTAAAGAAGAGGCAGTTAGCAACATTAACTGGTGTATCAGAAACTACTATTTTTAGGATTTTGCATGAATATTTGGGCATGTCAAAAGTAAGTGCAAGATGGGTTCCCCGAATGCTTTCTCCCTTTCAAATGCAGCACAGAATTCAAGTCTGTAATCAGTTTTTGAGTTTGTGTGAGAAAGATCCCGACTCTATAATTAAACGAATTGTTACGGGAGATGAGACTTGGGTTCATTATTATGACCCAGAGTCCAAACAAGAGTCCATGCAGTGGCATGTTAAGGGTTCTAGCCCTCCTAAAAAGTTTAAGGTCGTTGCATCAGCAGGAAAAATAATGGCCACCATTTTTTGGGATTGTGAGGGGATATTATTAATAGATTACTTAAAAAAGCGCCAAACAATAAATGGGGAATACTATTCGGGCTTATTGCACCGTTTACGGGATTCCATTAAACAAAACAGAAGGGAAAAGCTAAGCAAGGGGATACTGCTGTTGCACGACAATGCTGTTGTTCATAAGGCAAAAACAGTCAAGGCTGCCATGGACAGTTGCGGCTTTGAAGAACTGGACCATCCGCCCTATAGTCCCGATTTGGCTCCCTCAGACTACTTTCTATTCCCAAATATGAAAAAAGACATCAAAGGAAGAAAATTTGCCGATGATAATGAACTCGTAGCAGCAGTTGAGAGACATTTCAAGACAAAAACAAAAGAATATTTTTATCACGGTTTGCAGTTGTTATTGAAACGTTCCAATACTTGCATTGTTAAGGGAGGGGGTTATATTAAAAAATAAATTTTTCTTAGTTCTGTAGTTGTTTGGTTTGTTTTCTATTCCGGGAATATAAAAACGACTTCTCGTATTTCTGGTTATGTTTTATTTGTTTTGTGGTGCTGTCACCTATTCTTATATCAATATCTCGAATTTTTCTATCACATTCAATAAATTCCTTTGTCCACGTTCACGGATTTATCGGCCGTCGGCTTTTAGGCGATGCGCTGTTGCCATATTGTGCGGCCACGGCCTTCTTTAGAGAGGGCTATGATATCATTCATGTGAAACAGCTATAGGTACAATTATTATTATTAAGTAGAGTAAGCAGGCGGCAGAGCCGATATCGCTTACTATCGTGAATACAATGTAATTCAGTTGTACACTTTACAAATAAATTTTAACATTAGAGATTTATCACTAGTGCTAACTTAACGTAAATGAAAAGAAATTAAGATTTTTCTATCATATCTTGCAAAAACAAAAATAGATATATAAATACAAATGATATCCAACAAATCATTTTCTTGCAAAAAGAGAAAGTTTAACATTCTGCATTTTTCACTACTTCTAACTTAGCCTAAATGAAAATAAAATTAAGATATTATATACTAAAACTTATTAATAGAACTATCCTATTTAACCTATTTTGCAATAGAAACAAGAAATGTTATCCCAAAAAGTAATCATGTCTACAAAGAAAAATTTTACCGTATACATGTATCACTACTTCAAACTTTTATTATTATTTTTTTTTTAATTTATTTATTTTATTTTAATTTTAAACTTGGTAATTGATAATAAATAACTGGAAAAAGGATGTAAACGACAGTAAATTAATTTTATTTCCTCTTGACTTGTCTGAACTGACTCAGTAATTGAGTCTTTACAGACCAGGTACCTCTAAAGTGTTTCTGTCGTCTGAACTGACCTGTAAAAGAGTCTTTACAGGCCAGGTACCTGTAAAATACTGCCATCGCGACTTTACAAGCACCTTGTTTTCTAATAATCACATCCTTCATTAATCACTAATATTAATTTTTAGGATGTTCCCCAAGAGGAAATAAAACGTTGTACGCGGCTCGCTCGCAATTAGCCTTTATTGGGGCTCACCGGATTACAGGACTCGCTCCTACGTCGGCTTACTTATATGAAACCATGTTACCACAAAAGTACTTATCTAATGCACACGGTTTCATAAAAATACGTCGATATTTCTGAAACTTTGTATAAGACCATAATTTTACATTTTGAACAACTCTTCCTGATGATATTTTGTCGTATTTAAAACAGAAGGGCTCATGAAGACCAATCCATTTTCGTATTAAGATTTTCGACTCATAATTGTACAAGGAATATCGCTGCCTGAAGCTTTAGTAGCCATTACGGGACACCCTTTATATTAAAGATATTTATTGCTGCCTTAATCCATCTATTGTTAATTTATTTGCAGACGACACTTTATTGTCAATATCAGGAGATAGCTTTATAAATAGGTATAGCTGATAAAATGAACAAAAACCTGAATAAATTAGTTAATTGGTTAGATATACTAACAAATTGAAATTAAACGCATCAAAAACGAAATATATGATCATGGACAATAGAGTACGGTTAAAAGCATTGTAAAATAAAAGCATCCTATAAAGGTTGATAAGGAGATAGTACAAAGAGTAGATAAAATTAAATATCTCGGCGTTGTTATTGATAATAAATTAAAGTTTTCGGAACACGCCATGTACACTTCTAAGAAGATTGCAAATAAAATTGGTTTTCTAATAAGAATTGAAAAATATTTATCGGTTTCAGCAAAAATTAGAACCTATTAAACAATTGTTTTGTCCCATTTTTATTATTGTAGTACGGTACTTTTTTTAGTCCCCAAGTCAATTATTCAATATTTTCAAATATTACATGATAGGGCTATGCGAGCGATATCATGATCATGTCTCGCACAAACTCCTGGATTTGTCATGGTTGAATATGATAAACAGACGAGCTTTGCATTCCTACTGTTTATTTCATAAACTTATTATTTCCAAAATTCCGCCATATTTATACGCTAAAATTAGGTTCAGAACGGACATACATAATTTAAATCTAAGAAGAAAAGGTCTTTTAACACCACCTATGCACAGCACTACGATTTTTCAAAGTATATTATATACAGGGTGTTAATTATGTACGTAGACAAACTTTAAGGGATGATTCCTTGATCAATTCTAAGATAAAAAGTTCATACAAACATGGGACATAACGGCTTCGTTTACGAGATACAGGGTGTTGAAGTTTAAACAAAAACAGTTTTTTCAAAAATTTGGGAACGGCTCGAGGTATTCTAATGAAACTTGGTGTAGGTTAATATTTAATAAAGTGGCATTGTTCGGTCAAAATAAATTTAATTTATTTCCACCAGTGGCGTGCATCGGGGCGACCACAGTTACCTTATTTTAGAAAAATCTGGTACGCCACTGTTTTTTATAAAAAAGTTTTGTAGCTATTGTGAGGTTGTTTTTTATTAAATAACATTTTTTAAAGGCTTCTTTAAACTGTATTTTGAAAATGAAGCCGTTTAGGTCTACTTAACGTTCAATGAAAGAAATTGCTGTTACAGATTTTTCCATTTTTCTCGCAAAAGGTTTATTCTATCAAAAAAATAAAAGATACATCTTTTGTATAGTTCCAATGGATAAAGCTAAAAAACTTGTCGTATTGACTAAAAAACAGTGGCGTACCAGATTTTTCTGAAATAAGGTAATTGAGGTGGCCCCGATGCACGCCACTGATGGAAATAAATTAAATTTATTTTGGCCAAACAATGCCACATTATGGAATACTAACATACACCAAGTTTCATTACAATACCTCTAGGCGTTTTCCAGATTTTTGTAAAAAAATAAATTTTTGTTTAAATTTCAACACCCTGTATCTCAAAAACGAAGCCGTTTAGGCCCCATGTTTGTTTGAACTTTTTATCTTAGAATTGATCAAGGAATCACCCCTTAAAGTTTGTCTACGTATTTAATTAACACCCTGTATATATATATATCGGTTTTAAAACGTCTTACGACGTTGTCCGATGCCCTTTCTCCATTCCCTTCGGTTTTCCCATTGTTCATCTCTAAGGTCTCTGGTACTCATTGCTTTGTTTATTCCTTCCATCCAGTTCTTTCTTGGTCTTCCTTTCTTTCTACGGAATGGCGGTACCCATTCCATCACTTTCTTGGGAAGTCTTGAATTATCCATGCGTTTTACATGGCCATACCATATTAACTGATTATTTTCTATTTCTGTTATTAATGGTTCCTCTATCCCCATTAGCTGTCTAACTTCTTCGTTTCTTCTTCTTTCCAAGCGGGATATCCTCAGGGACCTTCTGAATACGTCAAGTTCCACTGCTTCTATCATTCTTTTATTAGCTTGCTTTAGTCGCCATGTTTCCGAACCATATAATAGTCCACTTTTTACTATAGTGTTATATATATTATATTTTCTCTTCTTTCCTATTTCCTTGCTCCAAAATATGTTATTTAGGCATCCGATTTTTCAAAGTTCCTACACATATAACATTGCAAAATGCTACAACTCATTGTCCTCAAATTTTAAAACTTTAACGATACCTTCCTTTAAAAAGATGTTTTTTACCTTTTTATTAAACAAGCAGTAATTTCTCACATTTTTTTTATACGCATTGGTATGTTATTTATAGCTATTAAGATAGCCATGTCTCTCAGCACAGTTTAGGTAGTATAAGTAGTTCAATCGTTTAAATATATAAACTATTATCTTATATTATAAGAGCCGATGCCGTCCGATGGCGCGAGCACACGCAGCATGAACGGCCTGCATACTAGCAAGTGGCGCGCGCGCACGAATGGCGAGACGGCATTTGTATTGTTAACGCTGGTAAGGCCGGACGTCGGCTGGCCACCCGCCTAAGCAAGCATTTTTATTGTTAACCGTTTCTTTACGCTGGCCGGGCCAGACGTAGGCTGGCCACGAGTTCTAGTATTGTATAATACTCCTATGATGCTACATAATTATTTATTTATTTATGATATTTTTTGTGGTTCACTCTCAATTCACCTTTGGTTGAGTGGAAGAGCGGCGTTAAGCTGAACTCCGCCATTTATTACTCATTTCTGATTGGTTGTGTACATATCTTTTTATAGTTTTGTATGGGTAATAATAAAGGCATTTATTATTATTATTATTATTATATTGGGATGCAGTAAGTACACACCCAGAGAAGTAATGTTAAAAACCTTGCAGTTCCAATCAATTAACTACATAATAAACATGAATGCGATGATCTTTATTTACAAAATTATTAATCAAAAATTACCTAGTTACTTACTAAATTTCCTTACAAAAAAATAAAGATGTTCATGCTTACAACACAAGAAATAATAATAGTTCCAATAACGATTTTCAATCAATATTTAATAAAGGAATTCAAATGTTCAACGCTTTACCAAAAGAAGTAAAAGAAGCGACTAGTGTAAACAATTTCAAAATTAGATATAACAAATGAAGATCAAAGCAACAAGTAAGTGTACCTGAATAAAAAAATGCGATTTTCGTGTAATATTTATATGTAGTTTCTTAACATATTTTATTTTATACTTGTTTACCTTTTATTCTATATGGAAATTAGTTATTAGGCATGTCATATTTGTGGTGTGAATATGATCACTTTTAATGTAATATGTATGGTACCCTGTATTTTATTTTGAATTATTGTACTGAAATAGCGAAAATCTAAATAAAGAGCCATCACTACTATTTGTTAATTGAATGTTATGGGAAGCTAGGTACTTAAAATTTGTTTTCCGAATTAGACATTCATATTGTGTTTACGTACATTTATTATTATTAAAATAGATAGCGGCAACTATTACTACAATGCATAAATGTATAACTTAACTTATTTGAAGAATGTGTAGCTATCATAATCAGTCGTTAGCCATGCCATTAATCAATTGAGTAAAGTACGCAACTCGCATTTCTGTTTAAAAATATTTGACTTTCCAATATAATTAGAAACATATTAGTTGTTTATTTAAAAAATACAATAAACAAATCAAAAACTCATTCAGTTTTTGAGAAAAGTGTTGATTCTCCAAGGCAATTTTTTAATGATATTATTAATTTTATTTTAATTTCAGTACTTTGCATAAACTGCATAAACTTTAATATTTTTAAAGAAATACCGTAAAATAAGCACACAGGTTTCTTGCCCTCCATCGAATTCGATACACTAGCTAATCGTAACCGTTCGCATCCGTTTGATGCTCGGGTTCTTAAAGTTGTATTTTTTGTTAGAAAAATTTCGTATTGCGCATCTAATTGTTGCTATCAATTTAAAAAAAAATTTTACGTATTGTAGGAAAACGTAGTAGTGGTACTTTTCTGCATAACAACACTTTTTTACATAGCAAAGCACAGTTTAATTTTTAAATACACAATTTTTAATATTTTTATATCAATATTTTTAAGCATTTCCCACCAGTATGTGAAAAATAGCATGTGCAACACTGGAGGAAAGTGTTTTTCCGTGCTCGGGGCGAATCTTGGCTTTGCCTCGTTTAAAAAGCTCGCACCTTGCACAAAAAACTACACTTTTCTCAACTTGTACAATATACTATTATTTTATATTTTAAAACAGCGGATTAACCTATATATGGGAATCAATGCACTAATTTAGTTTTTTTCTGATTATTCGTTTCATGATAGGTATACTGCATTGTGTTTACTTTTTAAGGACAAAACGAATTTCAATCTATATGGCCTTTGATTATCAATATTTGATTCTTTTAAATTAGATTTTTCTTAACTTGATAAAGAGAAGTGAATTTAATGAATCCCCTTGCCTGATTTCTATTGATATCGATAGCTCTTCTGTCAGGTCATCATAATTTACCTGTTGTCGTTGAGCGACACCCCAAGTCTACGTACTGGACATTTGAATCCGGTTGTCTCAGTGAAACAAGACAGTAACTTGTGATATTTAGTTTGATTTGTTTTTGACATTAGACAATTAGGCAATGTTTGGTCAATTATTAAATTTTGGTAAATTAAATATTAAAGTACTTCGACTCTCAGCGCTTTGGCACAAATTTTAAATAATACATAACATGATGGTATTACGTTGTACAATATGATAACATTTATAATAATTGTAAAAGACCAGTGCTTTTCAAATACAGTTTTAGTTGGTTCATTTGGTCGGTAGCATTAGTTAATATATCGCACAGATTATGTCCTAACTCACATACGTTTCGCTGATTTTGGTATTTCCGGTATTCGCATATTATGTGTTTTATATTTATATGTTCATTGCAAGTGGGGTTGGATGTTGGTAATTTTACTCGTACTGTGGCATATTCTTATCCTGCTTATTTTTACTTCCTCTTGTCTGGTCAGCTCCATTCCGTAGCATCATGTTTAATTTCCCTTAATTTGTTGTCTCGGGTATTGAACCACTATTGGTTCCATTTACGAAAATTTACCTCTTGTTATGGGTTTTAATGTCATATGGCGGAATATTATTGTCTTGCATTGTGGTCTTGATTGCAGCTTGTCTGTGTGTGTTTCCGGATGCGTGTGTTAGTATCTCCTAGACAAAGTTATAGTCAATTAGTAATCATTCGCAATATTTATAGTTATTGGCCAAACAAGTGTGTTAATGAGAGCGATTAAAAATCGAGGTATTTTAATTGTTGAGATTATTAACCGTCGATTAATACACGAGTTAGTTACAAAAAATCAGACATTAATAAGGGGTATTAAGAACGATTTTGTATGCATTAACGAAACCCGTGAACTGTGTCAAAACTGACGCAAAACCTAACCTGTTAACCTCGAATTTGACATAGACCTACAGTGTCACCAACAAAACATTTTAGAATTGGCAACTGATTCAGGCTATCCACGGCCTGCTGTAATTGAGTTTTTAAAAAATCACTCGGTATAAATTGAGTTGTAAACGTTATAACATTTACCAATATATTACAGTAAACCTTGTTACAGGTTACAGAAACTAGATTGACTCTCAAGGTAGGTCATGAAAGGCTGTGTGATCATATTTGATGAACTGTCAATATGTGGAAAGTTGTCAAACATACGAAGTTGAAAGAGATAAACATAGTAGAAATTGGCTTGACGCTTAATTTAATTATGACATTTGTCAACTAAACATGCCTACTAAAATAATTTTTTCGTATGGCCATATGTTTCTTACTCAAGCATTCTATTTTGTTATTCATGTTATCTCATTGTTGTTATATATAATTATGGCCCCATCCGTATTTTAAATGACAAGTAATCAGTAGCGGTGGGTAGAGGGATTTAGTTTGCACAGTGACTAATGTCATATGACAGATTCTTTGTGTTTTAAAGTGTGAAAATTGCTGTTGCTGTTGATTTTGTTAATTCTGTTATTTTGTTATTGCTATTGTTATTGTTGCTATTTTTGTGTGTGTTGTTAATTCTGTTATGAAATGCGCCACACCATAATGTTGAGTACGCCTCTGTGTCGCCCTAGTGTCATTTAGCTTAAATAAGGTTAACAATTTAATGTCAATATGATAGATGTCAAAAGTATTACCAATACAAAAATTGGAAATTACTGGATTCTAACATTAGTTCCGATTTTCACCACGCTTCAATCTAGAATCTGTAACCTGTAACAGTGTCTTTCTTGTAAGGTATTAATTGAACAAAGAGATCCCGATTTGCGGTTGAATGGCAGTACAAATGATAAATGGGTAGAAAATTGTCGAATTCTACAACGCAGACGATTCATTTTGTCATTTATAAATTAGCAGCTGATACCAGCCGATATTTGTTTTTCAAACGCAGTCTTGTTTGCAGTTAAAAAAAGTTTACTTTCTTCACGATTTTTCGTTTAAAAAAACGACTTGCCTGATCGCTATGCAAAAAACAAAACTGTTACATTATTTGCATTAAGTGTAAAGATATAAACTACAATTAAATTAAGAAAAGTATATTTCATTACGAGTCAATTCAAAACCTTTAAGCTGCCTAAATATAAGTTCTATAAAAAAAGTAGGTTTTATTTCCCACGCTATTTTGAGGCGCCCTGTATAATTAAAACTATTTCAGTATTGCGCATCTAATTGTTGCTATCAATTTAAAAAAAAATTTTACGTATTGTAGGAAAACGTAGTAGTGGTACTTTTCTGCATAACAACACTTTTTTACATAGCAAAGCACAGTTTAATTTTTAAATACACAATTTTTAATATTTTTATATCAATATTTTTAAGCATTTCCCACCAGTATGTGAAAAATAGCATGTGCAACACTGGAGGAAAGTGTTTTTCCGTGCTCGGGGCGAATCTTGGCTTTGCCTCGTTTAAAAAGCTCGCACCTTGCACAAAAAACTACACTTTTCTCAACTTGTACAATATACTATTATTTTATATTTTAAAACAGCGGATTAACCTATATATGGGAATCAATGCACTAATTTAGTTTTTTTCTGATTATTCGTTTCATGATAGGTATACTGCATTGTGTTTACTTTTTAAGGACAAAACGAATTTCAATCTATATGGCCTTTGATTATCAATATTTGATTCTTTTAAATTAGATTTTTCTTAACTTGATAAAGAGAAGTGAATTTAATGAATCCCCTTGCCTGATTTCTATTGATATCGATAGCTCTTCTGTCAGGTCATCATAATTTACCTGTTGTCGTTGAGCGACACCCCAAGTCTACGTACTGGACATTTGAATCCGGTTGTCTCAGTGAAACAAGACAGTAACTTGTGATATTTAGTTTGATTTGTTTTTGACATTAGACAATTAGGCAATGTTTGGTCAATTATTAAATTTTGGTAAATTAAATATTAAAGTACTTCGACTCTCAGCGCTTTGGCACAAATTTTAAATAATACATAACATGATGGTATTACGTTGTACAATATGATAACATTTATAATAATTGTAAAAGACCAGTGCTTTTCAAATACAGTTTTAGTTGGTTCATTTGGTCGGTAGCATTAGTTAATATATCGCACAGATTATGTCCTAACTCACATACGTTTCGCTGATTTTGGTATTTCCGGTATTCGCATATTATGTGTTTTATATTTATATGTTCATTGCAAGTGGGGTTGGATGTTGGTAATTTTACTCGTACTGTGGCATATTCTTATCCTGCTTATTTTTACTTCCTCTTGTCTGGTCAGCTCCATTCCGTAGCATCATGTTTAATTTCCCTTAATTTGTTGTCTCGGGTATTGAACCACTATTGGTTCCATTTACGAAAATTTACCTCTTGTTATGGGTTTTAATGTCATATGGCGGAATATTATTGTCTTGCATTGTGGTCTTGATTGCAGCTTGTCTTGCTGATTGGTCCACTTCTTCATTGTCTCGGATGCCAATGTGCGATGGTATCCATTGTAACGGACTAAACCGACATTTACGACCACGCGCCAGTTTGTAACGTTACAACGTGGTATTTACGAAAAGCCAAAACAATGCTAAACGACTAGCGCGTAAGTTAACTCGCCATCGGGAATGTAATTCATAGGACCGCTGCCCCAGCTCGCTACAAAAAGGTTTGCCGACTAACTTCGCGGAGCAAGAGGGGGGGGGGGTTCAACACGAGATAACACAATGGCAACGGCCTAATTAACGGTAAGCAGAACTTGCATGATAAGGCGCTACCACAATTCCATACTAGGAAAAAATATGCTCAGGTGAACCCACTAAGGAAAAGTGGAAGCATAAATGAATTCACCTTTCAACTATGGGCTTGGTAGTATTCTGGTCAGCGCGCCGGTACAGCACCAACGGACCTACCTTTCGAAAAATTACTTGATCAGGTAGCCAAACTCCTCTTACAAGTGTAAAATACAACACACAAATTGCATGCACGGTAACAAAGAAAATCGCAGTTAAATAGACATGAAATATATTAGCAAAATATTTGAATATATATAAATGTACATAAAAATATAAAATGGGTTAGTAAACGGTAGTTAGGTAAATTGTATAACTTCTTAATCTATTAAAATATTCGGTAAACTTGACATAAACTATTGAAATTACTGATAAACGCTGTAAACATCAAACTATCGAAATACTGAATCAAATAACAGTAATAAAAGGTAATATTCAACTAATCAAGTTGCAGTTGTGACACATTACAAATGCTACTACATAAAGTCAAACAGAATGATATAAACTGACGGTAAATGAATTGTAATGACAGCTAAACAACTATAATGGTTTGACAAATGCAAAAAGGCACACAATAAAAGTAGAACTACCGCAACGTTACGTCAACTGTCTGATTCTTCGGCGAACACTCTATACTTTAAATTCTCACTGTACAAGTTCTTCACAGTATTATAACGGTACCTTATAAAGCTTGGCTTAGCTATACTCGATGCCCTATGCAGTTGCGTCGATCGCTTGCCGAGACACGTAGGAGGACTACACCAACTCAACGAGCTGCGTGCCGAGCGGAACCATGGGGTATTATCCACCACTGAAGACGACATCGAAGCACGCCCGGTAAATTGGCAGAACGACAGAAACGATAAGCGATTGCTTCGCGAAACAATGATAAGCCGTTAATGAGTTTTCACAATACAAAAGATTCAAGGCTTACATCGAACAGCGGTACACACACACACTCGAAGAACAGACCGTTAGGAGATAATTTGCACACATTGAACAAACGTAGCACCTCGAGTGGCCAAAACCACGTGGGGCTGAAAAACAGCTCTTTACAACCTGTTGCTTCTTGCGACGCTGGATCGATTCTGCTCCAAAAACGTGTTAGAAGAGCGCATCGAAAGACGAGTGGCAGACGCTATTTAAAAATGTTGGTGTCATTTTCGGTGAAACCGGAGGTCAGCCATTTTGATTATATTTATCTGTCAATCAGAAATTATATCTAGTATCTTCATATATATTATCCAAATAGACTCATAAATAAAGAAGATATAACCATGGCCATGGTTTGATTGCCACCCGGCATATGTTCTATATAACTTAATAAATGCTTCAGTTCAAATTCAGTCATACCCAAAGCTATTTTAATAATTGCTTTTACCGTTAAAAATAAACAAAAAATTTTCCCACAATTCTTCGGCGTCGATTACATAATTAAGAAGAAACTAAAGCTAATTCAAGTTTATAAAGTTTGCTAGAGCAAAATTCGTGATTGATCTTGAGTGATTAAGATCTTGTCAGTATATGAAGAAATTTTAGAGAAAAAATATAAAAACTGATCTACAAGAATTTGTCATGTAGTGCGCTATTCTTAGTTTCAATCAATCGGGATAAGAAGCAAGCATTCTTGTGAAACAGTATCAAATATTGTGTTAGCGAAATAAAAGTATAGTGAGACGTTTATAGATTTCAAGGTGCTTCTCAAATTATTAATGGACAAAGATTACGGTTAAAGTGATGAATTCAAAATGTGTGTGCAAGAACGTCTTCTTTCCGTATTTTTTTCTTCTAAGCCATAGGATGTACTCCTCTCTATATTTATTGGTCTGTTGACGATCCTGGATGATTTCATTGTCAATGTCCATTAAATTTTATATATTTTTGTTTACCGATTTTAATATTTGTTCTTTGAGGATGCACTTAGTAACGGAGTGTTGCTATGGTTTGGTTGTGAATTATATGTGTAATTTCTGAGTTAAGGTTGATTACGTATTGGACTACCGTATTGGGTTTGGTGTTGAATATTGAAATTTTTAACCGTTACGAATTTGCTAGAACAGTTTGGTTGTTTGCTGCTGATGTATCAAGCTGCTCGAAACCGTAGCTTCTTTCTGTTGAAATCACGATTCAATAACGTGCTTTCATACAATATAATTCAAGCTAATTGTACATATGAGTATGCACATTCATTTTCAATATTTACATCTTGTTTATCTAATATATTTTAATACTTAACGAAACTTAATACAAATTATAAGTGGATAATAATAATAAACGAAATTACTAATTTCACAGTTCTAAGATTGTTGCACATAGCGACCAACAAACATTATACCAGCAGAGGAGCTCAGATAGTAGATAAAGGGGTGATCTGCAATAAATTGTCGTAGTGGAAGACTAACTTCATCTATTGTTTCTGTAAGTAAAAATCATACTTTATTAATAAAGTCAAATGTCGTTGAGATCAATTTAAAGAATTCACACATACCAGGAGTTGCACTTGCGGGAGTCGTCCCTTTTTCGTCGATTTCTATAAAAGTTTTCTGTATTATTTCGTTGATCTTTAAAAATTCTTCATTAAGAACCATTTTGCTAAAGTCCGCATCGTCTTGAAAGGCTTCTCTGATTCCCAACTGGAAACAAATACAGTAAAGCAAGAAATATAACATCTAACTATAACACATTGCATAAATAAACAAGTTTGCTTACTGCTTGCAATATGACCTTGAATTTAATAGTTGTCTCGATCTTGAATCTGGGAATCTGAACTTCAATTATTTCCCACTCGTATGGATGCCTTGTCAAGCTCAGGATATCAGCGATACGCGTTTCCAAAAAAGCCAATCCTTCTTTCTCATTGGGCAAAACGAAGGTCATGGTGATATCGTAGCCCTCGTAGAACATCTCCAAGAACTTGGCGTTCAGTTCAGAACTTTCAAAGTAAAAGAAGTGGTCGGTTATTTCCATCATGGCAACGTTAACATAGTGATTGTTGTTGAGGTAAAAGGGTCTCTTTGTGGTTGCCCCTTGATGAAACGCCTTCAACCATATCCCTTTAAAGTGTATAACATTGACTACCATGGCTCTAGTGCCATTATTCATGATAGCTGGTTTGACTATATTATTAATCGTATCGTGGGTTTCTTTTTGCACCCACTTGTTAATCTGAGACGCAGCTTGTTTTCTCTTTCTAAAGTCGATGTTCTTGATATCCGCATCGAAAACATTTATAGCAGTGACGCTAAAATTATGGTCGATTTGGATATCTTTCTGAATATAGATTCTACTGGCAGAACTTAGAGTATAGTTTTCGTCAATTTGTAAAATCGGGACGAGTTCGCCGAAGGCGTGGAGGAGGCTATCCGTATCTTCGGAGAGATGCAAACCTTTGGAGATCTGGTGAGCTGTTCTGCCTTTGGCCCCGGTTTGTACAAGCGCTAGTAGGATTTGGACTGACAGCGGGCAAACCAAAAAGTTTCCGGATGCGTGTGTTAGTATCTCCTAGACAAAGTTATAGTCAATTAGTAATCATTCGCAATATTTATAGTTATTGGCCAAACAAGTGTGTTAATGAGAGCGATTAAAAATCGAGGTATTTTAATTGTTGAGATTATTAACCGTCGATTAATACACGAGTTAGTTACAAAAAATCAGACATTAATAAGGGGTATTAAGAACGATTTTGTATGCATTAACGAAACCCGTGAACTGTGTCAAAACTGACGCAAAACCTAACCTGTTAACCTCGAATTTGACATAGACCTACAGTGTCACCAACAAAACATTTTAGAATTGGCAACTGATTCAGGCTATCCACGCCCTGCTGTAATTGAGTTTTTAAAAAATCACTCGGTATAAATTGAGTTGTAAACGTTATAACATTTACCAATATATTACAGTAAACCTTGTTACAGGTTACAGAAACTAGATTGACTCTCAAGGTAGGTCATGAAAGGCTGTGTGATCATATTTGATGAACTGTCAATATGTGGAAAGTTGTCAAACATACGAAGTTGAAAGAGATAAACATAGTAGAAATTGGCTTGACGCTTAATTTAATTATGACATTTGTCAACTAAACATGCCTACTAAAATAATTTTTTCGTATGGCCATATGTTTCTTACTCAAGCATTCTATTTTGTTATTCATGTTATCTCATTGTTGTTATATATAATTATGGCCCCATCCGTATTTTAAATGACAAGTAATCAGTAGCGGTGGGTAGAGGGATTTAGTTTGCACAGTGACTAATGTCATATGACAGATTCTTTGTGTTTTAAAGTGTGAAAATTGCTGTTGCTGTTGATTTTGTTAATTCTGTTATTTTGTTATTGCTATTGTTATTGTTGCTATTTTTGTGTGTGTTGTTAATTCTGTTATGAAATGCGCCACACCATAATGTTGAGTACGCCTCTGTGTCGCCCTAGTGTCATTTAGCTTAAATAAGGTTAACAATTTAATGTCAATATGATAGATGTCAAAAGTATTACCAATACAAAAATTGGAAATTACTGGATTCTAACATTAGTTCCGATTTTCACCACGCTTCAATCTAGAATCTGTAACCTGTAACAGTGTCTTTCTTGTAAGGTATTAATTGAACAAAGAGATCCCGATTTGCGGTTGAATGGCAGTACAAATGATAAATGGGTAGAAAATTGTCGAATTCTACAACGCAGACGATTCATTTTGTCATTTATAAATTAGCAGCTGATACCAGCCGATATTTGTTTTTCAAACGCAGTCTTGTTTGCAGTTAAAAAAAGTTTACTTTCTTCACGATTTTTCGTTTAAAAAAACGACTTGCCTGATCGCTATGCAAAAAACAAAACTGTTACATTATTTGCATTAAGTGTAAAGATATAAACTACAATTAAATTAAGAAAAGTATATTTCATTACGAGTCAATTCAAAACCTTTAAGCTGCCTAAATATAAGTTCTATAAAAAAAGTAGGTTTTATTTCCCACGCTATTTTGAGGCGCCCTGTATAATTAAAACTATTTCAGAAATGTGTTTGCACCTACAACTAGGGTTACCTACATTCCGCCGATGCTGACACAAAGAAAAATAATTTGGGCGGGGGGGGGGATGGGGCGGATTGGGGGATAAAATAAATGAAGAAGATCAAGGTGAAATATTTTGTTACATTATAAATATCATTCCAAAAATTATTTTATATTTGTGAAATAGCATAGGATAATTCTCGGCCTCATCAATAAGCCAAATCATAGGTCAAAACTTTCTTTGGAACACACAAACTTCTACATGGCATGCTATTAATAATTAATATTTATTGCTTAACACTAAAAATGTAAAATAAAATATTAGCAACTCTCAGTCTTTATAATTGGGTAGACTATGTAAATGCAATTCAATCTATCTGAGAAGTTAAGTAAACCGTGAAGACAGTAAATTTTTGTGGAGAAAATATAAAATTATATTTGGTCACTTTACCCACTTTCTACTAACGACTTTTGCTCTGGAACTTTTAAATATGAACCTCTAGTTTAACCTGAAGAATTTTGTTGATAACCCGAAGCCCGAATAATGATTGCCACATTCGAAGTGTCTTCGGGTCAAAATGTCAGTGTTGGTAACCCTACCTGCAACTTTTATATAAGTGATATTTATATAACTTTCATAGTTTTACAAATATCTTCCACTCGGTCATGGTTCCCGAACCTGATATTGTGGTCGTCTAAAAATATTCATGTTACATCTTTATGCATATCCTAATTCGAGTTTGAAATACGTCATGAGTAGTAGTGCCACCTACCTTACAGAGGCTGAACTATTTTTAGCAGTGAAACACGTATCAAAGCTCAAATTGCCAACACGAAATTTACTCACAATGGGCTATTACAAGTATTTGTTGCTTCGAGGTTATCTACTAAACTTCTGGTTCAAATTATTTGAAATTTTAGTATGTTACAGTTAAAACTCTAGAGAATATCCCCCTATTTTGTTTTACTGTTTGAAGAGTATTTCTTACAGAAATAAATTGTCGAATTTCACGATCAAAAATTCTCTTCATTTATATTTTTTAGTCAAAACCGTGATATATAAACTAAATTTTAAATACGGAAACGACATTCCTTGAATCTTTCTGCTTATTTTCGTATATTGTAGTTTTAATTTGGTTCAGTATTAATCGCACTGTCTTCTCTCGAGTGAAGTCATAACCACAATTTTAAGTTAAATTTCGTAATAGTAAATCGCCACCTTAAAAGTTTCTCACGATCTACTGTTTGACCGCCCTTACCATAAAAGATACTAAAGTGAAAAATGGCAAATCTTTTCTACCACTAAGAAGGCGTATGAACGAAATGTTTTTAATTTGCAGGCATGGCCTTATGGAAGTGAAATTAGCCACCCATAATATATTATTCTTTTTAGGCAAAAACTAAAAAAGCTAAGAAAGTTTTTAAATAAATTAGACTTTCTAGCACATATGTTTTTGTATCTCTAAAAAACTGATAATAAAAACATTGTAGAGGTTTCTAATATCAACCCCGTAAAGCCATACCTAAAAACTAAAGACATTTCGTAAATAAGTCTGCTTAGTGGTAGAAGATATTTGCCAATTTTCATTTTAAACCTAATTTTAACCCCCCTCTAATATCTCCGTAAGGATAAAGAATCGGACTTAAACTTTTCTACCGAAACACCCTGCATATTATTTACTTTCACTTTGATCATTTTTTAAATTTACATTTTTTGTCGTCACCAATCTAAACTTATATAAAAGGTCTTATGAAACTATATAACTTTTGTGAAAAAAATAACCGTTTTGATCTTAAAGAAAAGATGGAAAATTATTAAAGTGGTGTCTGTCACACCGGGTTGATGTAAACTAATAAGTCGAGAATGAAATATCGTATCAGAATAATTTCTGAACCACTATGTGTATTATATTAATGCATAGAACTGAAAAGCCTTCGGGCGAATTTGTTGAGTTCGATAATGATAGAAAAAGGTTGTCTACGTTTCAAGAAAAGTTTCTGCAAGGAGGGGGTGTGTTTTTTACTTCCTTTTATCATAAAGGAAGTATTGGATTCACCCCAAAAATTCCAAATTGAGTTTTCAACAAATCTTCACGTTTTAGAGTCCCCTGAACCCAAAAAACATATTTTTTTTCATTGGTCTGTGTGTGTGTCTGTATGTGTGTGTGTGTCTGTCTGTCTGTGAACGGAATATCTCAAAAACAAAAAGAGGTATGGCGTTGAAACTTCATATGTAAGTTTTGTCTACTATGTAGATGCGACAGAAAATCGCATAACCAGAAGTAGGTGTTTACTCCTGTGATTTGTCAGTTTTTTTCGATTTTTTTCAAACTTCACATATTTATTACATTTTTAATCTGCATTGGTGTGCAATAAAAGATTTTCCAGTTGAATACTTCTAAAATGGGTTTCTTTTGTTTTATTTCTATTTTTTTATTAACTCCTATTTTAAATAGAACACCCGGTATATTATTATAGTTTTGAATTCAGCTTAAAATTCGAAACAAAATTTGTCTCTTCAACTAACACTCTATTTTGTACCATTTTTGTAGAATTTGTAATTTTTTAAAATTTTTGACAAAATTTAATATCAAATTTTTGGTTAATTATAAGATCACTGTAAAAGGAAGTTGTGTGAGTGTATCACACCAGATTTTTTATCATAACTTTTAAAAGTAAAAGTATTCATTAATTTATGTTAATTTGGAAAGCTTAGGCTCTTGTATATGAAAAATGAGTTCTTTGGAATCCCTGACAGCAGTGGTTTTCGAGAAAATCGGCACTGTTGACTGGAACGTACTTACTCACGAATAGTACAAAATTAGAAACTAGATACTTTTAATTTAATCAGATTTAAAAGAACATTATCTGAACTTCATGGAAAATGCTTTTAATTTATTTTTGACTTAGAAATGTTTTCCTTACATTGCAACACTATTATTTTTTACACCTTGTATATTTATTATATGCAGCGTACTGTACCCAGTACACTTGTAAATAATTTCTAAACGAAAATAATGTATTTAAAATTACGTACCATATATACATCAGCACTAAACTGATAGTTTCCGATGATAAACTCCTGCAAAACTCGGGACTGCTGAGCACAGATAAATCCCAGTTCCACCGCAATTAAAAGCAGAACCCTCATTGTTACCAGTAACCGTCTGCTCAAACTATAGAATATTTTACGACTTTTAGCCTTTTAGGTCGAGTGCGTATATTAAAGATTTTTATTATTTTTTAAATTAGAGGACAACAATAAAAACAATTTTTTGTGATATACTATACTTTAACTGAATCATAGTTCACTCTGTAGTGTCTATCAAAGTTAAACGGTTGAATGCAGGGTGTGTTTGATTGTTCTGTTCCTCAATCTTAAATCAAATTTAATTACAATCAATACACCACTGGAGCACGTTCCAGAAAGTAGATTAAATTTATGAGATTAAATGTGTGACTAACAAATTAAATGCAAGGCAAATAAATACCTAAACCAGTGATCAGTAAATTATTATCTAGAAATCTACATTCCGCACTCAGAAAAACCAGCAACAAAAAATACAACGCGTACTATTTTTCAAAGATCAACGGAATTAGAAAGTGTCGCGTGTATGGATAATTATAGTTTCTTTTTAAACTGAACTTGTTACTGGTTCTGGTGTTATCTTAAACTTCCTGGTTTGGGTCAGGGTAATCTACGTAATATCGCAAAAATAGCTTTATTTCTAATTACTGGATTTTGATATGATTGCTCTGTTTAATCTCTATATATAAAACTGAAAGTTCTGACTCACTCACTCACTCATCAACGCCCAGCCCAAACCCTTGGACATAGAAAGCTGAGGTTTCCTTTATGATGTATACAAGGAATAAGGAAGGATATTTCGAAATTCAACCCCTAAAGGGGTAAAATGGGGGTTCCAGTTTTGTATGGAGAAATAATATTAAATAGACATTTCGACTTGAAACTTCGTAGGAGTACTTCTAAAAACAAATAAGTAAACACGTATTTCGTGATTTTCCGAAAATCAACCCCTTAGAGGGTGATATGGGGTAAATAAGTCTAAAATACGATATGGGTGTCGTTATTGAGGATTTTTGGGACGCTGATTGCGAAAATGGCATTTACTTTTAAGTCCAAGATGGTGAACACGACATAAGGAAAGGGACGGGACTGGACGTGAAGGGAAGGGACGGGACGGGACTGGACTGGACCGGAAAAGACGGGACGAGACGGGACGGGGCGGGACGAGACGGGACGGGGCGGGACGGGACGGGGCGGGACGGGAAGGGAAGAGATGGGATGGAAAGAGAGGAGACGGGACGATACGAGAGGAGAAGGGACGGGACCAGAGGAGAGATGGCGGGACGAGAAAAGAAGGGACGAGACGGGATAGAGCGGAACGGGACGGAAAGGGAAGAGATGGGATGGAAGAGGAGGGGACGGGACGGCACGGGACGGGATGGGACGAGACGGGACGGGACGAGACGGGACGGGGCGGAACGGGACGGGACGGGACGGAAAGGGAAGGGATGGGATGGAAGGGAAGGGGACGGGACGGGACGGGACGGGACGTACGGGACAAGACGGGACGGGAAAAGGGACGGGAACGGGGATAGGATGGGATGGGATGGAATGACAGAAAATAATTAGACATTATTTAATACACAAATAACGAACCTCGCACGAACGAAGTCGCGAGTAACAGCTAGTTTACACATAAATCTTGATATTAGAATGCGCTGCGGCCTTTTATTTTTATCATATGTGTGTATTACAGAGGTGTAATAAACATTTTTTGAAATAATAACGATAACAATAAAATAAAAAATTTACAGAAGTTGCAATTTACCAACCTTCGTTAATGCATTGAAAATGAATTTTGCTAATTTTCAAGACTGGCATAAAATATGCAAAATCTCTTTTAAAATTGTTTACATTTGAATTATTATTGTTCATTATACGCCACGCGAAACGTTACTGCAAAGTTCTACTACATAGCAGATCATTAATAAATAATACCTACTACAGTTTTGAACCTTTTCAGTATCTTGTACACTTTTATATTAATTTGCAATTAGATAAAAATGTTGAATTCGATATTCCATTCATTTTTTTTATATATAAATTTATAAGATGTATTGCTTATATGAATCATTCTTATTATTACATTTATTATCTGTTTTAAAGGAGCTCTTAGAATTACAAGCCATACGATCGGCGGCACCACATATTATTGGTCATAGTTTATTTCGTTAACGCATGAAACGTGCTTTAATAGAAAATATAAGGACTGGAGCGAAGATGATTTTATTATGAGGAACGGGGCAATCTGAAAAAGGAATTAGATGTGAATATACCTTTGAGTTATTTAGTCAATAAGTATCTTTAGTTTTGTGTTAATTGTTCAATAAACATATTTTTACTTCAAACGGCAGTACAATATGGCATTATACTGCTGGATTGATGATGCTAAACTGTCACTTTATTGCCAAGCAGCAGATAAAGTTATTATCTGCCGCTGACGACTTTATCTGCCGCTCGTCAGCGGCAGATAAAGTTATTATCTGCCGCTGACAACTTTATCTGCCGCTCGTCAGCGGCAGATAATATGTATTATCTGCCGTTGACGAGATCAAGTAATTTTCTTAGAATTTTGTTCACAAAGTTGTAAATAATTCATTATAAAAACGTTTGAAGAAAAAATAATATATGTTATTCCGAGAAAAAGTATCTTTATGTGGCTCGGCTGTACTTATCTGCCTCGAAAGCTCGGCAGATAACCCGTCCAGCCTCGCCACATAAAATATGACTTTTGCTCCTAATAACATAATATACTATTTTCTTCAAACGGCAGTAAAATATGGCATTATACTGCTGGATTGATGATGCTAAACTGTCACTTTATTGCCAAGCGGCAGATAATATTATCTGCCGCTGACGAGATTAAGTAATTTTCTTCGAATTTTGTTCACAAAGTTGTAAATAATTCGTTATAAAAACGTTTGAAGAAAAAATACTATATGTTATTCGAAGCAAAAGTATCTTTATGTGGCTCGGCTGTACTTATCTGCCTCGCAAGCTCGACAGATAACCCATCCAGCCTCGCCACATAAAATATAACTTTTGCTCCTAATAACATAATATACTATTTTCTTCAAACGGCAGTAAAATGTGACATTATACTGCTTGATTGATGATGCTAAACTGTCACTTCATTGCCATGGCATCTTAAACACTTTATCTGCGGCAGATAATATTATCTGCCGCTGACGAGATCAAGTAATTTTCTTCGAAAGGTAAAATATTTAAATTTATACTTGCTTAATTGTCAATTATATTTTTTGTATCTTTAAATACACGTTTGTTTCGTTTTTGGAAATGCTGGTGCTTGTCGTAGAAACGAGCTTCGTAATGTGAAAGTTGAAGATAATTACTATTCCCGACTCTAAAAATGGTAAAAAGCGGATTTTCACTGTCACATATGCACTTTGTGAAGGTCCCTTGGCAATGTTTCGAGAATATGCAGCTTTAAGGCCGGAACATAGTGACCACAATACGCTTTTATATCAACTACACTACTACAAATTAAGGAAGTGCACAACACAAGTGATAGGTGTACATTGTACATACATTTGCAAAAATAGCTTGATTGCCAAATAGTTACATTTACCTAATGAATCTCATTACACTAGCCATTGTTACCGTAGAACGTCTGCGACACTTTTAGTAAATGCTGGTGCAGACGTTTTATCGCTAAAGAAACATGGAGGCTAGAAGTCTTCGACAGTAGCCAAAGGCTATGTTGAAAATTCCATCCCTAATAAGATTAATGTGGAAAAATAGCTATTTAAGTAACAAGGAATGTAAGGACCTATTAACATTTGAGGTAGGCAAGTACAAGCCAAAACGAAGTCGCGGCTTGTTGCCTGCCGAAAATGTTAATGGGCGATACATTCCGAGTTATCTTATTAGATTTTTCCCGCTGCTTATCGAAATTTTCCTAAATTTTTGAAAAAATCGTTTGGTTTGTCACCTGTCACCCGGATTAGTTTTCGTGAGTCGTGTTACCTGTGAGTGTCACATGTCACATAAACACTTGCAATTTCTAAACAAAACGTCTAAATCTGCATCTTGCTTTGATAATTTTATTATCCTAGGAACTTAATAATAATATTAAGTTCCGTTGTCAAGAAAAAGGAGCAAACAAATATAATCACCGACTTACACGTTTTGTTACTAATGCTGTATCACTGATTTACATAATCAGCAGCGGAAAAAGTATATTAACTGGTACATCGTTACAAAGCTTCAGTAATGAAATTAATGTTACTTCAGGACGAACAGTATACCAAAGTGAAGCAATCTCAAACACGACTGCAACCGTAGAATCAGCAACTACAAAAGAACAAAATGTATTTGGTGTCGCCTGTGCTTCCTAATCAGGCATTAATAAATATGATTGATCTAATTGTACAATTAATATACATATTAATAAAGAGTAATTAAATCTTGTGACATTTAAATCGCTTTATATCAAATCTAAGTTTAGTATTAGGATTCATAAGTTACCAACCAAATTTTAGTTTCGATTTAAAAGTTACTAGATGGGGCTACATGTAACAATAAGAAGAAAACTGTTTTTGTTCTCGATTTAATGATATGTATGTATTTGTAGATCTGTAAGCCTGCGAGTTCGACGGAAAAATGTAATGTGTACCTCTGCCAAAAAATGCTGTTTTGTCCTAGCCTAAGTCGGAGACGGACAAAAAAGATTCACTTTTTGGCCTAGATACACAAATAACTATTAAAGTCTCCCATCAATTTTTTTTATTACAATCGCGCATTAAGTTTTAGTACAAACAGCTAACACTAACATCCCAACTCTGCCAGTGGCCACTACCATTTTACGAACAAGTGCAACGCGGCAATGACCTTAACCCACGAAATATTCATGTTAGAAAAAAATACAATCCGACACGCAGTTTACTATTAATTTACTTGCAAATTTACAATTTCGCAAAGGGCCAGAATAAAAAACATTGCGCATTTTCCTTATTTAAAAATTGAGAAAATAAGGTAATTCCCCCTTCACAACCACATCCCGAACTCTCTTAAAAAATACAATCGACCACTAGAAAATCTCCAAACAGCGAATTTCACACAAATATTGATTTTAAGGTTTTTCTTATAATTATATCATTTTCCCCATTTTGCATCTTCCAAATCCAACTGGGACGCAAAACTCCCACATCCCGAATATTAACCAGTAGAAAGTCCCCAAACAACAAATTTCACACCAATATTGATTTTAAAGTTTTTTCTGATAATTATAACATTTTCCCCATTTTGCAACCCCCAAATCCACCTGGTCCGCATAATTCCCACATCCAGAATTTTCTTTAAAAATACAATCGACTAGTAGAAAGCCTCCAAACAGCAAATTTCACACAAATATTAATTTTACGGTTTTTCTGATAATTATAACGTTTTTTCCATTTTCCAACCTCCAAATTGAACGGGACCGAAAAATTCCCACAACCCGATTTCTCTTAAAAAATACATTCGACCCGTAGAAAGTCTCTAAACAGCAAATTTCATACAAATATTGATTTTAAGGTTTCTCTTACAGTTACAACGTTTTCCCAATTTTGCATCCTCCAAATCCAACTGGGCCGTAAATCTTCCACATCCCGAATAACGACCAGTAGAAAGCCTTCCAACAGCGAATTTCATACAAATATTGATTCTAGGGTTATAACGTTTTCCCCATTTTGCATCCCCCAAATCCAACCGGGTCGCAAATCTTTCACATCCCGAATATCGACACGTAGAAAGTTTCCAAACAGCAAAATTCACATAAATATTGATTTTAACGTTGTTCTGATAATTATAACATTTTCCTCATTTTGCATCCCCTAAATCCAACTGGGCCGCAAATCTTTCACATCCCGAATATCGACCCCTAGAAAATCTCCAAACAGCGAATTTCACACAAATATTGATTTCAAGGTTTTTCTGATAATTATAACGTTTTTCCTATTTTGCATCCCCAAATCCGACTGGACCGTAAAACCGCCACATCCCGAATATCGACCCGTAGAAAGTCTCCAAACAGCGCATTTCACACAAATATTGATTTTAACGTTTTTCTGATAATTATAACGTTTTCTCCATTTTGCAACCCCCAAATACACCTGGGCCGCAAAACCAACAACTCGAATTTTCTTAAAAAATACATTCGACCAGTAAAGTCTCCAAACAGCGAATTTCACACAAATATTAATTTTAAAGCTTTTCTGATAATTATGACGGTTTCCACATCGTACAATCCCGAAATCCACTTGGGCTGCAAAATTCGCACATCTCAAATTCTCTTAAAGATACAATCGACCATTAGAAAGTCTCCAAACAGCGAATTTCACACAAATATTGCTTTTAAAGTTTTTCTGATAATTTGTTAGCTTGTTAATACTATAACTACTGGGCGATCTTCTAAAGCAGCATAAAATTAGGTACACTTGGATGCAAATGCCGGCCGCCAGCTCAGCGATTCGGAGGCCATGTAGTTCTTAAAAATGAAACGGTAGAACAATCATTACTAAATGCCCAGAGCGCCAACAATTTTTGAAAATAACGGCGAATGCATCCCGGTGATCTGACGAGAAATTGTAAACTCTATACCCAGCTAAAACACACTTCCTGAATGGTAGCTCCAACAAATGCAATCAAACCGTAGCTAATTCACCCTGTATACTGGCAATTTAAGATCATTTAATTTCATGCTAATATCACAGTACAAGTTTACAATGAATAACAGACAAACAGCATAAATTGGAATTGTAGAAACGCTCTAAATTAGTAACTACATGCGCTAACTATACTCACACTTTCTGACACAAACAGCATTTTATAACAGGTTAAAAACAAGCAGCTTTGCAAGCTACTAGCCGCAAAAGGTCCTGGGGGTTAGCTCAGTTCTGGAAGAAGCTGATCGTGATTCTGCAGCTTTCAGCCGAGAAGTTCCTGCAGCCGTCGGCGTCGGTGGTAGTTCTCAGTGTGAAACAGTGCTGCTCCAGGGGGATTAAAGTGCCAAACCTCGTGGCCAAATACACCCCACAATACGGATCCTTCTTGTGCCTTAACTGAGCGCTGGCGACAAGGAAAAGCGGTTCCGTGAAGGCTCGACAAATCAACTCGCTGGACCTGCAGCACGTTGCCGTAAACTTAGAACGAAAGAGCGGCGCGCCCAAGTTCAATGTGGCCGCCGGGCCGGACAATCTCGCTGTCGCGGCCAATTCAAGACCGGAATTAATTTTGCCTGGTACTGCTTGCTGTAAGAAGGAAAGAGATCCGAATAGAATACGTAAACACAGAATTCCTAACGCTTCTAGCTACTCACCCCCAGGTGGTTTTGGGCATATAAAAACAGGTCGTGGATGCAATCACAAACAAATCCGCCGAAGCGTAGAAAAATCTTCATTCAATGAGTTCGGGGTCTCAAAGCCACTAAATCGTGAGGGTTTGCATAATTCCAACAGAAAAAGCCAACCAAAAACCCTATAAAGACATCCCCGAACTAGTGAATTGCAACGTCACACAACTGCTCGTTTCAAGCTGCTAGCGAAGAAGAAAGCATCAAGGCCTGCAATCGATTTTCCCCAGATAAAAACATATCGCAATTGTCTCGGCCAAATGCGCCAGACACGCGGTGCGAGGGAAAATAACATTCGAATTCGAAATTACGACAGGCGGCGCATTCTACACGTAACAAATTATAACATTTTCCCCAATTTGCAGCCCCGAGACCCACTTGGGCCGCAAAATTTCCACATCCCAAATTCTCTTAAAAAATAAAATCGACCAGTAGAAAGTCTCCAAATAGCGCATTTCCCACAAATATTAATTTTAAGGTTTTTCTGATAATTATAACGTTTGCATCTCCCAAATCCAACTGAGCCGCCAATCTTCCACATCCCGAATATAGTCCAGTATAAAGCCTCCAAACAGCAAATTTCATACAAATATTGATTTTTAAGGTTTTTCTTATAATTACGTTTTCTCCATTTTTCATCCCCCAAATCCAACTGTGCCGCCAATCTTCCACATCCCGAATCTAGTCCAGTAGCAAGCCTCCAAACAGCAAATTTCATACAAATATTGATTTTCAGGTTTTTCTTATAATTATAACGTTTTCCCCATTGTGCAACCCCCAAATCTACTTGGACCGCAAAATTCCCACATCCCCAATTTTCTTAAAAAATACATTCGATCAGTAAAAAGTCTCCAAACAGCGAATTTCACACAAGTATTGATTTTAAGGTTTTTCTGATAATTATAACGGTTTCCCAATCTTGCAATCCCGAAATCCACATGGGCTGCAAAATTCGGGCATCATTAATTCTCTTAAAGATACAATCGACCAGTAGAAAGTCTCCAAACAGCGAATTTCAAAAAAATATTGATTTTAAAAGTTTTTCTGATAATTATAACGTTTTTCCCATTTTGCAATCCCCAATCCACTTTGGCCGCAAATTTCCCACACCCAGAAATCTCTTCAAAAATAAAATCGGTCAATAGAAACTCTCTAAACAGTACATTTCATACAAATATTAATTTTAAAGTTTTTCTGATATTTATAACGATTTTACCCATTTTGCAGCCCCCAAATCTAATAGTGTGATATCGGGGATCTAGGTAGTCATGCGATTAGGGGACTGTTACGACCTATCCATCTTCCTGGGAAATCTTTATTTAACCATTCCCTAACTACAACTGCATTATGTATGCAATGCATCCTATACATCGTTATTTAAAATTTTTGAGATTTTCAATTTTTTTTGTTTTTAACGAAATTTTGGATTTAGCCTATTTGAACTCTTCTGAACAACTATTATTAACAACATTTTTTGACAAAAAATCCCTAATATGACTTCTTCAATTTTGCTGTTTATTTGAAATTGTAGTAGGCTAGCGTTTTACCATGAAGGGAAAGTAACGTACTCTAAAAGTAGAATTTAGTAAGGCGTATAATAAAAAAAAATTAAATCGATAATATATTTAAAAAAATACTGAAGTGGTGCCGTCTAAAGTGAAACACACTGTATACTGCAATAGTAGTATCTGAAGGCTGCTAAGTTAATTATGAAAGTTAACCTCTAGGTATTACATTATTTACAGAATGATAAAATTATTCAATTATAAAAAAATACCAAGATGAATTTAAGCATAAGAACATCATAATTGTTCAAAGGATTCGAAAAATGTAAACCTACTTTGTAAAAGTTCAAATTTTAAAATTAAAAAAAAAATTTTATGAACTATGACTAGTGAATCACCCGAGCTACGCTTCGCCTCGCACAGTGGAGTGTGGGTCTGCCGGTAGTTAGCTGTATGTTAGCGTGTCGTTCCTGGTTTTCGCTCACGACGGTAGGTGGCGCAGGTGGCGGCGCTTCGGTAATTACACGATTTAATTAAAACTTTACTTTTTCGTACTTTTTTGAAAATAATAACCGGCTTACGATCTAAGTCTAAAAATGTGCAACATCATCAATTTAATCGGCCCAGTATCTTCGGAAGAGATAGCAAACAAACATACATACATACAAAGAAAGAAATCACAGATTTTATAGTATAGATTTTGTTGTTCTGGTTGGTGTATGGCAGGGAGTGCACTATAGCAAATTAACGAGACGAATAAAAAGTAAATTTAAAAATAAATGGTATATGAATTGATGGGAATGGATGTGTATGGTAGAAGTACCATAAGAAGTTAAACTGCGGTAATCTATTAAATAGTCTTGTCTGAAGTTGGGTGCGGTATTTACTTTATTATTTGCTGGTTACATCTTGTGAATTGGATAAAAGGCGTTTCAGTCACTAGTAGTGAACATTATCGGGCTTCTTATTGAAGGAAACATTTTGTGAATTGGATAGGAGACCTTTCAGTCACTGTTGGTGGACCTCATTGAACTTCTTATTGAAGGAAACATCTTGTGAATTTGATGAAAGGCATTTCAATCATTAGTAGTGAACATCATCGAGCTGCTTGTTAGAGGTTACAGACAACATGTGAGATTTGGAAAAGAGGCATTGCAGTTACTGTTACTGGTAGTTGATTGCATTTATAGTTGGGTTGATGTGCAGTTAAAAATAAGATTTTTTTTCGCTGACCGGGAGATTGTAGTGTTGAGTAGAGGGACTGTGTATTTTAAATCGTAGTAGGCTAGCATTTTACAGTGAAGGAAAAGTAACATACCCTAAAAGTACATTTTAGTGAGGGGTATAATCAGAAAAAGGACATTTTTAAATCGATAATATATTTAAAAAATACTGGGGTGTTGCCGTCTAAAGTGAGACACACTGTATATGATAAACATTAGACAAAGCACAATAAAAAATCGGTTTGGAATAATATAAACAAGATGGTTGGATGAGACTAAGCGCTGGGTGTTCTTCGACTTTGACGATTGAAATGGTGGTATAGCGACGTAGAAAATTGACTCTTTCTCGACCTTTAACATACACCGCATCTACGTCCTGCAGAAGACGTCGCAAGATTATAGGAAACATGTATGCTGGAGTAAATCCCCCTTTCCAGTAGAAGCAATGGTGATAAGCAGAGTCCGTCAAAATATTCCCGTATTTTTTCAAAATATAGCATAGCAAAATGGCATTTATTTTTTCAAAATATGGCATATAAAATAGCACATATTTCAAAACAAAGCATAGAAAATGGTAAGTATTTATTTCAAAAACTTGAAATTTTAGAAAAAATTTCACCAGTAATATTAAAAATTCCACAGCACAAATACAAAAAAAAGTAATCTGATAAAAACGACGGGCACAAGGTAAATAAGTGGAACGTAGGTATCCGAGGTGCATTGAAGAGAAGGGGGAGAGCGCGGGATTGTTGCTGACGAGTGGACGTAACGGGATACTTAACTGAGCGATGAGGCGCGCGACGAGAGGTTACCCCCGCCCCGGGTCATTGACCTTAGTACCTGACACTTACCAAAACTTCTAAATGTCTATTTTGAAATTTGTAAGCCCTCTTGTTGTGAATTAGCCACATAATATTGATTTTAATTGAAATACAGCATTAAAATATGGCATTTATTCAAAATATAGCATTTATCACGAAAAAGGGCATTTTATAGCATGTATGGCACCAACAAAATAATGTGGTTTATTCCACCCCTTACTACGAGAAACGCCTAAATACGAAATCTGGCCCTTAAGGAACCTACAGTAAAAAACATGGCAAAATGGCATTTGACGGACTCTAGTGATAAGTCATTACCGAGTGGGTTTGTAGTTGTATATTGGGTGGCCATACAATGAAATTGAACGGTGATCTGAAAATGTGATGAGATACTGAGGTACCGTTTGTTGTAGGCAGGCAACTCTTTCCGGGGGAATAAGCTCTTATCGGACGTCTTAAAGCCTTAAATGCCGATAATGAGCTTCACTGCCTAATATTAGGCAAAGCAGGTTGCAATCAAGGTAACAGTTGAGGCGCGACTAAAGTGGTTCGGGAAATTATAATTATTTTACTGATTTTGTCAGTATGTTGTACGTAAAACCCGACCATGAAGAACGAGACAATATGCCGTTATGACGGCTGGCACGTTATAATTCAACACGAAAAATGACAGCGTTAGCATGAAGGTAGTTCTTTTGATGAAAGCAGTCGATTACAATAATGAGTGCTTTGTCAGCAAAGCCATCGCGCTAGAAGAAGGGCTCGTCAATATGACAATTGAAACTTGAAATATATGTCGTATAGTGGTGCGTAATGATTTTTGACCATAATTTATATTTAAATTATCGTACGGGAATAGTTCAGTGTTCAGATAAACACGTTAATGTGTAAGACTAATTTTGTCAAAATGGCTGTTTTTCTTACAGACTAGTCCCGAACGATCCATTTAAAATCATACGATGAACTGTCTGGGGGTCTGCAATAGCGTGAGAAGTAACGGCATTAACACCTGGTATGATACGAAGTTGGCAGCTGCAGAATGCTACTTGTGTGTCAATATTTTTGTCGATGTATTTAGTTAGGGATAATTCTTGGGTGAGACCGTGGTAGGAATATAGCAAGTGCTGCAATGTACGTGTATCGAAATATTCACGTATATATAGGTTGATAAAACTCCAAATTATAATTTCTGCCACATTATTTGTAGTCCAGAAATTTTAGGAATTTATTTTGAAATTTCTTCAGACATTGTTGCATATTGTAAGTGCACGGAAACCACACTGTACAGGCATCTTCTAGACGAGAACTGATCTAAGAATTGAATAAAATAATAAATGATTTTGTATTGCTAAAAGCATAACTATGTCGAATTATGAAACCTAAGGGGTTTCCACCACTATCTGTAATTTTATCAATATATTAAAAATTAAAATTGGAAGTAAACTCCCAGATCTTTATAATTGGTAACTCTCTTTAAACTTATTTCATTCATGCGATACTCATTAGTTGTAAGGTGTTTTTTGAGGTGTATGTCATAAGAATACATTTCGATATGTTAAAGTACAATTTATTATTAACAAGCAAACCGCGCGCTAGGCGCTGCGAGCCTTAAATCGGCGGGCACGTAAAATAGGATACGCGAAAAATTAAGCTCCGAGCCGAGCGCTAAGATAAGAAAAAGAAAACCTAAACAAATATAAACATCTATGAAGCCGGAACGTGAGATTTTATTTTGTGCCACAGACACACATTAAGGAAAATTATATTATAGATACTTGTTACTTGCTAAAACCGATATTACGACAAAAGCCAGTTTGTTACATCAAAAATCGACTTTTACGACAATGGCACTCGGTACACTACAGGGCAAAAATGCTGGCTAGAAGAATTCACTCTAATCAAGCCTCAACGGTTGTGTAACAAAAGAGTTGTCCGACTGTGACGTTAGCGGCTGCCGAAATCCGTAATTTTACGCATTGTAATGCGTTCGAACTTGGTCACCGCTATAACTTCATCACAATCTGGTAAATGCATCTCCAAGACGCGAGGATGAAGATATCGCTTTGAAACCTCGCTCTGCGCGAGTACTCGACCAGCGGTCTTTCACGCATCCCTGCCTAAGTTCTAGCCCAGATTAGGAGGATTGATAAGGTATAAAAGCACGTAACGCATGCTGTTAGAGGATCTTGCGTTTGCCATCCCCGACCAGCTTTCCGCTCTGGGCCCTCCTGGGCCCAGATCCTCAATCCGTCCGAGCCACTTGTTTTCCTGTAACCAGCACTACCAAGAATTAACCCCAATTCCTGTTGGAGCTTAATGTGTCCCGCTGGTTAAGCGCCTATTAAGTTGCAGACCTTTTACCTTTTCGAAACCGTTTCCGATCGTACCTTAATGTGGCCCTCTGGTTAAGTGCCTGTTACGCTATTATACCGTTGAATCCGTTTCCCAAAAACTCACTAAGTTCCCCAAGATACGAGCTCCACTCACCTTTTGGGACACAAATTAAGACACCTGCAGTGTTCTTAATTCTTACTGCACTGGAACACGGAAGTTACTTATAAAGCTTAAAGGCGTTTTGCTCACCTTTTGGGAACGTTGTTAGCTAGCTTCCAATTACTCCCAGGAGTGCCCTTGTATTAAAATAAAAGCTTCAGAGTCAAAATTTGATACATAACTTTGTTTGAGGTTATTAGAGCACTGGTAGTGATTGGATTCACTGTCATTTCACCTGTTAAACGATTTTGGGGCACTGCAGTATAGCTTTAACAAGACGGGCCTACGCCCTACATAAAGTTTAAACACAGCACCCCTGAATAAGCAAATTTAACCATTTTTATCACACGAACAAATTGTAAACAAAACTAACTTAATTATTCTCGTGTTTCCAGCTTTGGCCGTCAGAGAACGCTACCAACCACGGCCCTCGTTGTCGTGTTCCCGAGTTGATCTCCGCAGCCATCCGTACCAGAGAAGCAAAGGGGGTTGCCTAGCTAGGCAAGCGCCCGCTGGTGTGTTGACTAAATTAAAATTAACTTTTATAATGAAATACTCGAATTCATATTTTATTTATTATTTGAATTGTATATAGTTACATAAAATAAACCCTTTATGTTTGTGTGTACTTGGTCTATATACTTGAGTGAACAAATCGAACCCTGGCATCTGCTTGCCCGTTAGTAAAGTCTTATTAGAAAATTAACAGTGGTAATTAAATAAGCCAAAAAGGATGAGCAATAATTAATAAGTCAATACCGTTTCACGACTACACTCAGGGCGATGGGCGTGGTTCTATCTGACCAGGTTGTTAATTAAGGCAAAGTGACATTGCAATAGGGGAGACAAGCAAAAAGAAAGTGGTATTAAGGCGCCATACTAAACCCTGTATAAGGCGGAAGTTCAGGGCTTTTGTGGCACAATTGTAAGAGCGCTCCTTGGCGGCGTTTGTCACCAGCTGGCTCAGAGACTTACATTTACCGGCTAAACAGCTCCCGTCGCTCCACCTTACATTGATCTTTACAGCTAGAGAAAAATACATAAATTCTTCACAGGACGCATGCACAAGTCATAAAGTAACAAAGATAACTTTAAATATCTGTCTATTGGTTAAAATAACAAAATGAGTGTACAGGTACACCTCAAGTAGTAACGCAGTTAAACGTGACAAACAATGAAATGAAATCAGCGCTAAAGGTGCGTTACAACGTGCTAAAACTTAAAACGCAATCCCCAATATAAAACTACAGCATTTGATTACGGGTATGACGCCACCCTAAATTCTAACGTAACACTACATTAAAACTAATTTGGCAATACCTGATGGTTAAGCGACGAGCTTGGTGTTGACGTCCAGAAGGAAAGCTGTCGTTCAGGAACGCTGAGACAGGCGGTCAAAATGGACAACGTCGGTAGCCAGGAATGGCGAAATGCCGGAAATCAGAAAGGTGCCCCAGGGAAGGATACTTACAACACGATGACGGCAGCATACCAGATCCTTACATGGACAAATACCACGGGAGCACGTAACGACACTTTGTGCCCAGCAAGAAAACTTAGAAATTTTCCAGCCGGTTTCTTTTTATAATACGTAACAACGGTTAATGCATAACTTATGCAACGACACGATACAACAAACCGAATATCATTTATGCTAGACCGAAGCGTACGGTCGCCTTCCCCGACAGGTTATAAACGCGTCTTCGACACTTGGTGCACCACTGCACTGCTCGTCAGTTAGAACTCGAATCACACACAGCAGGCTCCAACGGCCTTAGCTGAGGAGGCCGCTTGCGCAGAACAACAATTTATTCTGTGGTCGCCTGGTCCTAATAAGTGTTCTGCGATGGCTGATTTTTGTGTGTTTCCAAGTTGTGTGTGACTCTGGTGTTCTTTTATTCGAATGCTTCTTCATGTTTGTCCAGTGTAACATTTGCCGCAAGTACATTGGAGCTGGTAAACGCCTTCTGTGTGTAGGCTGTCTTTGTTGGAGGGGATCAATTGTTCGACTTTTCTATTGTACCATTGCGGACTCCGATGTTTTTTTATCTAAGGCCGTTCTTATTGTGTCGGTTACTTCGGCGATGAAGGGAAGGCAGGCGTAATTCATAGGTTTAGGTTTAGGTTTCTTCGGTTTTATGGTGCATTGACACGCTTTTCTGATGTCTCGTCGACTGTAGCCATTCCTGTATAAGGCTTCTTCCACATGTCTCAGTTCTTGTGGTTTACTGTTCTCGTCAAAAATAGCGTTGGCCCGATGAATAAGAGTCTTGATCAATAATCGCTTTTATTGGGGATGATGATGAGACGAAGCATGCAGATAGCGGTCAGTGTGAATCTTCTTTCGATACACTGTATGGTTTAATCTGTTGGTCGCGGTTCGTTTCACTAACACGTCCAGGAATGGTACGCGTCCATTTTCTTAAGTTTTCATAGTGATTCTTATTTTGACATGGTAGTTGTTTAAGTGTGTCAAGCACACTTCAAGAGCTGTTTTTCCATGGGGCCATATAACAAAAGTATCGTCGACGTAGGCAACCAGCATTTAGGTGTCTGATGGCTAGGATGAATGGCTTTTTCTCAAAGGTTTCCATAAAAATGTTGCCAATGACCAGAGATAACGGGAATCCCATAGCGGCTCGTTCCTTTTACTAGTAGTACATTCTTTCCTAAAGAAAGTAGGCCGTCGTGAGGCACGTCACTCAGGGACGTCTTCTCGAAGTCCTTGAGGAACGAAGCATTGTTGTATAAGTTTTACTAAATCTTTTATTGGTACGTTGATAAACAGGGATTCCACATCGAAACTGACCAACATGTCCTGACTTGTTACTTCCAATTGAGCCAATATTTAGACGAAATTCTTTAAGTGCGATTCTGTTCTGCCTACATATGGTTGTAATATGTTAGCAAAGTATCTAGCTAGTTCATACTAGAGTTCGCAAATGTCAGCCGCCATTACTTTTCCAAAACTAAATGATAGCATACAAGGCAGAGTTGTCTTTCTTAGTATGTATCACCTTTGAATTTAATTACTTGTCAATTTGACAGTGTCAAAAAAAGGTTAATTTAAAGCGTTTATGAAAACTACACTGGTAGGTATCTACTTCGGTTCATGTATAAGTAATCTTTGAGAAAGAGTTGAGACAACGTAAACGAAGTAGGTACAGTATTGGATTTTAGTTTTCGTTTGCCACCCAGATGCACTTTTTCCCACCGAGTCTGGTTCTAGTTGTGAGTGTTCAGTTTATATTTTTGAACTATTCAGCTTTTTGTTTCTCGTTTTTGGGAATTTGTGTCAATGGATATAAAGCCCCGTTCGAATCTATTTATGAAGCGAAAATTGGAACAACCCGTATTTCAAAAACTGTAGAAAAATAATTATTTAGGTAATTAATTTTTAAGTAAATTCCATATATATAACCGGTGTTTTTTTAGAGGAGAACTTTAAATTGAAATAAAACACAGAAAAATGTTTTTAATATCCATGAAATTGGCTTTATTTGAAAGATAATTTTATGGCATTTATGTTTGAATATGATTTCGGACATGTGACCGCCGCGGCTGGCGTGTACATGACGTAATCTGGAGGTCCAATTTTCACATACTCTTCGCTTTGGATTAAAGCTTCTCGAACTTCTTTATATGTTTTTGAATCGTATTGCTCATGTGGTGTTCTGAGTGGACATAGCTGATAAGATCTTACTGGGCTCGAGATGTAGCTACTAGAGCTCGGTAGATGAAGTTGGTAATAAGTATGGCTCACTCTTTCTTTAGTAAGAGCACTCTCAGTCCGATTGATAATCCTTCGGGCAACAGCAATTTGGTAATTTGGCGATTTAAACTTGAAGTTTTGCTGCTCATGCTGTCAACTTCTTCAGAAGTTTTTTAAAGAATTATGTTGGTGTTTTCTGCTCGTGGTTATATACCGTTGACCAGGCTACAGGGAGAAGGCGTTTACCATCTCCAATGTACTTGTGTCAAATCTTACATCGCACAAACAGGAAGAAGCATCCAATCTTATATCTTATATATTTCTAAAAGTCCTGACTGACTCACTCACTCATCAACGCCCAGCCCAAACCCTTGGACCTAGAAAGCTGAAATTTTGCACAGAGGTTCACTTTATGATGTATACAAGGAATAAGGAAGGATATTTCGAAATTCAACCCCTAAAGGGGTAAAATGGGGGTTCCAATTTTGTATGGAGAAATAATATTAAATAGACATTTCGACTTGAAACTTCGTAGGAGTACTCCTAAAAACAAATAATCAAACACGTATTTTGTGATTTTCCGAAAATCAACCCCTTAGGGGGTGAAATGGGGTAAGTAAGCCTAAAAATCGATATGGGTGTCGTTATTGAGGTTTTTTGGGACGTTGATTGCGAAAATTACATTTATTTTTAAGTCCAAGACGGTGAACATGACATAAGGGAAGAAACGGGACGGGACGGGACTGGACTGGACGGAACGGGACGGACTGGACGGGACGGGACTGAGCGGGACGGGACTGAACGGGACGGGACGGGACGGGGCAAAGCGGGACGGGGCGGGGCGGGACGGACGGGATGGTAAGGGAAGGAAAAGGATGGGATGGAAGGGGAGGGGCGGGACGGGACGGGAAGGGACGGGACTGGACGGGAGGGAAAGGGGCGGGACGGGACGGGACGGGAAGGGCCGAGAAGGGGCGGGGCGGGGCGGAACGGGATGATACGGAAAGGAAAGGGAAGGAATGGGATGGAAGGGGAAGGGACGGGTCGGGACGGGAAGGTACGGGACTGGACGGGAAGGGACTGAACAGGAAGGGACTGGACGGAAAAGGAAGGGACGGGACGAAAAGGAACGAGACGGGACGGGACGGAAAGGGAAGGGGAGGGAAGGAATGGGATGGAAGGGGAGAGGCGGGACGGGACGAGACGGGACGGAACGGGACGGGACGGGACGGGACGGAATGGGACGGTACGGAGACGGGGACGGAGAAAGGGACGGGGATAGGATGGGATGGGATGGGATGGGATGACAGAAAATAATTAGTCATTATTTAATACACAAATAACGAACCTCGCGCGAACGAAATCGCGGGTAAAAGCTAGTCTCGAATAAAAGAACACCAGAGTCACACACGACTTAGAAATACACAAAAATCAGCCATCGCAGGACACTTAACTATTAGAACTACGGGACCACAGAATAAATTAGGACTCTGTGAACATACTAGCTAGTACTCAAAAATACTTCCCTCATGTTATTCGGGAATCCCTAAAAATTATTAAAAATTCAAACAATTTCAATCGATAAGACGGCTACCGCCTTTGTAACACATGAAAGGTAACTCTGCAAAACCAATCAAACCATAAACAAGTTTTATGTAAGCAACCACCAGGAAAACGACAAGTCCCAATAACATATAAGATCTACAGATCGTCCGAAATCCGTTTTGAACATAGGAAATTAATGAGTGCGACAAGGAAGATATAAACAAAACCAGTAGCAGGACAAAGATAGAATGTAATCATGGCTAGGTAAATTTTTAAACTAAAATTAAGTGAATGAAACAAACACTTCTACCAAATATTTTATCTGTCATTAAGAGTATCAAGTGAGGTTTAAATATACTATTATTTCCTTCTTGACTTGTTAAACGGTCATTTACTGTCGTCTAAACTGACTCGGTAAATGAGTCTTTACAGGCCAGGTGCCTGTAAAGTTTTACTGTCGTCTGAACTGATCGGTAAATGAGTTTTTACAGGCCAGGTGCCTGTAAAATGCTGCCATCGCGACTTTACAAGCACCTTGTTTTTTAATAGATACATCTTTTATTAATCACTAATATGAATTTTTAGGATTTTCAGCAAGAAGAAATAAAACGTTGTACGCGGCTCGCTTGCAATTAGCCTTTATTGGGGCTCACCGGATTACAGGGCTCGCTCTTACGTCGCTCACCCTGCAAATAATCCGGCTCGCCCATAAAGACTAATTTGCTAAGCTTGCCACGTAAATAACTATTATTTACTATTCACATAATTATTTTTTCTATAGCTCATGTTAAAGTGTGCTTTTATCAACTCAAAACAAAAGGTCAAGTTTTACTTTAACAGCAAGGGTAGATAAAGTAACACTTTAACATCAAGAATAGATAAAGTATAGTTATTTACCTAACAAGTTCGGGAAGTTAATTTTCCCGAATGAGCACGACCGAAGGGAGTGCTGCATGTAGTGCGAATTCGGGAAAATTCTTCCCGAAAGAGGTAGGTACAAGGTTTTTGTAACGAATAACTCAAAATATTTGAAAAAGTTAAAATAATATTATTTAGTGTTTTACAACTTTACTGAGTTGGCAGCACAAATTACTAAATTATGACAGTTTTCTTTTCTTCATCAGTTGTATTATTGTTGGACAATTCCAAAGAAAATCCACCAGGGACATAAACACTCAAAGGGCCATAGCTATAATCTTTACAGTCCTTCTACTGTAACCTAATAGCTCGTTCTGCAGTAAGATCTTCTTTGTTATTAACAATGTACAAAACTATATCAGTTTCTATACTTTCGAATCCCTCACATACTGTAGGTCCAAATATTGTAGATTGCATAACGAGATTAATAGTATTTAACATTACTAGCTTGGTAAGAGGGTTTTTACTGGCGAATAGAATGATATGACCTTCTTGAGTCAGTAAAACCTGTTACCTTGCATGTATTGTTGAATATTTTATTTGTTCCTCACTTGTAAATAACTAGAAATTTACCATTTATTCAAAATATCAAACTGACAAGCAACTAAATTCATCAATATAATACATACTAAGGAAGACAACTCTGGCTTTGCACGCTATCATTTATCTATGAGCACGCTTGTAAAACTTTACTGGCTAGCCAGTAAAAGATTTACTGGCTAGCCAGTTAAGAAACATTTTCAAGGTGAATACAGTGACTTGATAATTTGATGTTTACAAGTGAGAAACAAATAAAAGTATTTTTTTAGTTTACGAATTTTATTCGTTGGAAATATTCTGGTAAAGGTAATAAAACACTATTCTTTATGAATAATACACTGTATTTGTGATGCATGTGTGATAGTTAAAGTATTTACATATATATATAACAACATACTTACATATAAAACAACAACACAATAACAATAGTATATGAAGCCTGTATAAGATGTGATAACATTGCTGTTAAGTGAAATTTTTGAATTGCCGGATAATCTTTGTAAGATGCCAAGTAAGAAGCCTGCAAATATGCAACGTTTAATATTTTGTTATGTTGTGTGTGCTTATTGTTGTAAGCAACATATAATAATATTGTAACATTTCTGACACGAAACTATAATCTGAGGCAGATAGAAGGCAGGGATAGATTGAAACACTGAACTCCTAAAGAAAAAGAAGGATAACATAATTGTAAATTGTATGTACTACTAGTTATGAAACTTCGTTTTTCAAATTGCCAAAATTATCTATTCAAGGAGCAACAGAGTTTAAGAAATAATTACAGATAGAATCTCAGTGTTTGATTTCTAACAGCATGTAACATTAAGATGGACCATTTAAATACGTACTACTTTATTAGTGTCCAGTATAACGCCCAACGAACATAACGCCAGCACCAGATTTGATGTAATAAATAAATGGATGATCTGCAATAAATTGCTTCGTAGCGGGACGAGAAGGTGCAGACCCAAGACCTGCGACAACTGAAAGTCGAAATCATTATAAATATGCTATTTGCCGCAGTATACTAATAAACCAATTAAATTTAAAAATGTGTAGTAAGTAGGCTTACCTGCAGTAGCAGCAGCTGCGGTTGTTCCGCTTTCATCAACTTCCACGAATGTCTTTTGCACCACTTTGCTGATGTGCATATCCTGACCAGCGACAATTCCACTGAAATCTGCTGCAGGTTGGAAAGCATCTACGATGCCGAACTACGATATCAAAAGGATACATATTATATATACACTGTCCATACGAAATTGCTAGTAACTTACTTTCTGCAAAATGTTGTTAAGTGGAATAGAAGTCTCGGTTTTAAACTTGGGGACCTCAACCACTACCTTTTCTCTCGTGTACTGAGGAGCAGTGAAGACATCGGCGACGCGCTCTTCCAGAGCAGACAGGCCGTCCTTATCGTTGGGGAGGACAAAGATCATGGAAACTTCGTTGCCTTTGTAGGGCACTTCCAAGAACTTGGCGTTCAGTTCGGCACTCTCGTAGTATTTGAAGGAGTTGGTGATCTTCATCATATCGACTTCCACACTTTTTTGATTTCCGGAGTAAAACTGCTTCTTGTGAGTGTCGGCCTTTTTGAATTTTTGCGCCCAAGTTCCCTTGAAGAACAATGCGTTGACAAGAACAGAAGCTGTCCTGTCGTCGATGTCTTTAGCGTCGAGCAAATTCTTGATC
Organism: Agriotes lineatus; assembly: GCA_940337035.1. Taxonomy (NCBI): domain Eukaryota; kingdom Metazoa; phylum Arthropoda; class Insecta; order Coleoptera; family Elateridae; genus Agriotes; species Agriotes lineatus. The sequence goes on along the minus strand of CALNHX010001877.1, from coordinate 95,523 downwards.
TTGTTCTCGGTCTTGCCTTCCACCCACTTGTTGATTTCAGCAGCGGCGCCGCTCTTCGAGAAGTCGACGTTCTCGATCTCAGAATCGAAAACTCTGACGGCTGTGTTCTTGAATTCGTCGTTGATTTTTAGTCCGTTCTTGACGTACACCTTGTTGGCGCTGTGCAAGGTGTATTCGTCCTTGCCTTTCAGGCTAGGAAGCAAAGCGCCGAAGATGTTTTCGACTTTTTCTTTGTCGTCGGGGAGCTGCATACCGGCCGAAAGCTGCTTAGCAGTGTTGCCCTTAGCTCCAGTGCGAACAAGGCCCATGACAATTTCGGTCGACAGAGGGCAGATCATGAAGTTACCAGAGTTGGTCTTCAGATATTCCTGTAAGTATAAATTGTTGATAGTAGAACTTCAAGCACTTAAGCCCATCATAATGTATACGACCGAGCGTATTTTCTTTCATTTGTTAGAATAAGTGGTTCCACATACGCAAGTTGTTAAGTTGTTATTGAGCTATCTCAGATTTTTTCAATTTTCTGATCATTTCTTTTCTGTTGCAAACTATTTTAAATATAAGAACATAACAAAACTAATGCCACGTCGTTTACTTTTTAGATGAATCTATTAATATGAGAAGATATAGAAATCTTCCACGTCAGGAGAACATCTATTATATAGTCAGTGTCGTTAGTTATTCCTTCTCTAAAGAATCTTTGGAACCTTTTGTGTCAGTTTGTAACTGTGGATGATACACGAATACAGCACTATACCGTAGAAACAAAAGAACGGTTCTTCTACATTGAAGAAAACAAGGGAATTTGCATTGGTTGAGAAGGTAATGCTTCTAAAAAGTGTCTTTATTTATACCTGTACGAGGAAAATCTCCAGGATTTTAGCCTCAGTTTGTGACAATAGACGAGACGTAGATCCATTACTGCAGCTCAGACAAAAAAATAATTTAAACGATAGAAACACAATGACTCTCCAGTATATAGGGTGTCCCGATTCTTTCCCACATTTTTTTTTGTAGATAGTAAATATTATTTTGATCAAAAATGATATATAGACCCCTTAACAAGTTACAGTACGTTACAAAAGAAATACGAACATTTATTGATGTAGCAAAAACAATTAACGAAAAAGGTGAGTAATAAATGGTGTTTTTTTAGAGGGATACAACTTTAAATTGAAATAAAACACAAAAAGGTGTTTTTAATATCCATGAAATTGGCTTTATTTGAAAGATAATTTTATGGCATTTATGTTTGAATATGATTTCGGGCAGGTGACCGCCGCGATTGGCGTATACATGACGTAATCTGAAGGTCCAATTTTCACACACTCTTTTCGCAGTAAATCAGGCTGTATTTCATTTCAGCAATAACGCGTCCATTTTGGCTTTCAAGTGCTCAATTGTTTCCGGTTTATCGGCATAGACATGCGATTTTACATATCCTCCAAGAAAATAACAGATCCACGAAATGGATTTTTAACTGGCCACCTCTTTCGTGCGATTTGACGCCATTAGATTATTTTCTTTGAGGATATGTAAAGTCGCATGTCTACGTCGATAAACCGGAAACAATTGAGCACTTGGAAGCCAACATTCGACTTGTTATTGCCGAAATACAGCCTGATTTACTGCGAAGAGTGTGTAAAAATTGGACCTACAGATTACGTCATGTACACGCCAGCCGCGGCGGTCACATGCCCGAAATCATATTCAAACATAAATGCCATAAAATTATCTTTCAGATAAAGCCAATGTCATGGATATTAAAAACACCTTTCTGTGTTTTATTTCAATTTAAAGTTGTATCCCTCTAAAAAAACACCCTTTATTACTCACCTTTTTCGTTAATTGTTTTTGCTACATCAATAAATGTTCTTTGTTATTTAGTAAAATCTGTAGGATTCTTAGTGGATTTGTGACTACGAAACAAGTGTGGCTCTATTACTATATCTCAGACACAAAATGGCAGTCGAAATAATGGCAATATAGCGGCTTCAGGGGAAGATGAAGCTAGTTTCAACACTTCATGGGAAGGTAAAATGTCGATTTTTTTGAAAACTTTAAAAAGATCGCCAAAAGTTTATGTTTTATTATGCTTACTTTTGAAAACAGTCGAAACATCTCTCTACATAAAAAATCCAGGCTAATCGACACACAACGAATATATAAAAATTGAAATCGGTCAAGTAGTCGAACGTCACAAAATGGCAGAATACGCAAAGGGAAAAACGATTTCTAAAATGAATTATAATTAGAAAATAAAACAAACATCTACCAATAGCTTTGCTGTGTTAACAAGTTTTCAGATGCAAAGTTTATCGTTTTTCTTGTTGTTGTCGCTGTACAATGATACATTGTAAATCATGAATTATTATACATTACTTGCTGTTAAAATGTCAATCGCTAATCGTACTAGAACTGACACATTATTGACAAAATTTTGTCGAGCAAAGTCAAACATTCCATTAAATCAGCCGTTGCTAAGTAATTTACAATAAACCTGTACAGGAATAATTCAAACATTCCATTACATCAGCCATTGCTAGGTAATTTACAATAAAACTGTACAGGAATAATATTCCCGTCCTAGGCAGGGAATATTCGAGTACTATTTCCTATTTTTTTTAATTACTAGTATCGATCGGCGGAAAAATAGTATGTGTATCTTGGACAAAAAGCAACATTCCCAGACTCCTGTGTTGTTGGGCTCGGCTTTCTCCTCGCCCAACAATATTCACAGTCGTCTGGGAATGTTAGGCTTTTCGTCCTAGATACACAATATACTATTGTTTTAGCAGAATTTAGTTTAAATCCAAACAAGTAAAATAACTATTTAATTGCAGGGAATTAATATTTAGTACTGATTTTTTCTTACCTTGTATAAGTTTGCAGAGAAGCGGGCATTGCCAGCACGGAACTCATCAATTAATTGATTGTTTGCCTGGACGGCAATCGCTCCTAAAGCGAGTACGAGCAGGAACTTCATCTTGGATCTGTAATAAATGTAATATCAAAATAAAACTTTGAATGCTGAATATCCTAATTACAGGTTAGCATTTTAGGAAAGAATTTTCCCATGATTTACCAATAATTATTTTATAATATCTTTCACCACTGGGATTATCAGTGTGTAATTGTTAAGAATTTTTCGTTTAAATACAATAAACATAACGAAAAATGAATAAAGTAATAGTGTAGTAAAAAAAGCAACGTATGGGCAAGAACCGGAAAGTAATGGAAAATCAATTTTCCAACATGACTCAGCTACATGTCATACATCAAAATGTATACAGAAATATTTTTATAACAGAAAATGGTTTGCACGAATGCCCTAAGAATAAATCACATTTATACCACATCTTAAATCTGTGGACTGTCTGTAAGGCCAAAATAGTTTGTAATTAAATGCACAACCAAGAAAAATTATCTAAGCATTCTAAGCAGTATTTACGTATGACTTCTGGATGAAAAGATCAAGTCTAATTTATTTCATGTTTTTTCGAGCACAGGAAATTATTGAAGTCAAAGTAGTATGGCAATTTTATTCCAGTTAAAACCTATTTTATGATTAAAAAGGTTATTTTTTCTTCTAATAGTAGTAGTAGAGATATACAGTTTGTCTCATCAAGTATCAAACATAACCAAATTAATATTGGAAAATTATTGGGCGGTCAACTATTGCTGTGTAGTCAGCGAGGTACGTGATTCGTCAGAAATTATATACGTCAAATTAAGTTCAAGTTGTTTTCAATTGCCACCATTCGCATACCTCGGTACGTACACATAGTAGAACCTTTAATAATTCCCCAATGTTAATTTCCCTAGGTGTGATAATCTGCGACACACTCTGTATATACATTTCACACTTAAATATAAGCAAATCGTTCCTCTTGCCAATTTACTGCATTTGTTTAAAAACCTTTCAGATTATTATTAATGTATGGTAAGAGGTAATGCGCAAATACTAGACAATAACTAATCACCTTTCATTTTAACATAATAGTAGGAAGAAATAGCAAGCCAAGACCTTGGCATTAACTTGCAGTTTTAGTATATTTGTGAATGATTAAATAACCATTTTTATGAGTGCAGTACTACAATGAAACACCGTTAATTAATACTGACAAACGTCTCAAGAATTACATTTTAAAAATTGGAGTGGAATACAGTAATGTAACATATGTAACAATTTAAAAATTTTAGATTTTAGCTTCAATGTTTTATGGTAGTTTAATTATATTATGATTAACACAAGATTAATAATTTTATAATGGAATGCCTTCCCAGAAGTTGGAAGGTGGATATTCAATATTACCCTTTATAATTAAGAGACTCACAGAGCTTACTTTAGTAATTAAAATGTACGTAATAAAAATCACTTATCCGATGTTTTACATTCTGAAAAGACTGTTTCCTAATCAATGCAATAGATTATTTGTTTGGAAAAATACTTAAAATATTAAAACACTTCGATTTTAATCTTTATTGCTTGTCCTTAAAGTAATGTAGGTACCTATTATCCTGCAATTTCCTGAATGTAAACAATAATTACAAATTCCATTGCTATAATTATGGCCAGTTATGGATATAGATCAATTTTAGACAATATGGTCTTGCTATGTTTCTCTCTATATCAAGGGTGTACATAAAATACCCATTTTTAGGGTTTGCCATATAATTTGCAGCAGTTATTTACATGAGCGCCCGGAGATAACTTGCGGGGGGTGGGGGGTGTATAGTTAGCTATCGCCAATTCTATAAATTAAATACCCACCCACTAATTAGAAAAGATTAGAAAATACTACTTCACCCTCCATTTTTCAACACCAAATTTGTCAATCACGTATTCGTAAACATTACTGCAGACAAAACCCTAAAGCTTATATAGGCTACGTATTAATTAAAATTTCCGGTAACGAAAATTTAAAACAACAAAATCCAACGAACGGCAACTCGGTACGTGACTTATCAGCACATGGTATTTTTCGTATATTATATAATAGGCACTTATTGCTCAGCCGAGAATCAGAATTTTATATTTCGCTTGATATTCAAATTTTTAAAAAATCTTTAAATTTTATTACAATTTCATTGTAAGCTAGAGGGAGGGGGAGGGTCAATAGACCCCTCCTTGGCCCTCCCTAATGAATATTTGATTCAAGCAGATTTAAAGAAATTTTACCATCTATTAACAAATTACGCAACATTTGTACCTTATTATTAAGAAATTTGCTGTTTCAAAAATGTCCGACGTACCTATATTTTCTAGGGCGAACATATAATCTTACAATCAAAGTTGGACTTACCTTTCGGATTCACTTACTCGCAGTGAATGGAAGTAAAATGATCCCCAGGAGATCGGTAGCCTTTATATACGGAATAACTTCTCTAAGACGGCATCCCATTCTGGCGTCCACGTAATAGATACACCATTACGAAGCACATAAAAACTGTGATTTAAAGGCTGGTCATCGAGGCCGCTTTTTGTTGTAGTTTGTTTTGAAATAATGGCCGATATAATTTTTTGTATCACCAACAGGTTTATTTAAACTAATTTTAAACTTTATTTATCACTCTTATCAGTTAAAAGTGGTTCGTAATGAAAAAGGTTGAAATATAAGAACGTTTATATTAAAAATTAGAATTGTTAGTATTCATATAAACATTTATTTGCATAATAACAAGAGAGATAAACAACAAAATATATTTTTCTGGTGCAGTATATCTTACAGACATACTGATAACATGACATTTCGCAATTTCGGCTAAAGATAGCTTTACGACGTTTCTGACGATGCGACGTCTGCATGCAATTCAAAAGTATTGTTGTCGATCTTCTGATCCAATAAAAAACATTTTCAAAATTTTTATATAATCTAGTGCCGACCACCCTGCTAATTAAGTCGAACGATGGCAACCTGTTGACAGAAAGTTATGGTAATGTGGGTCAGTGCTCTCAAGGTCGTAGTTGCGTAATAGTTGTCATCTCCCATTTCATTATTTTCCACTAATTTTACCTGAGATATTTGCTTAGCAACGCATCTCATTGTAATCGATTTTTAATTCCTGATCAACAATCGTGTGTATTTATAATTTGACTAATTGATATATGTACCTATATAAAAGAAACTTATTGGAAAACGAATATAGGTGCCTGTTACTGGAAGCAAATGTAAATCTAACCCATCAAACTGTTTTCTATCTGAAAGACGTAGCTATTATTTATTGTAGTAATTTGTAATTGAAAGAAAAATTATATAAAGAGTGATCAAATAAATTTCTAATTAGAGTGGCCTGTGATTCGTGTTATACATTTGGCAGTACTGAAGTGTATTGCCAGTCTATGTCAAATTCGAGATTTTCAGGTTAAGTTTTGTGTCAGTTTGTGTCAAATAACCATATATCTAATACTTACTATATTGCTAGCGGCTATGAGTGGGAAACTCACGAAGGAAGTGAGACAGACTCTTCAATGTATAATGGTGAGCTGTGCGCAAGGGCGGCGGCGTCGTCCGCCCAATGGGGAAGTGGTCAAGTTTAAAATTCGCTTCTAAAGGCGGAGTTCGAATTGTCACGCATGCGCACGAGACGCGTTATACTCAGAGTGAGACTATCTCGGCGCCGTAATGTTTTCGGCCGTTCCCAGGTCCTACTAGCAATATATGTGTATTATATATATATGCAAATAACAAACAAAACTTAACCTACTAACCTCGAATTTGACATCGACTGACAATACACTTCAGTACTGCCAAACGTATGACACGAATCACAGGCGACTCTAATTATAAATTTAAATGATCTCATGTTACAACATACCGGGTGTAGAATTGGTTCAGGTACAGTTGGAATTTCCAAGATAAATTCTTAATGTTCAAATATTGGCTCCTAGCATTATTTTCGAGGAAAAGTGCAAAGATATTTCTTGCAGAGAAAAAATACTGTATACAACCATATCATTACTTTTTTTACTTTCCATACGAAGGAGAAATCAAGGAAATTTAAACTACTTATTTGCAAAGTAGGTGGTGCCTTGGAATTGTTGAAACAAAAAACCGTTGATCGTTAGCTGTCATGTTAATGTTTTAGTCACAAATTTAGACGTATTTTCATTAATTTTGAATTTAGACAACGCATTCTAGTGCGAAAATGTATTTCCCTTTCTTACAAGTTTTAAAAATAAGAAAATAAATTTGCTACCTTAACAAAAACCAGCGATGCTTTGATAAACTGGCCACTGTCATTGTGACAAGTTGAATCTCGTTTTTCTTATATAATGAAAATGTTTAAAATAATGAGAAATATAATATGCAGTAGAACAAGTAGCAAATTTTATTTAACGAATTAACACAAAAAAACAATTACTATAATAAATGTTCAAATAAGCCTCCATCCACTGTTAAACAATAACCCAGTCTATCAGAAAATTCTCAGCTGCAATTTGCTAACTGATATGGCGAAATTCTTGAACAGTGATCTTGATCCTAGTTTGCAATTGTTTCAAATCTTCAAAACGGTTAAGGTCTACACATTACCCTTTTGCTGTAACGTAACAACGTTCTCTCTTTATTTAACTGCACGGAACTGGACGAAACAAAAAATCTGCAGTTTTTGGTCAGGTCCGCTTTAAGTATGGCTTGTTTTATAATACTGTCAATGTGACATTTGTCCAAAATGACAGTAAAATAACGCGCAAAACAAGCAAGCGAGCAAGCTTACAATCTTATTTTAAGCTTTAGGGACTTCTTCGAAGAGGAGAAACGTCGGATTGCATAGGTCAAGAATGTCTTGGTTTGAATAATGTGCTATTTAGAGCATCCCTTACGTTAAAAGTTAGGTATATGTCAAATTCTTTCTAAAGTCTACTACCTACCTGCGATCTAAATGATCTTTTTGAATTTCAATGTAATATAAGACATACGTTTTAAACGCTATGTCTTGTAATTTCTGACAGCACAGAAAAAGTAATGTGTAGACTATACCACTGTAAATCTTTGATTTCAAATTTCCTCATAGAAAGAAATCATTAGGAGAAAGGTTAGGACTACGAGCAGGTCAACAAATTTCTTATCCTCTACCAATAACTTTGCCATTAAAGGTTTTATTTAAATATTGGAGGACGACACGACTGTTATGTGCAGGACATCCATCCATTTGAAACCAAACTTATTCATTTTCGGGTGCAATCTCATTTATAGCTGGTGTTATTTCTTCGGACAATATTTGTAAAACACGTTCAGACGTTAAATTTCAGTACACTTACATTAGGATTTTCATTAGTTACTGAAAGTAATACGTACGTCGACAGCGTTTGCATTTTCTTGATTCTTACATTCTGTAGGGCGTTTTTATTACATTTGCAATTTCACAGTCGCCCCTTATGGACATTTTTTAATGAACATGTGCTATACCTACCTAATGCTTTTATATAAACGTTTGTTTATAAATACTAATACAAAATGCGAAAAAATAGTAGACACACTTCGTAAGAAAAGCTGTTTTATTAAACTTCAATAGCTTTTTAAGTTACTCGCTCGCTTCTCTCACTCGTACTCAATCTAGCTATATTCGTTTAATAAAACTTTAATTTTTTAAACTTGTTGTGTAATATACTATTAACTGGATTTATTTTAAATAAAGTTGCATTCCTTAAATGGTAAACAGAACTGCCCATATCCATATTAAAGAAATTATTTTTTGTACTTTTGCATATTATTAATATAAAATAAAAATTTTGTAATGCTTGTTTACTGTTTCTGTATGTAAATTTTAGTAATTAGAACGGCAATACAAAATAAAAATTGTGTGAAGTATGTGGTAGTACTACAAACAATTATTAGAGAACTTAAAATTGGACAAAGCGGTGTTTTAAATTGAAATTCTCCTGTACAGCTTAAGACTTGCATGAATATTTCATGCACTGGAATTTCAATGATGGTCACATTTCCAAATAAGTGGCGGGAGCTGTTACATTACCTTCAACAATAATTGTTGAAGCATAAATAAACTAAAAGTAAATATTTTATTTAATCAATAAGAACTTGTAGCCGCCAATGTACTGGAAAATCTAGAACAAATGTGATATGCATGTTTTAATGTTTAAAGGTAAATTTTGAATGATATTTTGCGTTTTCTTTCATTAATGCTGTCAGCTACTACAAGCTTCTTTTTGCAGAATGTATTTTTTTTTGTAGAAGTTTGTAACATGGTGGGCAAAATTTAGGTTAATTGAGTCTCCTATTGGACTTGCACTTTGGTTCCACCCGTAATTGCGAATTGCATTACATATATAAAATACGCACCCGGGACATCTAACTAGCTTAGAGCTAAAGTAGCTGACTTCTTTGTAAAAAAAAACAATACTGCGTCCATACATATCATTGATTAAATTCTCCGTTTTCAGAAAGCAGATAATCGATAAATTAAAAGTGATACTTAAGAAAATATTTGACATTTACAACTGATTATTAAATTCAGTTCTCGTTCAAATGTAGTTGGTTACAGTTTAGCTCCAAAATAATTAAGGAAGCCAATAATTTTGCATTCAAAATTTGACATCGCTTTGCTAGGTCAGGCAAGTCACCACCCGGAATATTTCTCTTTAACAGCTATTGCATGTCTTCATTGTTTTCTTTGAACTCTTCTCGGATGTATATTTTCCTCAATTGAGATAGTTTGGAGTTATGTTTAATTTTCCCATGTAAGTTCATAATAAATTTCCAGGCTTCTGACATCCTCTACCACCAGTGTATGTATTTATTTCCGTACATTTTTGCTGCCACATTTTACTCTTTTATTTTATCAAATTTTTTGGATTTCTTCTCATATCTTGCAATTTTTCTGGGTCTTGTACTGTTTTTGAATTTAAGCTTTTTAAATGTTTTTAAATTCTTTTTTCCTGAGATATTTTCAAAACTTTTAGTATTAAAACACCCACCTGCGAGTTGCCAGGGAAGTGTAAAGCCCTTTACACTAAACAATAAATTTCAGTTGTGAATAAGATTAATTGTAGTTCTTGCGATAATTAAATGACTGAGATATAAATTACTATCGTGTTTATAGCTGCACATTGGTATATTTGTGGAAATATCTAAACAACTGTCACTGCTTTCACAGAATTCAATGCGAGATAATTTTAATTACATGAATCTGGTGTCTTCTCTAATTAATTCACAATATGCTAAAACTAATGTGTTCTGACAATATAAAAATAAACATAATTTTGGCTTATTTTAATTTTTAAACAATTTACGTGACAAATTTCTAAAAATGCGCTAAACAGCAATTGACCTTGGAATATATTAAACGCGTTACTCAGAAACCAGACTGAATTATTCGGATGCCCATTTATCTCTGTCAAACAATCACATCTCTTGTAACTTAACTTTAGTTACATAAGTGTTTAACATATCTTCTGATTTCTGTTGTCCAAAATATTTTAATTCACTTTAGTGTGACTCAATTATTTTTTATAAATTTACATTAATTGAGTGGATTAGATGAGCTATGAGCTCATTCGAAGCGAAAACCAAGAGTTATTGGTGAGTTATTGAGTTTTAAACCTGTTTAATGATAACCCAAACAGCTGATACCTTTCATGTTATAGTATTAGAATTTCAAAGCAGTACGTAGACGTAGAGTATACCTACAACCAGTAAAGGAAATGGTTCCAGTACTTCCCAGTCAGCAAGCACAGAAGCGTTAGAATAAAATCTATAACGCTTTAATAATACATTTATAGAAAAAAATCGGAACCACTTAGGGCCGGTTGCAGAAAGCAATGTTAAGTCTGGTGTTAGTTAACATCGCGTCAAAGTGAACAAAATCGCATCAAATTTTGTTTACTAATGTATTAGTTACCATAAGCATTTGAGATTTGATTCGTTTTTGTTCACTTTGACGTCGCGTTAGCTAACACCATACTTAACATTGCTTTCTGCAACCGGCCCTTAAATTTCCATTTTTGAAACATATTTTGTTATGATTGTCGCTCCTAGACGAAATGAAATATAATTGTCAAATATCAAAGATTAAAACAAAATTCAGAACTTGTTGAAGCACAATTTTCCAGTAAATAGAGTATCACCATAAACAAATTTTTATCATTATTCTGAGCTGTTATCACTATCAAGAGCAACAAGTGCAATTTTAATCTATTACGATATTATTTTTTTCTCCAACCACACGAATAAGACGCCATATTGTCGAATAATTTTGTATAAAAAAGAAAGTCATTTCGGGATGTTTACCAATTACCTTGGCAACTGTACACTTTTCGATTCATATTTGCACTAATACAAAAATGGGCGCAAGATAGTGTTTTACATGATACATTTTAAATAAAAAACAAACTCTTCGTCAATATTCGGCAATTGCAGTCGTTGTTGTTTATTTTTCCAGTATAGTTCTACAATGTTGCCTACAATGTTTGATTCTAAATAACAAGTCATATTACCGAATTGATGAGTAGTTGGAGAAAAAATCTGGTGTGATACACGCACACAACTTCCTTTTACAGTGATCTTATAATCAGCACAAAATTAGATTTTAAATTTTTAAGCATTTGTCAAAAATTTTCAAAAATTACAAATTTTACAAAAAACGGTACAAAATAGAGTGATAGTTTAAGAGACAAATTTTCTCTAGAATTTTAAGCTGAATTCAAAAATGTAATAATATACCGGATGTTTCATTTAAAATAAGAGTTAATAAAAAAAAATAGAAAAAAAAACAAAAGAAACCCATTTTAGAAGTATTCAACTGGAAAATCACCTATCTCACATTAAAAATGTAATAAAAATGTAAAGTTTAAAAAAAATCGTTAGAGCCGTTTTTGAAAAAATCACAAGAGTAAACACCTACTTCCGGTTATATGCGATTTTCTTCAAAAGCTTGCTGTCGCATCTACATAGTACATAAAACTTATATATGAAGTTTCAACGTCATACCTCTTTCTGTTTTTGAGATATTCTGTTCACAGACAGACACACAGACAGACCAATGAACAAAAAATGTTTTTTTTTGGATCAGGGGACTCTAAAACGTGAAGATCTGTTGAAAACTCAATTTCGAATTTTTGGGGTGAATCCAATACTTCCTTTATTTTAAAAGGAAGTAAAAATAGTATGTTTCATTTGCACAAAAAAAATCGTTTTTGGGACGCGTAAGACTCGCCCGACTCCGCTGCGCGTCGTCCGGCGATCTGTCTTACTTGTCCGGAAATCATGCATTTTTTTGTACTAACGAAACAAATAACCATTAAAACCATACACTGTCACGTGCCGAAATGGTAAACATCCCATATTTAATATTTTAACAATTATTACGTACGATTTTATAGTCTATGTAAAAGATCGCATGCATTATTGTATACGCGATTTTTCACCACTAGCTACAGTAATTTACGAATGAGATTGTATCGCAAGCTTTTCCCCTTGCGTTTTCATATGGAATTTGTGTTAAGAATAAATAACACTAAAGTATTTGATGTTTTTTAATTTTCTGTTAAAAAAGTCATTTGACTGATTATCACGGTTCCTTCAGTGAGATAAATTTATTTTCTCAGTGTATTCTAGATTTAATTAAATCCTTCAAATATTGTAAATGTACGCTCTAATTGCCTGTATTTATAGTATAACTTGGTGTAAATGTTGGCATTGTTGTCCTGTTACGCTCATTTTGCAGTTTCGTATGCAATATTCGAAATAATTAATTAAATTCCACTATTCCCATTTATTTTTAAATATCCAGTACATTTTTCCCTAAATGGTTAGGCAACCCTATCAACATTTTCAACAAATGCAGCAACCTACAGTGATCCTTATCAATTTAAACCACACTTTGCATTCCTCAGTTTTTCTGGTGGTCCTTTTCTAAATTTTTGGGAGTTTTGATAAGCTGAATTAAACTGCTTTTGGCAAATTTTCGGCCATTTCATGCCGGTCCTTCTTCGAGTAAGAAGGTCGTCTCCTGGGGTTTTTGCTTCGTTAGATCTTAATTATATGTCGCTCCGATTGTGGAGGATATGTGAGGCATCGTAACCCTCTTAAATGTTATGGTGGCTTGTGTGATGCTGGCTGCATTCACTACGCACTTGCAGATTTGATTGGAGCCCCGCTCGTCGGTTGGACTGTACTTTTAGGCTGCCCACCATTTTATAAGGTTAGTTGTCTTCGGCTTCCTCCCTTTAGCCCCATTATCTACCTGGAAATTTGTATTCTTTTAGCCTTTTTATTTTACCGTCTGGAATTATCTTACTGCATGGGACCATTTTCGCTGTTTGGGATCATTTTTTCTGTATGGGATCATGCTGTGCACGTGCGAGCTTGCGTGCTGGCTGTACCGATGGCTGTTGATTGCTAATCCCCCATGGCATCTCATTTCCGGGGACGAGAGACTCCCGCAGCTGCGAACCTCCTTCAGGACGCTCTTTTGGCTCCAGCTGCTCGGCGAACTGCCTTGTCGCATTCACCCGCCCCGCATCTCGTGCTTCGCATCTGGAAGGTTATATAGTAGTTTAACCTCGTATAATTTGGGAAATGACTTATAGTTAAATTTGATATGATTGTTTTTGTGTATAACGTTTTTGTGCTTCTTCTGCATAATTATGCTTTTGATTAATTGGAGTACTTACCTGCCACTTTATATTGTTTTAACGTGTTGTACGGCCATTAGTCACTTTTTATCTTGCGGATTAACGTAGTATTCTAACCTAGAGTGCTTTATTAACCAGGCAAGCTTATCCCACTAGATTTTGTGTCACAGGGATTTTAGCGTCAAGCCGTTGGCTGCGCTGACGGGTAACCGTGCGTTCTGTCGTCTGTCAGCCAAGCAAGACTAGAAACCGTTGGGAGTACGTACTATCCAATCCAGACGAACACTGCATGCTGATTTACATCTTGGTGCATTCCATTACGATGCTAATTATAATTACAGTCTTCATCCAAGTGTGGTTATTGAAATCTATATACAGTGTGTAGGTGTTGTTCTGTGCTGTCAACTGTGTCTGTCAGTTCTATTGAGTTCTGTCACTCGTCACTGTTGTTTGAACTAAGGTACTATTGAAGCTCTCTAATTTGAACCACTTGCGTGTTAGTTAACAGTGTTTTATGTTTCGATATTGTCTGTTTTTTTAATTTGTTTAAAAACCAATCTTTTTTAAGACGGTACAATTAAATGAGATGATCGTTGTTATTCCGACTTACCGTATGCTAATTGGAAAGTAACTAGAATTTGAATTTGCCGCCACTTCCAGCGACTCAAAATGGCGGACGAGCTTGCTCGTATAAATATAGTACCTTATTCTAACCTATATCTAGCATATATTTATACTACTATATTGCTAGTAGGGCCTAGGAACGCGCGAAAACATTACGGTGCAGATATAGTCTCACTCGTCTTACTACGCGTCTGAGAATTCGAACTCCGCCTTTAGAAGCGAATTTTAAACTTGACCGTGAGGTGCACTTCCCCCGCGCGGACGACGCGCTTGCGCACAGCTCGCCAAATATATTGAAGAGTTGGTTGTCTGTCTCACTTACGCTGTGACCTTCCCACTCATAGCCGCTAGCAATATAGTAGTATAGCCGGGGTCGGTAGCTCAGTGGTAAGCATCCTGACTACTGATCTAAGGGTCGCGAGTTCGATTCCCGGTCCCGGTTAGGTTTTCAAAAATAAAAAAATGCAGATGAAAGCCTCTACAGAATGCCATCATTCGGAAGTGATGTAAAGCTGTGGGTCCCATGTTACTACGATGTGTAGCATGTAAAATATCCCTTGCTAGGGTTGGAACTCTTTAGTCTCGGCAAAATTCTAAGTAGGACTTTGACAATATGACCAAAGCAGTCGGTGTCTAAGGTACCTGGTACTCTGCATGCCTAGACCTTGTCCATTAACAAATAAAAATATAGTAGTGTATATATGATATTCATATATGTAATACTTACTATATTGCTAGAGGCTATAAGTGGGAAACGCACGAAGGAAGTGAGACAGAGAACCAACTCTTCAATGTATAATGGTGAGCTGTGCGCAAGCGCGGCGGCGTCGTCCGCCCAATGGGGAAGTGGTAAAGTTTAAAATTCGCTTCTAAAGGCGGAGTTCGAATTCTCACGCATGCGCACGAGACGCGTTATACTCTAAGTGAGACTATGTCGGCGCCGTAATGTTTTCGGGCGTTCCGAGGCCCTACTAGCAATATATGTATAATACATATAGTCTGTTCAGTAAACATAAAAACACAAAGTGGCCTTTGATTTCCAAAATTTCATGAGTGTACTTCCAGAATTGATCTTTGTCTAGGAATGTACTTACAAAAACTTACTAAAACAAATAGGTTAAGGGTATGACATTTACCTCCCATCTGTCATAAATGTTGTAAATAACAACTTTTAAGATATAATACAAATTCTGTGTTGGATACAATTGACGTAGCGTTTACTAATAGGCATTTTTATTACATTTTATTAAACTTCAGGTAAGAATTTCTAGAAAAATATCTACTTTGACACTGACAATCAGAAATATTAATTGTCATTTTTAAAATCAAATCTGCCTGTACACAGGCGTGGAAACCTTTTCAAAACAAAATAGAGAATTCCTAGTACAAAAATTATATGCACATACCAACTTCAAAAAACTTTAAATGTTTTTGTGTTTACTGAATGCCCTATATATGATGATATTTAGGAACTCTAACCTCGTTCGGTTTGCATTTTGTTTTGGCGGTGGCTACATGATCGCCCTCGGAAAAGTACCACCGTTTCGCGACCTGCACGCCCGCTCCCTAAATGAAAACCCAGGGTTTTAAGAGCGTCAACAAGCGGATTGTTTGCGAAAATTAATGGACTTAATATACATTTCATATAGGCGTTATTTCCAACCTTGCGAAGCCTCCCAAAACGAAAAATTCCGCCCATCTAAATTATGAGCGACGTAACAGCCCCTAAACACACTAGCTTACTAGGTTTTAGGCTAGCCCTATGCTTGTGCTGCTCTGTGCTCTATTATTCCGCGTTATTTTGTTATTGAGATTGCCGAATTATTTAGTCATTTTCCGCTTTGTTTTACTTTTAATAAAAGTTTCACTGTTGCTTACAAGTGGGTAGTACAAATTAAGTGGGTAGTACAAAGTAGGTGTTAACTTAGCATCCACCGCCTTACAGCTAGTATCATTACGCAGCACTTTATATTGTTTTGTTAATTATGCAGGTCTGTGATATAATTGTGATATTTGTTGGTCTATTTATATTTTTTGTGTGTATTTATGTGAGTATTTTTATGATGTGCGTAAGCACTATAGAACCAGAGTAGAATAAATCTCGTTACTAGTTATTATTTTGGTTTGCTTGGTATATCTCTACCTTGAAGTGGTCCGATCCAAGAATTTATCTGCTCGAGACCTGGCGCTCATTCCCTTAGTATCTCTTTCAGCTTTGCTGAAACCCCGACCCTCACGACGAGTTAGCCAACCTAGGCCGATATTTATCAGCTGGCAAAACACCTAGTACAACTTTCGCCAACAAGTAAGGGCCGCCCTTGGCTATCCTTCGTTACACTCCTCCTGTATCAAATATAACCTAAAATTATCACTGGCTTGTATCCTCCCCACCTGAGCGTATTCTGGAATGTCAACAATAAAGATTATAGACACCAACTTCAGAATTCATGAGTATTGCTTCTGGTCACCTATTTAAGCCCCCGCCTCCCGAAATCTAAAAAATAATGTAAAATCATCCCTAACTTGTCTAGACAGAAAATTGACAATTCAACTCTGTGTAAACTACAGTACATCAATGTAAATTCGTAGAATTTTTGCTTGAAGAGTGTAAATTTATTCCAGTATTTTATGTTTTATTTCCATGTATTTTTAAACCTGCCGCTCTGAGTATCATTGTAGGAAATAAATCAATGAAATTGCGTTTGTACAGTTAAAATATACCATTGCTAATGTTTATAATTATACAGGGTGGTTCATAAGTATGGTCATTAAATTGAAGGGTAATTGGAGGACGTCAAACGGAGTAACTTTGTACAATAAGTTATACGTAAAAAATCAAAACAATCCTGCAAAGAATTAAAACATTTAATTGCTTAAACTCATTGATGGTCATTGGTACAAATTTCTGTAAACATAATTTTGCACAAGTGGTCGCGATAAAACCGAATTTTGAAAAATTAATAAGCAAAAGAGAGTTGTTTAGGTATTTCAATCGCATTTTATGCATTACGTGTTAATCTCAAGCTGGAAGGAAACGCGAGATTAAAGCGGTTAATGTACTCTTATATGATTTTCCTCATAAAGGTTTTGGTGTTAGACGGTGGCCCGTAAAAGTTTGAACCAGGCCTTAATGTAATTTTTTTATAAGCGAATAATTTTTAGTGCCCTGTACTTTTACTGAGATCAGTAGTATGTTACGGTACTTTTAGAGCGACCCTGTATGTGCAAACTTTTGCTAGTTGAATTTTTAGCTTTGAGTATTATTAGGTGGCTTTTCGGAATTTTTCCATGCTTTAAATTAGGTCTGGTTAACGGTACCCTAATTTTAAATTCTCTCCTGTAATTATCAAGCAGTTTGGTAAGCAACTCTTCGAATAATTACCCATATTTTACAAATTAAATTTATTCTGGTTACATTTCTGCAGATATTTGTGTATGCAAACGCTCTTGGGAAGTAAAGACGTTGCTGAAGGTTTCGCACAGTATTTTTCCTCAACCTACGATCATTCACTTTTAGATTACAAACAAGATGTTCAGCTACATGTAAACTCAAATGAATATTTGAATATCAATTTAGTGAAATTGGATGAGGTTAAGACTGCTATAAAAAAATATAAAACCGACTAGAAGCTGTGGTGTTGATGGGATTCCAAGTTACATTTTTAAGGGTTGTCAAGATAGTTTAGCATTTCCGTTATTAGTTATTTTTAATCTAGCACTTAAACAGTTAACATTTCCTAACGCGTGGAAGAGATCTAAAATCATACCGATTTTTAAAAATGGGGATAAACACAACATCAAAAATTATAGACCGATTGCCATACTTCCTGTACCTGCAAAGATTTTCGAACAGATACTTTATGATAAAATATATTACCATGTTAATAACATGATTTCGAGTATGCAGCATGGATTTCTTAAGAAAAAATCGACAGTCACTAACTTGGCGGAATTTGTCAATGACATTAGCAGCGAACTTGATTTAGGTAATCAAGTAGATGTCGTATACACAGATTTCGCTAAAGCATTTGATAAAGTTCATCATGGTATTTTACTTAAAAAACTTGAACAATTTGGATTCTCGTTAAATTTGCTCCAATTTTTACATTCGTATCTTGTCAATCGAGAACTTTTGGTGTTCTTTGAAGGACAATATTCTTCAGTTTTCTATGCCACGTCGGGAGTTCCACAGGGCTCAAATTTGGGACCATTGCTCTTTTTATTATTTATAAATGACTTGCCAGACGTTGTTGAGCATTCTAAGTGCCTTCTTTATGCAGATGATTTAAAGCTGTATAAGCCTATTAACAGTGCAGCGGAAGCCCTACAGTTGCAAAGTGATATAAATAGCATTTTTCGTTGGAGTATTAACAATAAGTTGAATTTCAACATATCGAAATGTATTGTTATGACTTATACATCAAAAAAACACTTTACAACTAATAATTATCTTATGAATGATACAAAACTGAATAGAGTTACCAATTATAAAGATCTGGGAGTTTACTTTACTTCCAATCTTAATTTTAGATATCATGTCGATAAAATTACAAACATTTGTATGAAAACCTTAGGTTTCATAATTAGATATAGCTATGCTTTTAACAATACAAAATCATTTATTATTTTATTCAACTGTTATATCAGATCTCGTCTTGAATATGCTTGTACAGTTTGGTTTCCGTGCACTTACAGTGGTCAACAATGTCTGGAGAAAGTTCAAAATAAATTTCTAAAATTTCTGCATTACAAACAATTTGGCATAAGTCCTAACTTTGAGTCCTATCAACCGATTCGTGAATATTTCGATATACGTAAATTACATCACAGAAGAATTATCCACGTTATTATATTTGCTTATAAATTACTAAATGATCTAATTGATAGTCCACAGCTGCTTTCACACATTGCAATTAGGGTACCACCTCACGGAGTGCGACCGATTTTTGCTTTCTACATACCTCACATTCGTACCAACATTCGCTTGCATTCTCCTATTGTTAACATGGTTAAAATGTTAAACCAGTATTACGATGATATCGAATTATTTGGCATTACCCTTCGTAGTCTGAGAATTCAGTTAAATAGTATAAAATTTCAATAAACAGCAAATTTTGTTTTGTCCTTATCCCTTCAGGTTCTTTTTCATTCTAATTTAGGATTATATGCTAATATTCTTTCTCATTCAGGATTTTATTTGTTTAGTTTAGTCTACTACTATTATTATTATTTTTCAGAAACTTGTAATTAGGCGAAAGCCTGTTTGTTTCTGTTTTTAAATAAATAAATATGGCGCTTAGGCAACCCTTGTTGCAATTATTCTGCACTATACTATTTGTTGCTAGATAAAGGATATCTCTTCTGGCAGTCACACTTTTCAGGCTGTTTTTTTGCATCTTCTGTCCCAAAATTTTGGAAAGTTTTAATAACTGGTAACTGGTGAATTTTTGAGTTCTTTCCCATTTTAAATTTGGTGCAGGCTGCTGGTGCCTCGGCTGTGTGCTTGAATTTATGAGCTAATTAGTGTAGCTTCGCTCCGTTTCGATTCCTCGGAGGATCTACTAAGCACATGTGCGCTTAAGACGTTCGTATTTGATTTGGTTGTACTTACGTCATTCGCAATTGCGGATTCGTCTGAGGCCAGCATTGTTCTTGCACTTTCTTTTGGCTCCATACCAGCGTGAGGTAAGATAAGGCCCGTTTCTTCTTATTCGGAACTCATTTGGGCGTTGTGCGTTATAGCTATTTCCTGTCGGATGCCAGTCATCACTACAGCCAAATTTACCTGGGAGGGTTTGGACGCTTCCTGCGAGAGGTTAAACTCCTCCCTGAAGAGGCTTAGTATTCCCCGTTCGGCTGCACTCTGCGGGCATCCAGTCCGTCGATTTGGGCTCCTGAAACTGTCGAGTTGTCAAAGAATTTCGCAACTCCTGTGGGCTACGCTAGAGAGAATAGCACTGCACTTACCTGCAAGCCAACCACAGCTTTCTCAGCTCGCTCGGCCTTCCGCTGCGACTGCCGAAACCCTCGCTGCTCCAGCAGTCTTCGACCCCCTCAAGCCAACGGAAAGGTTAGGACTCGTCATGTTTTTCCTACAGGCAAGAAACTGATATAGCTATTACTCATTGCGCCTGGTGTATTTTATAGTTAGTTAGTAGTGCCTCGTTTCGTTAGTAGCTGGGACATGTGTGATATTTTTAGCATAGCAATGCTTCGTATAGTTAGGTATTAGGGCATGCTTTTGTATAGGCCTGATGTGTTGTTATGATAGGGCTTTTGCAAATTTCGAGCGACCATTGTGCAGTTTAATGATCTTTATTAAATTATTAACCGAGCTTACCCGAGTCTGTGAAGACAGTCTTGCGGCTTAATTGTGCAGGAGCTTTCGATTTTGAATTAGCCCCGAGCCACGGCTTCTCTGGGGAACCTACGAATTACAGAATAGCTAGCTTTCATGTTGCTGCCTTGTTTTCATTTATATGCAGCCTGGCAAATTAATGTCAGACGTCAGATAAACTTACTAGAGCCCTGTTTTGGAGGTTCCGCTGAAGACAGGCGACCCCGCCGGTCGCCGCACCCCGTCGAGCCCCCCTGTAAACTGTATGTTAGGTCTTTCGCTCCATTATTTCAGTTTTAAGGCCGTACTTACATTTTATCAGCGGTCTTCGTCGCCATTTGCACGTCAGCGACTTGACGTATTATTGCGTATTGGTAGTGGCTAGAGAAGCGACGTCGGTAGCCGTTTGCTTCACTTTGGAGTCGCCGCGAACTCATTAACTATTTTGTCGGAAACGAAAACCGGATAAAGAGCAGATCCAAGCGTTTGTTATAATTAATATTATATGGGGACACCCTGATACTTTATTTTAATATTTAGGACATCGACGTGTTTTGCGTGGCCACGTGAGCGATCGTTGCTCCGACCCTTAGAAATTCCTTTGAGCCGCGAGTCAACGTCATTTCGGGCTAACCCTCGGGGTCCAACGTTAGCCAGGTTAGTCTTGTATCGCTCTGAAACGGCGTATTTATTTTTGAGCTCGGTACAGGCACAACTTCCGATGTATATATATTTCTAAATTGCCTTCGCGACGCCCTTCGTAACCTCGCTGTTTACTTTTAGTGTGTTGGTATTGTACGCCGTATATGGTAATGATATAGTCGGCTCGAAACATTTTTTTTAAATTGTTTTTGCATGTACCTAACCGTATTGTTACATATAATTATATTTGTTGCAACGTATCTTGTTGCTTGCCTGAAGCTAATATGCATTTTGTACTAGTATTCGCACTATAGTACCCACCTGCCTGTTTGTTAATAAAGCTGTGATATTTTCATTGGTCGTTGATTTGATTACTTTTGTTCTGCTGGAAATTGTCCTTCCCTTGTGAAGGTCCGGCACAAGGATTCGATCTACGCCGAGAACCTGGCGCCCTCTCCTATTCTTTTTGTTCTTAATTCTCATTCAGCATAGCTGGAACCCTGCGAGCCTCGCGGCGAGCTAGCCCAACTAGGCTGATAGTTACCAGCCGGCAAAATAACAAATACAACTTTCGCCAAAAGGTAAGGCCGACCGTCTATCTTCCCTTACAAGTACACACCTCTTTAATATAGTGACTATACTTATGAATTGCCCTCTAGAAGTACATCATCTGTATTTTTTTCAACAAATTTCTGATTTAAAATAGTATATTATGATACTAGTGTATAAGTACGCCTTTAAAGCATGTGCGACGAGTTTAAAAGCACGACTCGAAGCGGAGTGCTTTTAACGTCGCTGGTGTCACACGTGTATCATACTTTTTTTCTACAATCGTAACAGAAATATAAAAACTTAGTTCGGTCAAAGAGCATATAATTAGAAGAGACTCGGCCTTATGGGTGTGAACGTATTGGTTGTTAAATGGGTTGCATACCCACGTTTCTCGAATTGATTTGCAGAAAGCAAACGTCCTTTCCGTTTTTCTACCTGAAATCGCCTGGCACAACCATAAAGTTACTCCAGCGCGAAGATAAATTTCCCATGTTGCCACAGTGTTGGCGCGTTTTAAGAACGTAGTACGGATCAGCAAAATCGTAGGAATTTTACAATCGAGATATTCGAATTTGTCAAAATCCGAAAAGTGCAATTTTTCGGAAACTAAGTAACATTTCAATTAGATTTTGTTAGAGTGTGTTATTTTTAGCTAACTGAACAATTTCAAGACCAGAAAACCCCTAATTTTTGTCAACTTTAGATAAAAATTAATTTTTCAATATATTTTTCGAAATTTCACCAAGACGTAATATTAAATTTTTTTTATGTGAAGAGATAAGGTTTATAATTGGAAAAAATAATATAAAATGCTAATTCTTTAGAGTTTTTATTATTTACCGAAAAGTAGTATGTTTGCATAATTTCTACGTTTTTTATGCAAGGCGCTTTTTAGGAGAAATATTTTTCAATTCTAATTAATATCTATTTAAATGGCTTTAAGAAACTCTAATCTACCACCGTTAATAAATTACTGTTACAAAAATCCTGTAAATGTTCTTTTACAGTTGTCTAAAGGAGGATATTTTTCCTTATCCAATTACATGTTCTAAAAAATTCCTTTAAATATTTAATTACCGCAAAATATAAACTACCAATTTGACTAATATAGTAATTTTTGTATTAAGTGCGCAAAATGAGTGTTTTTTTATGGCGCGATAGAATGTCAATTTTCGCCGAGACCGTTAGATCGAGGCAGAAAAGTCATTCAAACGCACCATAAAAACAAGAATTTTGCCACGAAATACAAACAACGTTTTTTCTACAACTTCCAAACAAGAATATCAATATTATTTCGAGCCGTACTTCTCGAAAATTCTTGGCGCTCCAGTGCGCAAAATTTCATTTTTTCACGTCGCCAATGGTAACGTGAAAAAAATTCATTTTTTCACGTCGCCAATGGTAACGCAAAAAAAAATTTTTTTTTCACCGTTAAAAAAAATTTGTTTTCACCGTTAAAAACGCGTGTTTTGCGCACTGAAGTTAATGTTTAAACACCCATTTTTTGAGCAATTGTAGAAAAATACATTTTCAATAGCTCCTTTAACATGTGCCTACTTTGATTGTTTGCTAAATCGCAAACAAGACGGCGATTTAAGTTTCTTTCGTTTTCCTAAAGATACAGCTCCTGCATCGTAACCTTAGAGAAAGTTTCACTTCGCGCATCAATACGATACAGCACGGTAAGCGTACACCCTTTAATCTACAATAGTTCTTGCAAATAAAACAATTGGACCAACATTATTTGCAGGAAACAAGCCTATATAAAAGTAGTAGAGTTTAGAGACGCAAGGGTCAAGTGTAAACTTATTTGGCGTCAGCTTTTTAGGGTGAATGTACAGCAGTGACTCACCAGCGAAAAGTGATTCTGGAAGCAGCCGAAGTGCACGATATGATGCGATTGCACCCGAGAGCTGGCTGCGTGAAATTTCTAAGGTTACGATGCGGGAGCTGTACCTGTAGATGTGGGAAGTAGTTAACTAATTGTGGAAATCGGAATCTTTATACTCTCTTCTGAACAATTACATGGAAAGCGAATTTGTGCCGTGCATTTTAGTGAACACCATTTCATGAATTCATTAAAAATAGATTAGTTTTTGATGCAAATCCATGACTTGCGTCGCACCAATTATTAAACCGAAGAATACTTAAAACACAATGTCAATACGTAAATACACGATTAAAATTCAGATCTTACTAAACTGTAGGGTATTGTACCATCTGCTGGTTTGGTCTGAACTAAACTAAAACCAAATTACTTGTCCTAATTTCCTAATTCATTCTGTTGTAAAGATCACATGTTTCAAATGTTCTTTAGCAACCATAAGGTTAGAAGTATTTATGACTAACCCAAAAGCAAAGAAAAGAGTATTTTAGCCAGAAGTACAATTTGTCTCGGTTCTCGTATATATTTATAGATATTGACCTACCAGTCCTAGTGTTCGAGTTACAGCTAATAAATAAAAAACTACTTAATTCTTTCTTGTATTCGTAACACTTTTGTTATTAAAACATATCATTAGCCAACTTTTTGTATGAATTAATTATTTGCATTTTAGTTTAAAAAAAACAGTAGACGTAGTTTTATTAAAGTTATCAGTAACATTTGCAGGCAAATTTCGTTTTATGACTGTCAGTGTGAGCGTTGAAACTTATTCAAATAAAAAAATTAAATAGTTATGTGTACAACTAGTTTTGAAAGTCATACTTTTTTTCATGAATTTAATAATAATAATAATAACTTTATTAATTTAAAAATAAATATAACAACAAAATAAACGTATGAACTAGGCGAAGTCCAGTTCGAAGGGAAATCCGAAGGAAATCCCACCGCCTGCTCCACTTAACCTAGACAATTGTTGGAACAATAATGTTCTGCAATTCGATTATCAGAATCATTATAAGGTATTTTTATTTTTGTCCAGTCGGGTATAAAGTAGTATTGCGATTATGGATTAAGAATAACAAATAAGATTTAAAAAGAAAAAGAAGCACGGTGTTACGACAAAGTGGCTGTACTTTATTTCTAAAGTAAAATTTTTAATTTAAAAGGCGTTTCCCTCCGTTTGTAATTTGAATAAGAGAAATCTTAATTTAATTTTAAAAGGACTAATACTTAATGTCTTTAAATCGAGGGGTAGCTTGTTGTAATCCTTAACGACACAGTAAGAAGAGCGTTTAAATAACGCAGTATGATGTATAGGCGGAGTTAATAGACCTTATTATATCTGAGGTTCAGATTATGTACATCAGTACGGAAGGTTAGCCTTTTATATAGATATGAAGGATATTTATTTACAATTAAATTATGATAAAAGCAACACGAATGTAAAACACGCCTATGCAACATACTTAACTAATTTAAAGTTACCAGTTTTTTAGTTACACTTTCATGTTTTTTAATGCCAAAAATAAGACGTGCACATGAATTTTGTAGTTTGGAAGTAAGACAGGGACCATAGACTGCATCACAGTAGTTCATTCTAGACAGGACCAGAGAGTTACAGAGTTGGATCTTAATTTTCTGATTAAACAGGTGTCGGCTATGATATATAGCTTTGATAGAGGCGTACGATTTGCGTATGCAATCGGTTACATGTTGATTAAACCTCAGGGCATGGTCAATTACTAGACCTAAACTCTTGACAGTTTCTTTCAACGGCAATGATACATTGTCAATCCTAATATCTGCAGATTCAATAATAGTGCGCCTGTCAAATTTCCTACCAAACACAATTGCAACCGATTTTTTAGGATTTAACTGTAAGGCATGATCTTTGAATATATTTAGTAGATTCTGTAAGTCAATATTAATTAGAGTAAACGATTGATTAGCAAGAGTTTTAGGAAAAGAATAATATAACTGGGTATCGTCGGCGTATAAATGCACTTTGCAGGATTGCAAGCAAGTGATAAAATTGAAAGTATAAATAGTGAATAACACAGGACCCAGTATTGTACCTCGAGGAACGCCTTTATTAATATAAGAAAACGAAGATATCGAGCCAAGTAATCTAACAGCCTGAGACCTATTGGAGAGATAATTTTTGATAAACATCCGAGCACTAGACGTTAATCCAATATAGTGTAATATAGATAAGAGCATTGAGTGATTAATAGTGTCGAATGCCTTTGAAAAATCAAGAAGTATCAGAGCTCTTATCTCACCACGATCAGTAGCATTAATGATATCATCAATAATATTTAATAAGGCGGTGGTACAACTAAATCCTGGTCTGAATTCAGATTGAATATTAGGCAATATTTTATTTATGTTCACGTGATTGCGAAGTTGAGTCGAAACAATTTTCTCCAATATTTTCGATAGTGCACATAAGATACTGATAGGTCTGAGATCCTTAAATTCAGTTGGAGAATTAGTTTTTGGTAAGGGAATTACAAATACCTTCTTCCAGCAGTTAGAAAATACCAAATTTGTTAAACAATAGTTGAAAATGTGAGTTAAAAAGGAAGAAGAAATGGAACACATATTTTTATAATTTGTATAGAGATACCTACCGTCAAAGCCAAGGGCTGTGGATTTTATTGAACAAATCGTTTTAAATACTACATCTTCAGTAACCATAGAGAAAGAAAATTGAGAAGATAGCGAGTTTTAAGTATTGTTGTTATAGAAGTTTATTATATTATCATTAACAGATAAATCCGGTACACAATTAATAAAATAGTTATTGATATCATTGACATTTGTGAGATTATTAGGTAAAGTACCTTGTTTATTTTTTAAAATATTCAATTTCCCCAATTCAGCCCACATTTCTTTATTACTTAAATTTTTGAATTTATTATTATAGTAAGCTTTTTTTTCTTTCCTAATTAATAATGTTGTGAGATTGCGTAGTTGCCTGTAATATATTCCATGTTCCACATTTTGTGTCTTTTTAAATTTGCTCTTGGCTTTGTCTCTCAGTGATATTAAAAGTTTAGTATTTTCGGTCAGCCATGGCGCCGGAGGTTTAGTCAAACGAGAAGTGACATATGGTGCGTGAATATCCAATAAAATATTAATATTTTCATTTAGAAAATTTACCTTATCGTCAATGTTATCAATATCGAAAATATTTTTCCACGGAATGAATTGAAGATGTGAGTAAAATAATTGAATATCAAAATTTTTAAAATCGCGGTAAGTTCTAACTACTGGAATAGGCTTAGTATGGCTCGAACCAACTTGGCAATATGTTAGCTCGTGGTCAGATACACTATCTTTCACACTAGTAACACCCGTCGATATCGGAAATAAATCATTTGAGATAATTACGACATCAACAAGTGTACGAGAATGATCGGTTACGCGAGTTGCCTCTTGAATTATTTGTTTTAAATCAAAAGTTTCGAGTAAAGAATAAAACTTTTTTGTGGCTGATGCTTCGAAGTCAAATAAGTCGATGTTTAAATCGCCCATACAAGTAGTTTATGTGCAGTTGGTACTAACACCGACAATGCATCCTCAAATGAATCAAGAAACGTCAAGTAACAGTAACTCATACGCCGAGGTCTGTAAAATACGCCAATAACAAAGTTATCAAATTCGCAACCATTCAATCTAATCCACAGTTCCTTTATTTCATTTGTAGTTTGTAAAACTGCAAATGAAATATGTGATCGTATATAAAACACCACTCCGCCGCCTCTGCCGTCACGATCTTTTCTACTAAATGTATATCCTTGACTATTCAACACTATAACATATAAGCCAATCACAAGGCAGACATTTGCTTTTTTCAACCAATAACAGCAGTATATCACTGAATATTGGGCACCATGCAAAATATTCACAAAACAATGTACGTACTCAAAAAATAAATAGCCTTGTTGCGAAGTATCGCTTAGCAACGATGTTCTGTCCTTAGTGATATCGCTAGGTTACGTAACACTAAACCCCAACAAACTGTGTGGCTTGTTTTAAAAATTTTAAAATGCTGTGTTTTGGAAGTATTCCGCTGAATTTAATTGAGAATGAGTAATTATATTAATTGTTGGAATATTTTTTAATAAAGTTAATCGTTATGCATTAATATTGTTAAATAGTCGTCCCAAATACCACTCGAAGTGGATATATATTTTTTTTAATATTTTGCCATTTCCATAGAAATTATTGCAAATTTCACTCAACAAAATCACATTTAAATGTCACTCGCCTGCGGCTCGTGACATTTTTGATGTGATTTTGTATCGTGAAATTTAAACGCAATAATTTACATGGTCACGACAAAATATTTGTCAAAAATATATCCACTGCTTGTGGTATTACCCTTGATTATACAACTCATTATAAATTTGGCCAATAGTAATTGAGAATTTTACTTAGTTACAAGGTATAGATAAACGGATATACCCTTGACGACGTGGTATAATCACTTCGGTGTTTCGGTGGGTCCAACAAAGCAAAAGTAATGGATAATAATAATCTAGAGCCATGATGTAATAACTGTCTATTGCGAATTCGAGGTTAGCAGGTTAGGTTTTGCGTCAGTTTTGACACAAACTGACGCAAAACCTAACTTGATAACGTCGAATTTGACATAGACTTACAGTGCCACCAACATAAACAGTGCCACTAACACAAACAGTGCCAACCTAAGAAATAAAATAATTTATTATTATTGGTCTATTCATTATATAATCGTATCGAATACCACTCAAGCAATCGAAAATAATGATTATTTTTCACTCATAACTCGACGTAATCCTTAAAATACCACTCGAGCTGCGCTCTCGTGGTTTTTCGCAGATTACGTCTCGTTACTCGAAAAATAATCGATGATTTTCGATGCTCTTGTGATATTATAACTGAATGCTTACAACATGTGAGGGTATTGCAGGAGTTAACCAAGTTTCTGAAACAGCCACCATGTCGTAATTATTGGATAAAATATGAGCTCGGAAGTCTAAAAAACCTGAAACCAGAGATTGAGCGTTTAAATGGGCACAGTTTAAATTTCCATGCATAACAAATGTACAAAATATATTGAGAATTATAATAAAATTATCAGTAGGTAAACATACAATCGAATTGCAGGACAGAACCAAAAAAAAAAACCTAAAACTAATGCGAGGTCGAAAAAACCCAAATATGTACTTCTTTGCAGCACTGCTTGCCGTACTGTGATAACGATAAATCAAACGTATCGACTATTTTGTAAATAAATGAAACATTAAACATTTTTCGCACTTAACAACTAATTAATCAATGAAATCAAACAATTTGAAGTTTGATTAACGCAAGCAAATGAGTGAAAAATAGTTGCTTTCATACGTGTTCTACGTAAAATTTATTGCATAGCGATCTCTTGTAACTCAAAATTGTGTACAAAAAGGCTTCAGAATTTACAACTGTTAAATTGACAATTCACAATTTCAATAAAATAATTTTAAAAAACCGTTGTTTTTCAGGATTTTGCGTTAAAAAAAGTGATACCTTCTTCACGATTTTTCGTTAAAAAATACTACTTTCATGTAATGGCACACAATTATCTTTTATCTGTTAGATTACTGTTTAAATTTACAGAGTCGTAAATAAACATTTTCTGCCCATTTAAACTCGTGGGTGAGACAAGGAGCAGCGGCGCTAGTTCAACAGCCAGACCCGCCCGCTGCAGCATTGTATGCAAGACAGCTTGCTTTCAATAGAGTCCAGATGTTTCCTAGAAACATTTGACGACGCCGACGTGAGATTACAGTAACCCTTTAACAAATTTTAAATGCCCTTCACCTTTTAATATAAATTCACAAATCGCAAACGTGGGAAACGGATATTAGTGTGCTATTTATTTTGTTTTGCGATTGCAATTACAAAGAAATAGGTATACAAACAAAAATGAAATAAAATAAAACCACGATAAAAACAAAAAATTGCTATATTTCAAAGCAACGGTTACTTGATGCAAGCGTATTAGGAATTATGTACTTATTTCTAAAATCGGCGTATTTTCAATGTTTTGGCTAAGAGAAATTTTGTCTACCTGCGTTTCTAACCCAAGTTACTATCGTTCAAAGGTTTTGTTAACCTTGGCAACATCGCACGCCAGTTTGCAGGAACGGATTTTAGAATCATGATTCTGCTCTGACATCGTCGTATTCCCTGAGCTATGTTTAACTGGAATTCCTACCGTCAGAGGGCTAAGACCTGGAAGCCTAACGGACGGGAGTTTTTAGGCTATACGCTAATACTTCCCAGCGCTGAGTATCTTGCTCTTTGGTTCGGGGACACTTTTTCCGTCCCATTGTGTTAGATATTCTAGATTATGTTGACATTTAAATTTACGGCAAAGCGTGTTTTAATATTGTATTAAAACACGCCACCAATGGCAACGTGCTAAAAAGACTGAATACGGGCGTTAATATTAAAAGTGCTACAAACGTAATTTTTGACACTAGAAACTGTGCAAAAAGTTGTCAACTTGACACGATCGTAGAAAAAATACAATTAATAAGTTGCAATATAGTCCAGAAAACATTCACAGAACCCCCACCACCCCCACCCAATTTTGTAACTTTAAGATGGCCGCAGTCGTCCCTTTTGGTCATGTCGCATCATTTTTTTGTACAAGTAAATCCTTATTTTCAAATTTATTTATTTTACGTTATAGTATTTACATGTTAATTCATTATGTTCGTAACCCCATGGGGGGCGGATTTCCTAGCTCAGTGGTTAAGCATTCTGATTACTGATATAAGGGTCGTGAGTTCGATCTCCAGTTCCGGTGAGGTTTTTAATAATAAAAAAAATGCAGATGAAAACCTCTACAGAATGCCATCACTCTGAAGTGATGTAAAGCCGTGGGTCTCATGTTACGTACTACGATGTCTTCTTCCTCTTATTATTATAGGGCAGTGGCCTGTTTTAACCACAAAGTGGTTCCATGAGCCCACTTTGCCCTTAGGCCGGATAGGTCGCTAGCCTTTCCCGTCGAAAGTGAGAAAAAGTTCCCTTTTTAAGGGTTAACGACTACCACAAGTGTTAGCGTGGTAGACGGGATGCGTACTTATTTTAAAATCCGTCTAGAGTCAGCCGGGATTTGAACCCGGGCCGGCCGCCTGAGAGGCGAGTATTTGCTCGCGGGGTCATCCGCTCATATGTGTAGCATATAAAGGATTGCTTGCTAGGATTGAAACTCCTTAGTCTCGGCAAAGTAGAACTTTGACCATATGACCACAGCAGTCGGTGTCTAAAGTACCTGGTACTTCGCATGCCTAGACCTAAGCAAACAAAACACCCATTGTGACGCTATTAGACGTTTACTTAATTAGTGAGAAAGATTTATTTATCTTCTTATTATACAACATAGTTTGTTACATTTAACAAAAAGTACCAATCAAAACTTTACAAATACAAGAAAAGGTGAAAGTAAATAGGAACCAAAGTTGTTATGGCAGCAGGAAGAAACCCAAAATGTTCTTTAATATATGCAAGTTTACCTGTACCATAATTTCCTGTCCTGCTTTGATGCGGCTTCCGTGCAGTCAAACGAATCTACAATTTTCTTTAAAATTTCGAAGTTCTCGCAGTAATAATTGCAGGCATTAATCCAGGTTCCCCATCGTGTTAGAACAAGAGATGCAGGAAGTGGAACTTCTGGAGCTTCTAACTTGAATGCTGTAACTCGAGATGGAGCCTTAAAGAATACCTTTTTTACACATCCAATTAATTGGTCGACCTGTGGAAATTGACTTCGTACTTCTTCCGCGACTCTATGCAGTGCGTGGGTCAAACATGTGAGGTGTACCATTTTAGAATAGAGAGCTCGAAGAGACTGTGCAGCTTTGATCATATAGGGAGCTGCGTCCATTACTAACAGCAACACGTTGTCATGCTTAATACCATTGGGCCATAATCTCAAAGATTTGACAGTTGAGTAGAAACTGTTCACCAGGGCTATCCACTTGTAACGTTCCTAGGACAACGTTGGCCACATAGCGTCCTAAAGAGTCCGTTGTTTCGTCCATTGATACCCATATGCTTTCGTATTTCTGCCAAAGTTTTGTCATAGCATGGATCGACATATTTTTTTCTTAAAGTAGAAGCATCTGGTATGGATTTCCCAGTGTGCAATTTTAAGAAGTTGCGCAACTTTGCATGGTTTAATTTATTTAAAGGAATATTTGCACAAAGGAATGCCTCACACAAATCTTCAAAAAATGGTGACGAAGATGGGCGAACATTTTTAAGAAGCTGTTGTTGTAATGTTGCTTGATTTGCAAGTCGCTGAAGACCACGTTTATGCTTATCCCTTGATATGTGTTGATCTATGGCAATTTTTTTCTCTGCGGCCACTTTTACATCACACACTTTACAGTACAACACACTTAGTGTTAGTAAAAAATACCTTTTCTCCAGATTATGAAACAAATTGGTTTAGTTTTATTGAAACGCTTTGCTTCACTTTAGGCATTTTACAATTTCTTTCAAGTACTGCACTTTTAATTCCTTACGCTTGCAAATATACTTAGCAAATGACTTATTAATAATGGTTGCAAACTATTAGGGAGGAAATGGGTGGAGTGGGTATGTAATAAGAACAGTTACACAGTTATTGGCTGTTGAAATAACAAATAACTGGTCGTCCTCAAGCTGAAGATTACTATCTGTAACTGAGCGTTGTTTATTGTTCCCTAAACAGGAGATTACTTTAGCAGGTATGAATTTGAAATTTTTCCTAGAAAAATAATATTTATTTTTTATTTAAGTACTGTGGATTTGCCTGTCAAATATTCTTTCAAAAGAATGCAATTAGCCAATGGCTTATTGTGAAGGCAAATAAAGGGACAACTACCTTCAGACGGCTTAAGACCTCATTAAGGGGAAAATCCTGGCAGACCATGAATGTTTTAGAATAAATATCTTTATATATTTTCCGAGAATCATACAGAAGATGTACTATAATACAGTACCACCAAGCACACAAAAACCCCGATAAATATGTGAACCAAATCTAAAAATCCAGTAAGGGGGACTAGAGAACCAATAAAAAGCAAGCTTTGGGAAGAGGTACATTCAAACAAACAACATAAACGTCTAATTTCCAGTTTATTTTAGTGCTGTTGTTTATTAGTTTTGTTGTTCATTGTTAATTTTTGTTTGTTTTGCTTTTCTTCGTTAGTTCCTTTTGTTATTGTTTACCTATTCGTAGTTTAATTTTGGGTGGCTTGGTTATATAACATGAAATCGTAAGTATTAAATGCTTTCTAAAATGCTACCTTAAGTTGCAGGGGTCCACGCCAATTGAGCACCAAGCTCTCGATGTAATAAATGTAGACCGGCGAACTGACCACCAGGCAGATTAGGTACCTTTTCAAAGCGACCCTTTGAGACAGGCAAATTCAGCACTTTGACCTCTGTCCACTTTGTAATGTTAATCTTTTTATTTCAATTTATAATTATTATTAGTACACAGTCCAAATTTTAGCGATATCATTAAAAACCAATTTGTAACTCGTTTGGTATTGGGAAACCTCATCATCAAAATTATATTTTTTCCGAAACACATCTATTATTTGCGATAAATGAAATAATATAAATTATGATTTTTCTGAATATACACTGCAATGTAATAACATAATTATTGCTAATAAATTTTTTAAATAAAAGAAGGCCTACTATGACTTTTTGATGTTTATTTGGCCGAGAAAAATAACTGTTTGCATTAATTCAGCACCTGATAACTTGTTAGTTTGTTAATGAACAAACTAGTAATACAGTGCGCAATTGGCTAATTTAAAGTGCTCAATTGGTCGGTCTCCGTTTGGTCCTTGGTGCTCAATTGGTGTGTCCGGCAACGGTATACATTTTTACCTGGAGTAGTAAAGTGCTCAATTGGTCCAGTTGCAGTTATACGGATTGGGCCATAATTATACGGATGGGGTTGTAATTATACCGGGTGCTGACTTGAGCGACGCACCATAGGAATTTGCATAGTAAATTCTTTATGTTCAATTATTTGCTCCCCTAATTATTTTAGAGCTAAAGTGTAAATACATTTTTTGTAGAGAAAAAAATACTGCATCTATTCATACTGTTGCTAACAATTTTTCATTTTCTGGAACTGAAGGAATGCAAAAAACAAACTAGCATTTTCACAAAAATCAGTGATGCCATGGAATTATTGAAACAAGCCAATGCCAACGCAAATGCGTGCGGAGCGACAATATGTGTTGTTTGTTTGTTTGTCATTAATGTTTCATTATTAATTATGTTCTGCTTAATGTCTCTAAGGTACCTAGAGCTTGTCCATAACAAAAATGGTTTTACGAGTATGGTGGACGTTCGTTAACTAAGCTCCTTGTTTATTGTAAAATATCCGTATCGGCAAATTCCAAACCGTACAACCATTAAAAGACTGATTTATTTTAAGTTTAAACTACAGGCACGTTATTAAATAATTGTAGGTGTAATAATGAGGTTCAGAACTTACACCAAAACGAGAAAAACTACAATAAATTCAATCTTTTGACGGCAGTGACTGGATGATCGCCCCGCACGCATTTGCGTTGGCATTGGCTTGTTTCAATAATTCCATGGCATCGCTGATTCTTGTAAAAATGATTTTTTGCATTTCTTTGGTTCTGGAAAATGAAAAATTGTTAGCAACAGTATGAATGGATGCAGTATTTTTTTCTCTACAAAAAATGTATTTACACTTTAGCTCTAAAATAATTAGGGGAGCAAATAATTGAAAATAAAGAATTTACTATGCAAATTCCTATGGTGCGTCGCGTAAGTCAGCACCCGGCATATAACAGCAATGAGATAACATGAATAACAAAATAGAATGGTTGAGTAAGAAAGAGATGGCCATACGAAATAGATATTTATGTATTTAGTGTGTAAAGAGAGCCATTTTGGTATGAGGATGCCCGTTTCGTGCCGAGCGGCAGCGAGGCGCGAAAAAGCAACCGAATACCAAAATGGCTCTTTACACTCGAAATACATACAAAATTTTTTCTACGGTCCTAAATAAATAACAAAATTGTTAAATAATTGAAATTTCGATACACACCATTTGATGAAGTCGTTGTACCGCCGTTCATAAAGGTCGCGCGATTTGGCCGGCAACAACACTCGTTGGTTGCTGTCTGGGTCGCTTCAAATACTTCAGGCGGGGTGTAATTACCTTCAGATTTCATCTTCAACTTCACAAAAACTCACAAACTCAATAAATCTGTTGAGTGATGATGGACGCACCGTGATGCAATTGTCAATAATTTTAGCCAGTTCCAGAAAAATGACGAATTAAATTGATAATCAGGTTAGCCATGGCGATGCGTAAAGTAAAATGAAGTGACGTGATTATTTCATTAAGACATTGTTTACGTGGTTGCGATGCTAAAATGGTTACTAGGGAAAAAATTTGTGAATCGCTAACTTTTCGCATTGACAGTGAGCGCTTAATAGTCAGTTTTAAAGGTGACCGTAGAAAAAATATATTTTAGTAGGCATGTGTGGTTGACATCTGTCATAATTAAATATGCGTCAGGCCTACTGAAATATTTGCTACTATGTTTATCTCTTTCTTACTCAAGCAATACGTGTTATTTTCTTGTTCATGTTATCTTATTACTGTTATATATAATTGTGGCCCCATCGGTATATTTATGTAATACTAAATTCCTTTTTACATAGAATTACAATGAGCTATAAAACAAAGAAGCTTGTGCATTCAGAAAAAAGAAGTATTATTGCAAATATAGTAAAGTTTTTTGATGAACAGAAGACTTCTTGAACCTTGATATTTCTCGTAGAGCAATCTTCAGAAATAGCAGCCACAGCAACTGGAAAATCAAGCTCTTTGATGATAAAGAAAGTTTTTAAGGAGTATGATAAAACCACCATTTGGAGACCCCGAAGAAGCAAACGTGATAGAGGAAGACCGAGAGCACGTTGGAAGGACGATGTCTCAATAGGAGCAGAACTACAATGGACACCGGACAAAGTGGAAGAATCTTGAGGAGGCATGTGTCCAAAATTGGAGTGGACAACATAATGCTGTTCTATGATGATGATGATGATGATGATGATGATGATGATGTTACAGCAGGTAATACTTACAAATTACAATATTATTTCTCAGCATTGTCATTAAAAAACATAATGCAGATAATACTTTAGTCCTTACTTCTTCCAGGCACTACTTCTTTAACATCTCCGAAGAAGAAAAAACTCAAGGAAGGCTCTAAGAAAATGGTTCTCGACGATTTTGATTTGGGAGTCTTGCGAAGAACAGTTGAAATATTCACTGTGGAGCATAAAGTAGCGAGTCTAAATATATTAGTAAACAGAATGAACGAGAAAGTTAACTATACTGGCGGTCGACAAAGCATCTAAAAGAAATAGGCTTTCATTATATGAAATGTGACAAAGAAAAATTTCTCATGGAAATGAGTGGCGTTGCAGCTTGGCGTTTTAGATAATTAAAGAAAATAAAGAAATCGAAGAATTAGGTGCGAAAAAAACCTGTTCCGTTCCTAGACGAAACATATATTCATCCTAATTACGGAGTAGGAAAATGATGAACTAGGTGTTTACAAAAGTTACATTTAAATTACTCTTTAGTCGGGACTTTGGTAATCGGTCCATTGCAAACGAGAATCGATTACAAGTAAGTCCATTATAAAAAGAATATATGTACTGTATTTGGGTCAGCATGCTTTTGTTCTTCAGCTTTTCTTTGCTCTGGCGATCTTAATGTCTATTTCCTTTGTTTAAAAACGTTGTATTTTTTGCATTAGCCTTTGGGATAATGATAATTAGGCAATCTAATATATTTATTTTATGTAATCTCTCAGTAATTTATTATCATAAAAAAATGTATTGCATTCTTGGCTGTTCTATTTGCTATTATTTTTGTTACAATAAATTTATTTAATAAGTAGTGGTTTAGTAACTTAAACACTGAACACTGTCATATGTAAAAGAACTCCGATGATTTTGTAAATATTTTTTTTATTTCCTGCGATTACGAATGTTTATAATTTTTCTACGGCGTGTAATTGTCAAACGGAGCTAGCGCCAGCCTCCCCTACCCGGGGTTTTTGTGTGCTTGGTGGTACTGTACAATTTACTCTTAAAATAAAATAACAAAGTGGTTATTATTAATTAAATAAATTGGGTAATTCAAAAATTACAGGCTAAAAGAAATACAAAAGATTAGAATATAGTTTTATTAAAAATCTATCGAAAACGGTTTAAAATGACCTAATATTTACCAAAAATTACCTTTTTCGAAAAAAGGGCAAAAAATGCAAAAAAAATCTCTCATTTAACTTATTTTTTTATAAAACGTGTACAATACAAATAAGCAAGGCGTCAGATGTACCAAAAAAATTATGTAAAATCATCAAAATATCTGCCCTAATTATGACAATTGACTGTCTCGTAACTAAGCAACTATATTTACAATTGCTTAAGAGAAATTAGGTTTGATTACATGTTTGAACTTATGGACCACAGTTTTGATGTCATGTCTTTGCATTTTTACTAAATTGTCCTTTTCTTGGACTAAATGTCACCACACTTTGCTCTGCTTTTAATTTTCACTTTGGTTTATAATGCACTGATACACTGAGTTCTTTTAGCAGTAGACTATTTTTGTAATTCTCTGCGCAGTAGTGGCATCCAAATAGGCTTTATTTCTGCTCTAGCCTGACTAATTGGTTCTTTCGCCAGCGCTATGTATATAGCTTCTTTCAGCTCCATACGGAACCTGTTTCTTCTTTAGCTGCAACTAATGCGTTATCCTATTGTATGTAGTCGTCTTTGTTCCAGACGTGTTCTGCGATCTTAGATTTGATTGTTTCGCCCTTTCTTATATCTTTGCGATATTCCGATAATCTCACACGTAGGGGTCGTTTTGTTTCCTCTATGTATTGTTGATACAGTTCTTTAAACTCTGATCTTCATTTTGAGGCTTGGTATGCGTCATCGTGCCTCTCAGAGTTGTTGTGGACTTGAAGGCAGTTCTTATGTTGAATCTGTTTCCGATTCTTCTCAGTTTGTCCGAAACTCCTTGGATGTATGTTATTACGGCCGTTTCGTTTTCTCATCCTCTGCCAGTGTTGTATTTCTGTCCATATCTTGTAGCGTTTGGTTTACAGTTTTTTTAGGTAGCCATTAGCATGCAGTATTTCTGTAATTATCTCAATTTCCCGTTTAAGGTCTTCTTCCTCCGATCATCTAGTCTTGACTCGGCTATATAAGCATCTCGCGACGCCTAGTTTAACGCTATTATCGTGATTATATTGTAATGTACGTATTTCTCCATATGTTCGAAGGAAGACGACATAAGGTGTAAATAATAAAAAATATTCTACTTAGAAGCTGATATTCTGGGATTCGCTTCTGCTTGTTCTCAAACTAAGATTTTGAGAAAATCAATCAAATTAATTAATACACAGGGTGTTTTTCGAATCGATATTTAAAAAATGGCCAAAAGTAAACTAACTGGTTAATAAACTAAGATGTTAATAAAATTATTGAATGCCTCCTACAGCTATGAAAAAAGATATGTTGATGTAAAAAATTATTGCAGAATTTGTAATTTTTGAAAATTTTTGACAAATGCTAAAAAATTTTAAATCAAATTTTTGGCTAATTATAAGATCACTATAAAAGGAAGTTGTGTGCGTGTATCACACCAGATTTTTTAGTCTCCTAAAGCCCCCTAAAATTAGTGTTTTAAACAAAAATAGTATATTATCAATTGAATAAATCTTTGCTTTTATTTGATAACCCCCACACGAAATGTTTGTTTTTATTTATATTTCACCCTGTTTTTTGCCCCCCTCCGCCCTCAAAATTGCGTTTTTGAAAAATAAATGTCATATAACAGTTCAGATAAGTCTACTCCTGGAGATAAATTGTTGTACACTCGGATCAAAAATGTATTGCAGACCCTACCTTTCAAGATGACACCAAAAATTAAACTTTTGCACCAACTTGAAATGAAACGGTAATTTTCACAGCCATAGCACCCCACTAATTGCCTCCCGTGTAGGTGTTTCCTAAAATGTGTCGCCTTATGAATACCTATCTGACTAATTCACCGACATCTAGTCTGGCATTAGAAAAACGTAGTGGTTGAATGACTGGAAAATTATTCATTAATGTTTTGGAGTACATCCACACACACATATTGCTCGAAAGATAATAAAATACTCCTTCTGTTAGACAATCATGGGTCTCACACAACTATAAGAGCTATTACATTTTGCTGGAAAAACCAACAATGGCGTTAGTATCCTGTCATTTTCACCATACATGTCGGATAAACTTCAACCACTAGGTGAAAGGGTTTCACAACGTATTGTTATGTTGCATTCGAGGATTGAATAACATCAAATCACGAAAAAGTCGATTGCTCAGCTAACAAATACTGCATGTTAAAAAGCGTTTATTCGCAACCATATATGTAATGTTAACATTCCTGAGTGGGGGAATTCGTACATTTTAGCCCGCTACTTCCCGCACTCACTTCCCGCTCAAGTGCGGGAAGTGAGTGCGGGAAGTACATTTCCGGCCGCTGAGTAGGTAGGGACACTGGGAATCTCGTTGATCCATTCATGCGCGTCACAACCTGTCGTATCATAATATAATAATTTTTCCAATTATTGTTTAGAATAAAGTGGTTGCGAATAAAATAGTATACAAACCTCGACAGGAAGTTTCCTTAGTCTCGAGATAATAGCTGATTTCGACGCTTCGCGTCTCAATCAGCTAACTAATCTCTCGACAGTAATGAAACACTTCCCATCTCGGGCTGTAATATACTATTACTCAATCATTTGAAAAACCAAGGTTGT
Organism: Agriotes lineatus; assembly: GCA_940337035.1. Taxonomy (NCBI): domain Eukaryota; kingdom Metazoa; phylum Arthropoda; class Insecta; order Coleoptera; family Elateridae; genus Agriotes; species Agriotes lineatus. The sequence goes on along the minus strand of CALNHX010001877.1, from coordinate 55,957 downwards.
GGCATGTACTCGTAAACAGGCTTGCGTTCAGAAATAATAAGTTTGTAGCAAGCCATGCAAACGCATCTAATAATGCTGGCATAGAAGACCAATCCGTTTAGTCCATCCAATGTTCATCTCGTGCAACACAACTTATCCAAATATGACAGTTATTCGTGCACAGGCACACACATCACACCACCCACGTATGCAGAGACATCATCTGCCTGTGGAAATACACCACTCGTGCAGTTACGCCATCATCCAATTACACAACCATCCATCCATATCACACCATCAACATCTCTGACACCTATCACGTCACCACGAAATCCAATTATCAGGTACCTATTCTAATAAAGGTAGATTATTTAAACGCAAGTATGCAATCATTAACGTAGCTCTGCTCTGAAGACTGGTCTATCAAGTAGAGTAACAATACTACAGACAAAACATATACACACACTCATGGCTTGGAGGTAGCACAATAGACCCATTAAGGTTGCAGTGAGCGTGAATCTGGTTCACCCTCCACCAAAAAAAGCATGCAATAATTACTCTTTTCCAGGTATGTCACAGTGACGTCATAGCTCTGCCCAAGTGCTGATTGAGGACAACCTTTGTATGGTTTGTTATGGGGCTTATGGTGATTTTTAGATTTTTTAGACAAAACTCAATAACTTTTTTCCCGCTGCTGATCATGTAAGTCAGTGATACAGCCTTAGTAACAAAACGTGTAAGTCGGTGATTATACTTGTTTGCTCCTTTTTCTTGACAACGGAACTTAATACTATTATTAAGTTCCTAGGATAATAAAATTAGCAAAGCAAGATGCAGATTGAGACGCTTTGTTTATAAATCGCAAGTGTTAATATGACGTGTGACACTCATAGGTAACACGACTCCCGAAAATTAATCATGGTGACAGGTGACAAACCAAACGATTTTTTCAAAATTCTAAGACAATTTCGATAAGCAGCGGGAAAAATATAATAAGATAACTCGGAATGTAACGCCTATTAACATTTTCGGCAGGCAACAAGCCGCGACTTCGTCTTGGCTTGTACTTGCCTACTTCAAATGTTAATAGGTCCTTACATTCCTTGTTACTTAAATAACTATTAGACGATATAGGTAGGAATAAGACCGTCCAAGACCGACCAAAATTTCAAACACATGTACAGGGTGAGCGAAGCTTAATGTCTCAGCTCTATTAATAGAAAAGGAAAAACGATAGAAAACATCTGAAAAGAGGTTCTTAAATGGAATTGAATAAGGTCCATTTTAAGCATAATTTTCATATTTTTCCATATTTGGAAACCGATTTTTTTCTTCCAGGAAACACATCTATATTTTGGCATATTTTAAAAGAGCTAATTTTTCTGAACACATTTTGCGAAGAAAAAGATTAGCTATCTTCTTCCGTTAAAACATTATAAGCAAATTTGTAAAAAAAGTATTATCAAAAATTCGCAATCGTCACCTTTTAAACAAGTAGCCTTTGGAAATAAATAGCAAAGTCGCATCTTAATAATTAAACATTATTGATTATTATTATTAATTTAACATCAAAAGACACATAATATGTTGCTACTATTACCATAGAAAGAAGCAAAGTATGTAAGCAATCACTAATTTTCAATGTAACCACCTCCTACACTTATCAAATCTCCGCCTTACTTCTCTCACTGAAGCATTGCGTAACATTTCTCTAGATAGTTCATAGCAAGCATTTCTTATTTTTTCTTTTAAATGTTTCAAGTTAACAGATGGTGTTCTGTGAACTTTATTTTTCAAACTTTCCCACAGGAAGAAGTTTACTGGGGTCAAGTCCGGTAATTTAGGCGCCCACTGTATCGGTCCATTTATACCTATCCAATTTTCTCTATAAGTTTCATTTAAATATTGTTGGACAGTAAACTTCTTCCTGTGGGAAAGTTTGAAAAATAAAGTTTACAGAACACCATCTGTTAACTTGAAACATTTAAAAGAAAAAATAAGAAATGCTTGCGATGAACTATCTCGAGAAATGTTACGCAATGCTTCAGTGAGAGAAGTAAGGCGGAGATTTGATAAGTGTAGGAGGTGGTTACATTGAAAATTAGTGATTGCTTACATACTTTGCTTCTTTCTATGGTAATAGTAGCAACATATTATGTGTCTTTCGATGTTAAATTAATAATTAATACGAATTAATAATAATAATCAATAATGTTTAATTATTGAGATGCGACTTTGCTACTTGTTTAAAAGGTGACGATTGCGAATTTTTGATAATACTTTTGTTTACAAATTTGCTTATAATTTTTTAACGGAAGAAGATAGCAAATCTATTTCTTTACAAAATGTGTTCAGAAAAAATAGCTCTTTTAAATATCGCAAAATATAGGTATGTTTCGAGGAAAAAAAATCGATGACGTCATTACTTCAGTTTCCAAATATGGAAAAATACGCAAATTTGGCTTATAATGGACCTTACTCAATCCCATTTAAGAACCTCTTTTCAGGTGTTTTCTATCGTTTTTCCCTTTCTTATAATAGAGCTGAAACATCGAGTTTCGCTCACCCTGTATTTATATGACTAAGCATACACTGCTGTAGACCGGCATCGACCGTCCAAGTTTGAATTTCAAACTTGTTTGAAATTTGGTCGCTCTGGACCTACGAACTCATGCGCAATCGTTTTAGATTATCTACTAACAAACGTAAACAAACTGACTAGGGTATTTTTGCGCGCACGACCGGTTTGCGCGTCAAATTGCTGTAATCAGTACTAATCCGAATTTGCGTGCGAGTACGCCGCAACTCGCACCAACACAATCCATCGCTTGTCCACGAAATGGATCTGTTAACTGGCCACCTCGTTCTTGCGATTTTACTCCATTAGATTATTTCCTTTGGGGATATGTAAAGTCGTATGTATACCCCGATAAACCGGAAACAGTTGAGCACTTGGAAGCCAACATTCGACGAGTTATTGCCGAAATACAGCCTGATTTACTGCGAGGAGTGTGTGAAAATTGGACCACCAGATTACGTGATGTACGCGCCAGCCGCGGTTGTCACCTGCCCAAAATCATATTCAAGCAATAATTCCATAAAATTATCTTTCAAATAAGGCCAATTTCATGGATATTAAAAACATTTTTCTGTGTTCTCCGCCTCTAAAAAACACCCTTTACTTCACGTTCATGTACTTCAGGGCGAAAATATAAAAACATACAAATATTGCAGTGCTTTACTCATACAGCAGCTAAAAGCACAAGAAACTTCAAGGAAAAGATGGAAAAATCGAAGCTATATCTTTCTTAAGAAAACTACCATTTCACAAAAAATATGATTATTTTTGTGGTAACGCTATTTACTTAAAAAATAGTACACTTGTTACTTTTATGGTTTATATTTTCATAATAATAATTATTAAGTTTTATTTTCCATATAGGCCATGTGAACCGTTATACGTTGCCTTACAAGAAAAACACTGTATACACAAATATGCGTTTCTAAAGCAAATTAAAAGGTAATGCACTGATTACAATAGCAATCTATTATACATTTCAATCCAGCTTTGTTACAACTACAGTTCCCAGAACATTTTCTAAATTTACACTTACAAAATACATTTTTCGACGACTGACATCGAAAGTGGATTTTTCTCACTGTCATTTGACAACAGAAAGTTGACATTTGCCGCTGAGCTTGCGTTTTCATCACTTTGCCGATCGCCGAGCGTTTTGGGTTTCCGCATGAACAAAACAGGTAGCCACGTCCGAATGTTTCCTTGACAACGCCCGTCATTTGCTGAAATAATCGCGTCACATATCATAGACTGCGCGAGTAATGTTAACTTGATTGTCAATTAATATTTGCAATAAAATGAAATATGATATTTTCCATTAACAATATGCTCAGTCGTCGAAAAAATAGTATGTATATGTTTCGAGCTAAAAGTGCGCTTTCCGCTTTTGCATGATTGCTGGTTTCGGCTTTGCCTCAACCAGCAATATTCATGCGCAAGCGGCAAGAATGCACTTTCAGCTCTTAACATACAATATACTATTACAACGTTAGGTTTTCCTTTTTAAACAGAAAAAGAAAATTATCTGTGTCACAGCCAGTGAGAGCATAAGTACGTAGAAATAAATTACCCACATGCATTTGAGCCTTATGCGACCCCTTAAAAGTCCGTCTGGGGTGCCGGCCGGCGTAGTATTTTTTTGCAGCAAGAAGAAAAAAATAAACCGCGTGTTTATTACAAACAATCGCTATAAAGCACCTTATCCGTTCATATTACAGAAAAATATTATTATAAAAAGTTTTTCAGAATGTAAAATGTTAGCCAGCTGCAAAATTTCAGAAATATTGGGCGACTTTGATGAAACCATGTGTACGAGACGGAACTTGCAAATTCTAATAAACAATAATTCATAAAAGTAACTATGTTTCTGGAATTTTGCATGGGGCCATTATTCTAGATTCTAAACAACTTTTCTTAATGATGTTTTGCCATCTTCGAAACAGAAAAGGTACTTTATCTGAACAAAAGGTATTTTTAAACTACTGCCAATGCCTACTTGATATAACGCCGACACCCTAGAGGCAGGGATTTTTAAAGGGTTACTCCTTCAGTACTAAGAAACACTTGTGTCAAAATTCAGGACTATATTATTCTTTTTGATGTAAATATCTAGCCTACGCCAAAAAACTCAAAACTACACAAAGGTCTATGGAACGAAGCATGCTTGGTATCTCACTCCGAGATAAAATTAGAAACGAGGACATTAGACGAAAAACAAGAATCTCTGATGTAGTCGAGGAAATTGCTAAAATGAAATGGCGGTGGGCTGGTCATGTGGCCAAACAGAAGAAAGACAGATGGGTATACAAAATTACAGAATGGCGGCCAAGACAAACAAAAAGAAGCGTGAGACGCCCCCAAAACAGGTGGGTAGGCGATATTAGAAATGTGGCAAGTAAACGGTGGATGAACATTGCACAAGACAGGGAAAGATGGAAGAAAATGGAAGAGACCTACGTTCAAGAGTGGACTGATAATGGTTGAAAAACAAGAAGATCTATTATACCTGGGCGAACTCCAAACACGCAGCGCTAGAGTTAATTCTTTCACTAAAAACTTCTCCATTCTTTTATAAAAATTTCATACGCTGGAAGTATGCCTTTATGTCCAATAGTTTAAAAAATACCTCGATGCTGAAGTTTATACCGCTCGTTCTCGGTATGCTTTACTTAAACAATTTTTGTAGCATTTGTTAAAAATAATATCTTGATTAATTTGACATCGTCTGAATCCAAAAAGAATAATCTTTCCAGTGGTTTAAAAATCATTGAAAAATATTCAAAACTAAGCTTGTGAATGCGATGTACGCATAAAATTCATCAATTTTTTGTAATAAAAAAAAATCAGAAAATATTTTTTCTGTTTTTTGCAATCGCAAAAAGAATGGAGCCCTCCACATTCAGATCCGCAAGGTCATTCCAGATAGTGTACATTTTTTAAAGCTATATCTTTAAGTGCACACCCCATCATTTTAGAAGCATTTTTTGAGAGGCCAGATTCCTGACTATTTATTCGTGTTCGCGAATATCATTATTATATACAGTGCTTTCGTAAAGTAGTGGATAAATTTGTTAAACATTCAAGGAATAACTTTTGGAAAAAACGCTGGGACCCGTCGATTTTTATTTTTATTTGAGCATTATTTCAAACTAGCTGGTACCCGCGACTTCGTTCGCGCGAGGTTCGTTATTTGTGTATTAAATAATGACTAATTATTTTCTGCTATAGGATTGTGTTCCCTCGTAAAGAGAAGATGAAGAACTACCAACGATGCCATTTGATTTGTTCGTGTGTCACCTGAAGTAAAACAAGCGGAGCCTTGTTCAGTGATGAGGCAGGCATCGGGGTCCTCGCTGAGAGGCAGCAAGTCACGTCCGAAGTCGTTGAAAACCTTTAGGCGGCCCCCTTCGAAGCTTCGTAGCTCTCTGGTTTGCTCCGTGTTCGATCTGTAAATGGCGAAACCGTCGTTGAAATGCGTCACTGTGTTCATCTGTTGAGCGTATCCCAGGGTGCAGTCATATCTGGGGGATAGCACGGACCGCACGAAGTTCATGCAACCCTGTTTATATGTGGAAAAGAAGGGGTCCTTGGGAGGGATCTAAGGGCAGCGGGTAGATACTTCTCCATGATCCCGATGGAAAATAGATCTACTAAAGGAATAGCGATCTTGCCCAAGTAAGCTCTTGATTTCTTCTGACATCCCAGAACCAAGGAGAATCAAGTCCCAAACCTAAGTCCCATCCAACCCCCTCTTATAATATCCCTTCAACATCCTAACCATCTTCCAACCCGTTTGGCCAGCGTGGAAGATTATGGCCAAGAACCCCCTATTTTCATCTTCATGGCGAGTACGAAAACAAACAGATCAAGACCCCAGGTGGGTAGAAAAATTTCCGAATCCCACACCTTAAACAAGGTCTGCCTCAAAGATTCTGGGGGAGGCAACTACTCGCAGAAAGAAACACAGAAACATCCTATTAAAACAAACCTCCTAAACATTGCACATAGTTACATACAATGTAAGAACTTTATCAACGGAACAGAAAATAATGGAACTAGAAGAAGAACTGAGACACGTCAAATGGGATATTGTAGGAATTGGAGAAGTGAAAAGAAAGGCAGAAGATCAAATTAAGTTGAAGTCAGGTAACATATTCCATTACAAAGGCGAAGAAGAAAGTACAGTAGGAGAAATAGGTCTACTCATTCACAAAAGACAAGTCAACAACATTCAGAGTATTGCCTGCGTCACACCAAAAGTAATGTATATGAATATAAGGTTAAACAAGAGATATGCCCTAAAGATAATTCAGGTATATTCTCCAACAAGCGACTATGATGACGACGAAATGCAAAACTTTTATGAAAACATAGAAAAAGCCAAGAATCAAGAACCAGTTCACTACAATATGCTAATTGGAGATTTCAATGCCAAACTCGGAAAGAAGAAGGATGAACACGAGTTAGTAATTGGAAATTTCGGAATTGGTGAAAGGAACGAAAGGGGCGAAATGCTGGTAAACTTCATGTTACAACACAAAATGTATGCAATGAACACATTTTTTCAGGAAAAGGGAACATAGGAAGCAAGCCCTGATGGAGTAACTAAAAATGAGATAGATTTTATCATTTCAGACAGAAAACAGATAATCAAAGATGTAAACGTTCTAAGCAAATTATCAGTCGAAAGTGATCATAGAGCAGTTAGAGTAAAGTAATAATTAATTTGCGGAAAGAAAGAACAAAGATGATCAAAAAAGAGAAACCCATTATCTGGAGTCCACCAGAACAACTTGAAGCATACGCCAATAGCATCAGTAAATCTCTAGGAAATTACTGCCTTAAAAACTTAAACCTAAATTACCATAACAAAACCTATACAAATACTATCAAAAGTGAAAAAATTTGCGAGAATACAAAAATATTAATGAAAGAAAGGAGAATCTTGAAAGGAAACTACAAGGCAAATAAAGAAGAGTATAGAAAATTAAACAAGCGAATCTCAAAAGAAATTAGAAAAGATTTAAGGAGATACAATACTAACATAATAACGAATACAATAGAAGAAAATAAAAGCCTGAAGGTAATGAGAAATAAACTCGCAAGAGGCAAAAAAGAAATATGTAAATTAAGGGATGAGCATGGTATGGTAAAAACAAATAGACAAGATATACTTAAAGTGGCCGAAACATTCTACAAAGATCTTTATACTAGTCGCAAATTGCAACATGAGACACCAGTAGTAAAAGAACTCATAAACCAAGGGTCAGAAATACTTCTGCCTATTACGCTAACGGAAATTAGAACAGCTCTAAGCGAAATGAAAAATCATCGAGCACCTGGAGATGATGGAATAGTTATAGAAGCGATACAATCAGGAGGAGAACCCCTCATAAACTCACTAAAAGAATTGTTCAATAAATGCTTGGAACAAGGATTGATACCTAGTGGCTGGAATAATGCAGTAATAATACTGTTATACAAGAAGGGAGATATTACAAAATTAGAAAATTACAGGCCTATCAGCCTTTTGACACATATGTATAAGCTGTTTATGAAAATTTTAGCGAGAAGATTAACACCTAAATTAGATTTCGAACAACCCAAAAAACAAGCAGGGTTCAGAGCGGGATATGGCACAAACGATCACTTACAAACTGTAAAGACATTGATTGAAAAGTGTATTGAATATAACATGCCGCTGGTGTTGGTCTTCGTAGACTATGAGAAGGCTTTCGACTCAGTAGAACTACAAGCAATACTAAAAGCACTAAATCAAAGCCGAATAGATTATAGATACACGTCATTAATTAGAAACATTTATAAAAACGCTACATCAAACGTACGATTATATGAAGACACCGAATAGTTTAACACAGAACGCGGTGTAAGGCAAGGGGATAACATCTCACCCAAATTATTTACAGCTGCCTTAGAACTTGTATTCAAGAATACACAATGACACAATGTCGGTGTTAACATTAATGAACAGAGGTTAAATCACTTAAGATTCGCCGACGACATTGTATTGATCTCGGATAATCTACAAGATGCAAACTTTATGCTTAAGACAATAAAAGACTCCTCAGAAAAAGTAGGACTGAAAATAAACTTCGAAAAAACAAATATCATGACAAACTTGGTAATGAGCGACAACATAAATATCGACAACAACATCATACAACAAGTACATACATATAAATATCTAGGTCACGAAATTAAAATTGGAAAAGACAACCAAACACATGAAATAAACAGACGAATTGGTCTGACCTGGGCAGCTTTTGGCAGGCTGAGTCATATTTTAAGGAGTAATGTTCCAATGTGTTTGAAAAGAAAATTTTACGATCAATGTGTCCTGCCGGTGCAAACTTATGGAGCGGAAACCTTGACGTTAACGAAAAGATCAGCGAACAGGTTAAGAACAACTCAACGAGCCATGGAGCGTGCAATGTTGGGCGTAAGCCTCCGAGAACATTTAACAAACGAGGGCTGCGTGATGATGAATTATTTTCTGTCATCTCATCCCATCCCATCCCATCCTATCCCCGTCCCCGTCCCCGTGCCCGTCCCTTTCTCCGTCCCCGTCTCCGTACCATCCCTTCCCGTCCCGTCCGCTTCCATCCCATCTCTTCCATTCTCTTTCCGTCCCGTCCCGTCCCGTTCCATCCCGCCCCGTTCCGTCCCGCCCCGTCCCGTCTCGTCCCTTCCCGTCCCGTCCCTTCCCTTCCCGTCCAGTCCCGTCCAGTCTCGTCCCGACCCATCCCGTCCCTTCCCATCCCATCCCGCCCCTCCCTTTCTATCACATCCCTTCCCTTTCCATCCCGCCCCGTTCCGTCCCGCCCCGTCCCGTTTCGTCCCTTCCCGTCCCGTCCCGTCCCTTCCCGTCCAGTCCCGTCCCGTCCATTCTCGTCCCGTCCCATCCCGTCTCATCCCGTCCCCTTTTTTTCCTTTATTGTGTATTGGGGGCTGCAAACGGGACTAGCCCTTTCCTTCCCTTTCCGTCCCGTTCCGTCCCGTCCAATCCCGTTCAGTCCAGTCCCGTCCCGTCCCTTCCCTTATGTCATGTCCACCGTCTTGGACTTAAAAATAAATGCCATTTTCGCAATTAACGTCCCTAAAAGCCTCAATAACGACACCCATATCGTATTTTAGGCTTATTTACCCCATTTCACCCCCTAAAGGGTTGATTTACGGAAAATCACGAAATACGTGTTTGCTTATTTGTTTTTAGGAGTACCCCTACGAAGTTTCAAGTCGAAATGTCTATTTAATATTATTTTTCCATACAAAATTGGAACCCCCATTTTACCCCTTTATTGGTTGTATTTCGAAATATCTTTAGTTATTCCTTGTATACATCATAAAGGGAACCTCTGTGCAAAATTTCAGCTTTCTAGGTCCAAGGGTTTGGGCTGGGCGTTGATGAGTGAGTGAGTGAGTTAGTCAGGACTTTCAGTTATATATATATACAGGGTGTAGAAATGCTTTACGCACCATAGGGATTTCAATGGTAATTTCTTCATATGAAAATATTTGCTTCCCTAATTATTTTAGAGCAAACTTGTATTGAAGTTTTTTGTAGAGAAAACAATTCTGTATCCATTTATGCCAGCATTTGTCATTTTACATTTCGGAAAATCGAAAATTTAAAGAAATAAAATACCATTTTTAGACAAATCAGTGGTGCCTTGAAATTACTAAATCATCTCAAAGCATCAACAAATTAGTTTGCTGTTTATTTGTTTGCATCTGTCAAATGTAACGGCAACCAAATAAACAGCAAACTAATTTGTTGATGCTTTGAGATGATTTAGTAATTTCAAGGCACCGCTGATTTGTCTAAATATGGTATTTTATTTCTTTAAATTTTCGGTTTTCCGAAATGTAAAATGACAAATTCTGGCTTAAATGGATACAGAATTTTTTTCTCTACAAAAAACTTCAATACAAGTTTGCTCTAAAATAATTAGGGAAGCAAATATTTTAATATGAAGAAATTACCATTGAAATCCTTATGGTGCGTAAAGCATTTCTACACCCTGTATAGATAAAATCTATACATACAGAGTGGCCCGCATAGGAGGTATGACGTCATCAATGTTTTTTTAAATGGCAACCCCCGTTTTTATTACGGGTTTTAAAAGAACACATTTTTTTACTAAAGCTAAGGTAATTTTTGCGTATAGGTCACATGACCAAATATTAAGAAAAAAAATTAAATTTGCAAAATACTAAATTTTATTTTAAGAAGTACGATTTTACGCTTTTATCAATGACAGCAATCAATAAAAAGCATGTCGGTCGTCTTAGTACTCTTAGTTACTGTCAGGCAGACAACGGTGCACAATTTGTACATTTAATTTAGTTGTTTTTGAAATTATCAACAGTAATGTATTAAGTACATAGTGACTTGCCGATAATGCTGGTCAGATTGCACGACCGCTTGATTGTTTAGAAAATATGCCAGACAGCGAAGTCGCCCAACGTCGTGGCAAAAATAAATTAATAATTTATTGGCGTCCCGTGTCGGCGAATTTTAATTGGAAATAATAATTGCTATCAACAACGAATAGGCACAAATTGCTTAACCAACAACATTCATTCACAGGATATTTAAATATTGTCGAACTTATTTTTAAAACCATTGGTTGTGTGGGTAATACTGGCGGTAAGTGCAAGCATTTTGATTTGAATCCGATCAACAATAAATAAGGAAAAATGGCGGATAAGCGATCAAGAAGGCAAAAGAAAAATGAAGAAGAAAAGGAAAAAGCACACCAAGCAGAAGAAATTATAGAGATATCAGAACCACCAACAGAAGAGCAACTGCAAGGAGACCAAGCTGAAGAAAAACAGCCCCAAGCTTCAAAGGAAGGAGTAGAGATCAGCCAAGTATTGTCAATCATGCTACAAATGCGAAGCGGGGCAGAAGAGAGGGAGAGAAGGCTACAGGAAGTAATCCGAAATGATGTTCAAGAAACAATCCGAAGTAATGTACAGGAATTAAAACAAGATACCGAAACGACAACACAGAGTGTTTGTGGCACATCCGGATCGAAGGTCCAATGTTTGTAGCCTTCTCAGTTTTCCGTTATTTGGAAAACTGCTGATTGCCAGCTCGCCTTGGAATTTGTGGACTGTATGATTGTAGGTTTCACTGAATAAATACACTCGTTGAAAGCCGGAAATATGTTACTTTATTAGCAATAAAAAACACATTGAACATTTGAACATTTACAAGAATTAGCTTTCGTAGAGCGGACCTGTTTGCATGCTGCCACGTTGACAGATGAAACGTAAGTGTTTTTAGAAGCGGATGCCGGCCCGGCAGTCTACTGCGCACAGTATGAATTCAGAATGCAAGAGAGGCGGCAAAAGTTTATAAAGTCCTTAACATACCGCCCGCCTTGGAAAGGGTAACCTTTCAAATAAAACAGTACAGAGTTGACATGTAAAAGCTAGAGTAAAACATGTAACATGAACACACATATATACAAAGCATAATAGTACATGGATCTTAATCTAGTACAAGAAAACCCGAACAATGGGGAGCCAAAAGGCTTTACGAAAACTGCGCTGAACGCTAACGCACTAGTTCACAACACTAGGTAGCGGGCACAATTTGGCGAAGGATCGCTTCACGATCCCTGACACAGTGTTCACTGACGCCACACGCGTAACGCCGTCAAGGCCAGGGTGCAGCTCGGTGACCCGGCCTAACCTCCACTTCAGAGGGGGTAGATTGTCATCCTTGATGAGGACCATGGAACCAGGCTGGAGGTCCGAAAGATGCGTGCGCCATTTGGTGCGCTGTTGGAGTTCCGAGATGTACTCCTTGCTCCATCTTTTCCACACATTCTGGTGTAGTTGTTGTATTCTCTGGTATTTAGACAGCCGAGACTCGGCTATCTCAGTTACGTTGGGATCAGGCAGTGACACCAACGGACGACCAATCAGGAAATGAGCAGGAGTCAAAGGCTGAAGGTCGTTTGGATCAGAGGACAAAGGGGACAGGGGTCGGGAGTTTAAGGTCGCTTCCACCTGTGCTAACAAAGTGCTAAATTCATCATAATTTAGACTAGCGTTACCTATAACGCGACGTATGTGATGTTTGGAGGACTTGATTCCGGCCTCCCACAATCCGCCAAAGTGGGGACTGTGCGCGGGTATAAAATGCCAAGCTACTCCGTCGTTCGCGACTGATTCGGAAATAGAAGGGTTTTGTTCCGCGAGAAAATTGCCTAATTCGATTAACTCGGAATTAGCGCCTACAAAGTTAGTGCCGTTGTCTGAGTAGACATGGAGCGGTTTGCCTCGTCGAGCCACAAACCGGCGAAAAGCCATTAAAAAGGTTTCAGTAGAAAGATCAGCGACCAATTCAAGGTGCACTGCCTTTGTGACGAAACAAACGAATAGACAAAGGTAGGACTTTACTAGTTTAGAACCACGTCCCTTGCGATCCTTTATCATGAAAGGTCCACCATAATCAATACCAGTCGTATGAAATGGGGGCGATGATTGAGTACGAGAGGCTGGCAGGTCTCCCATTATGGGTTCAGTTAACCTAGGAGAGAATCTAAAGCACCGTAAGCATTGATGAACCACTTGCTTGACGATATTTCTGCCAGAGGTGATCCAATATCGTTCTCTGAGATTAGCTAACAGCATTTGAGGTCCGGCATGGAGAAGCCGAAGATGCTCATGCGATACTAGGAGTTTGGCGAATGGATGTTTGCCAGAAATCACTAGAGGAAACTTCTTGTCAAAGGGTAATTGAGAGTTGTGGAGCCTACCACCAACTCTTAGCAGTCCCTCGGAATCCAGAAAGGGATTCAGGGATATCAAAGCAGAAGATTGTTTCACAGGCTTGCTCTGTGACAACAGTTTAAGTTCGTCAGGAAATGACTCGCGTTGGGAGAACCTGGCAAGCCTTACAATAGATGCTTGCAGTTCATCTGTAGAGAGGGGACCAGAAAGACGATCAGCCTTAGGGGCTCGCGCATTGTTATGAAAACTAAAGCAATAAGCTATAACTCGTTGTAAGCGAGCAAAGCTTGAATACTGATTGAACGGAAATGGTTCAACAGAGGTTACAGGAAGACTCTGAACTTCTTTTTTGAATTCTGGAAGCTCAGCACGAACATGTTTGGAAGCAGGCCAAGATGCCTCGCCTTCGCTTAGCCAGGTGGGACCATGCCACCAAAGGCTTAACAGACCCAGCGGGTCAAATATCTGCGATCTTTCAGACAAGATGCTACGCTTGGTAGCCTTACTACTTGTAGAATTTGAAATATGGGATATTTCAGGCAAGATGCTACGCGTGGTAGCCTTACTACTTGCAGAATCTGAAATCTGGGATATTTCAGGCAAGATGCTACGCGTGGTAGCCTTACTACTTGCAGAATCTGAAATATTCTCTACTGATAAGAATCTTTTCTGAGCGATTTGCAATGAATCACCCAATACCTCTACAGGCTTCTTGAAAGGGATAGAGACAACGAATCGACCATTCGCTTCTCGTTGAGTATTTTGCACGAAATGTGCCTCACAGGCGTTCTCTTCATTTGTGCGAACCTTTTCCTCTGGGTAATGTTCGAGTTGCCAAAACCTAGCAATGGGATCAGAAGCATCCTCGATCGTGCCAAGATTGCACTGTACAGGGTGCGCAGAAGGAGGGCCTGTGGGGCCAGAAACAATCCAACCAAAACGAGTCTTTTGGAGGATGGGAAGATTTGGGCCTAGACCAATTTGTCCAATACAAAGGAGCTGCCAGAAAATGGGCGAACCAATCAGAATGTCGATGGTGCCCGGTTGGTCGTAGGACAGATCTGATAACTTGATGTTATCAGGAACCTTGAAGCTGTTTCGCTGGACGCGAAAACTTGGGGTAACACCCGTAATCTCATCGAGAACAAGACAGGATAGGCCAATGCCGTATGAAGTGTGAGGGGCTTGCAGCTTGATATCACACCTAGCCTTGATTTGAGAAGTGGCTTTACTTAAGCCAGAAACAGTAACGTTGACTTCGCGAATTGGAAGCTTCAACCTTTTACACAAATCTGAACGTATAAAGTTCGATTGGGAACCGGAATCCAACAGGATTCGCACAATGTGAGGCGTACCATCATCAGCGATGAGTTTAGCGGTAGCCGTAGGTAAGAGTACCTGAAAAGCATTCGAACAGAATGCCGAAATCGATTGATTTAGTTCAACAGGGGTTTCTGCCGACATCGCAGATCCTGGTTGACTAGAAGAAGCATTTTGAGGTTTATCCTCATGAAGAAGTGTGTTGTGCCTTGATTTGCACTTTCTACACGTATATTTGGAGCTACAAAGGCTCGCAAGGTGACCCTGAGTTAGGCAATTAAAGCATACGCGGAGCTCTTTTGCCTTTGACTTTCTGTCAAGAACAGACAGCTTGACAAAATTATCGCATTTGTACAAGGAATGAGATCCTTTACAAAGTGGACACGAAGGGGTACCCGACACAAATGATTTCGAATGTACCTTGGAAGACTTTTCGGGTACAAGCTTAACATTTTTTACTTCCAGAGTTTCTAGAAGATTTGCTGTATTTTGTAAGAATTCCTTGAACTCATCAAGATTAGGCAGGTCAGAACTTGACCGGTTTCTAAGGACCTCCCATTCACGAAATGTAGTGGGGTTCAGTTTTTTAGAAACTACATAAATTATAACAAAATCAAGAAGCTCGCTTTCGGTAGCTAATGATTTGATTGCTGCAAAATGCTTGAATAACATATCGCTAATCGTACGTAATTTAGTTGCAGATTCCTTACTGCAAGATTCAAGCTCGAAAATGGCCTTGAGGTGGTTATGAACCAGAATTTTTGGATCATTGTATCGATTGCACAATGCCTCCCAAGCTAGAGTATAATTACCCGCAGTAAACTCTAAACTTTTTATAATTTGGCTTGCATCACCCTGTAAACTAGCCTTTAAGTAATGCAGCTTTTGAATATTAGTTAACGCTTGATTCTCATGAATTAAACTAATAAAAATCTCACGAAACTCTAACCATTCTGACACGTTCCCTGAATATTTGTAAATCGAAATGGCAGGAAGGCGTACAGCTTGATTATTGCAATGTGAACTGCAATTTGAATGGGTTGATCTTACGCTACCATTAGGAGATCCAGCACGATCTGGTGCAACATCAGATTGTTTGTTGTATTCATTAATCAAAAATTCAGCTTGTGAAATTGCAAGAAAATAAGAGTCTTCAAATTCGACTTGTTGCTGCATTTCAGATTCTACATCCTCACTGGTTTCTAAAATTTGTTCGTGAACCTCATAATATTCTGATAACAAAGTGGCTATAGCATCCAATCTTTTCTGCAATTGAACAATCTGAGCGCTAGATAAGAATTGATCTTCATCATAAATTGTTTGCAAAGATTGAACATGATTTGCAAAACGCGTAAGCTTGCCTTTAATAGAGCCACGTGCTCTTACAAGCGGATCCATAATTGTTGAAATTAAAAACAATTTAACAGGTCGAAACTAACTTTTCGTACGCCTCTGGCGTGAATTTTGTACGCTTCTGGTACGCGGACCCAACGGGTCAACTATCTGTGATATTTCAGGCAAGATGCTACGCGTGGTAGCCTTACTACTTGCAGACTCTGAAATATTCTTTAATGATAAAACCCTTTCGCACGCCTCTGGCGCGAATTTGTTTATAACGCAGACAGCGCTTGCTAACAACGCGAGAAACTTGTAGCTTACGACGCAGAAAACGACCCCGGTACAACGCGGGATGATTAACTTGTAACTGCAGTATGAAACATGCAGGGGATATCGCTAACAAACGTAATAGCTTGGCATTTCACGCAATTAAAATGTTTATATGACTCATAAACCATTTGTTTACGCAATAATACACAGCTGAAATTAAGCACACATGCAAACACAGACGAAATAAACCAAATTTATGCATAGGAAAATCAGGCTTACATTGATATTTGTGTGTGCCGCCTTGCCGGTTTTCTGTTCCTACTACCGTCTCGCTCGCAGCTGCAATGCCCACGTGCACGAACTTGGCGCTAAACTCGGCGTTTGGGTATCTACCGTCTGCTGTCTTCCTTCCTCTCGTTACGGGCACCGCATGTGCCCTCTTCGTTCCACGCGTTGCTGCGAAATTGGAACGCTGCTTCCTTGCGGCCGATTACATGCGATATGCGAATATGCTTTTGTACTTGCCAATGACCAATGTTGTCGAATGCTGTCGCGATCCTGGCTCTGTAGGACCAATGTTTGTGGCACATCCGGATCGAAGGTCCAATGTTTGTAGCCTTCTCAGTTTTCCGTTATTTGGAAAACTGCTGATTGCCAGCTCGCCTTGGAATTTGTGGACTGTATGATTGTAGGTTTCACTGAATAAATACACTCGTTGAAAGCCGGAAATATGTTACTTTATTAGCAATAAAAAACACATTGAACATTTGAACATTTACAAGAATTAGCTTTCGTAGAGCGGACCTGTTTGCATGCTGCCACGTTGACAGATGAAACGTAAGTGTTTTTAGAAGCGGATGCCGGCCCGGCAGTCTACTGCGCACAGTATGAATTCAGAATGCAAGAGAGGCGGCAAAAGTTTATAAAGTCCTTAACACAGAGTGTGCAAAAAATAAAAAAGATGCAGAAGAACGCAACAATAAATTGAGAATCGAGGCAGAAGAACGCGATAATAGATTGAAAATCGAAGCAGAAGAACGTGAAAGAAGGGCACAGGAAACAAAGCGAAAAGACGCGGAGGAACGCGAGAGTAGGGTATGTAGCCACACCCAACTATTAATTGCGGGGTTGAAAGGAGATTTTTAAAAGATGCAATTAAGAAATAAGGAAGAATTGCAAACGAAGATCGACGATTTACAACAAAAATTAGAAGGATTTAAGGAAACGGCTAAAAATGAAATTAGGCACGAATTACAACAAGAGGTATCACAGTTAGTGAATGAAAAATTCGAAAGAAAAGATGAGGAAATAGAGTCCAGAATTCAAGGAGTAGAAGTCCAAACAAAAGACCAATTAATACGCCGGCAAAAAAGGATAGATCTGGAATTAGGCAGTCTAGAAAGGAAGGCAGATGAACGGTGGGCCATGACACAAGAAGGGCAAAGCCGGAATGCAAACCACATCGCGATTGTAGATAACCGAACTACGAGATAGCTACAGGAAGTACATGAACGATTACAGCAAATACACGAATATCCTGCAAGAGCTGCAACACCGTCCATGAACACAAAAATGATCCCGAGATTCGATGGCAGGTATGGCGAGTTGCCTATGATTTTTTTGGCAAAACTCGACGATGTGATGAGAACGGTCCCAACCGAATGTAGGAAACTCTACATCCTAAATATGGTTATGCGGAATAACGCTGAGATATGGCACAGCATTATTAAGAGCAAATATACAACTTATGCCGAATTTAAAGAACTTTTTACACAGCAGTACTGGAGCAATTCGCACCAAGCGCTAGTGCGAACTGAATTGACTTCAGGGAAATACATTGAGAAGGGTAGATCCAGGGAAATGTATGTGATGCACAGATACAATTCAGCAGGCCGTGCACAGAACATGTGATCAAGTCTGTCGAAAAATTCCAACAAGAAGTGCGGACTCCGAAGAAGATATTAGCCGACAACGCAAGCTATTTTAAGAATGCCAGAATGATCAACAACTTGGAACAGAAAGGAATCAAAACATATTTATGTAGCATACGACACCCGCAATCTAATGTAGCAGAGCGGTATATAAAAGAAACAATTAAGTATTTAAAGATAATGACCCATGAGCATCATAATAAATGGAGGCAGGAAGAGGATGCAACAGGAATAATAGAACTATTAGAGAAGATCAGGCAACGAATCGGGGATTTAGTGATCATAAAGAAGCTTAGGGTAGCCGATAGAAGAGAGAAGATCTGTACCAAATTCCTAAACATAAGATATTAAGCAATGAAAACACTTATGAATTAATTAATGAAGTGGATAATAAAATCAGAGGACGTTTTCACATTTCAGCAATCTACCCATACTTAGATAATGTAGAGTAGAATAGGTTAGGTTAATTTTAAACAAATGTTGGGACACGCTCATTAAGATAGGTTAGTTTAGATAAAATAGGGATTAGATAAAATAGAAATTAGATAGAATTTGGTATTACACCGAATTTGAAAATAAGTTAAATGTCAGATTGGGCTGATTAAAAGAGAGATTTGAGTAATGCAATTGAAATTTGTGATAATTAAAATGACCATGCATGGAAATCAACTTATGATGAGAAATAATACTCATGCGTGGTAATTTGAATTCTCAAAAATTGGGGGATAAACATGTAATGGTATTAGGCCCACGACTCGACTCTGCTAGCAGTGCAACCTTATGAACAAGTCAATAAGCACAGAGTTGGGATGTTTTATGTAACTGCAATGATAAGTTTCAAATTCAAACAATAAATGCATTGGTAAAGAGATACCAATAATAATAAAGTAATTAAGTAAGGAATGCAAAAGGCAAGTTTGTTTTTCACAGGGGTCGAAGTTGACTTTCAAATAAATTAAATAATAGGTTTGTGCATAATAAATAGCCGAACCAAAAGAAATTAATAGTCACAAAAGAGTTTGCTATGTGCAGGTAAAAGAAGCGTAGATATCAATAAAGCTAGTCAGTGAAATTTGTGAGGATTCTAAAAAAGTAAAGAAGCCAGAATAAAATAACAGTACATTGCAATAGAGCAATCTGAAGAAAGCAGGCAGTAGGACATGGAACAGCAATTGAGAAGCAATGAACTCTATAAATAATCAGTGCATATAACGTGAGTGAGAAAGCAGAGCAAATAATAAAACGTGTTAAATATAAGAAAAAGACAATATTTAGTTTGTAAGAAATTTGAAGATTTAAAACTATGTAATCAAACTTATTTCTATTATGTGCAAAAATTCATCAAAACTTATTTCCGTTAGCAATAGATTCTAATTTGTTTTAATAACGGAGAGAACAAATGAAAAAATAATTGAATTGACAGTGTGAGATTTGTGCTCCACTTTAATTACAAGTTTTAAACAATAAACGAGCATTTTATAAACTAAAAAGTATACCATTTTATTCTGCACGTGTTAAAGTTCGTGTGTGAATGTTTGTGAGGGTTTCGGCCACATAAAAATAAAAATTTCTACAAGGGACATTTCCGAGGATCCGGCAGCCGTTCCAGTTCGGTTTTCCGATCACCGTTTCCAGCCAAGATAAGAGTCCAGAGCCAGGGGTCTTCTCTGCTACACATCGGGCAGGACTGCAGGAGGGCTTCCACCAGCATCAACACCAGAGAAAGCCGTTCCAGAGGCAGCTACCAACTTGGATCATTTCCGAGACGTGCGGCAGCCACCACCGATTATAAGGTACCAATTTTGCCTAAAAATATTAGTGTTAGCGTTTCGAATTCGATGGGCATATGAGATTCGGCCTTACTGAAAAAGATACCAGCTTCTTCAGGGCTCCACCGAAGGCGCAGTTCGAAGAATAAGCGGTGTCCAAAATTTTGAGGTTATGCGAAGGTTTCGAGAAGAGGAAGCGTTCACAAACAATTGCTAAATTTCCGGCCGCATCCATCTGACGTCATGAAATAAATACGTGCCTGAAACAAAATCTGTTAATTACCGCCAAAGCGCGAAGATTTGAATAAATACCTTTTCGAATATTCATAATTTCGCTCATTTTAACGTCAACAACGCAGACTGCACGAAACAAACAATTTTGTAGGTATCTTTTGACAGTATTGCAAACAATTAGCTACCGCGTATTTGAACTAATTCTGATGTACAGTATTGTTTAAGATTAATTTTAATTTACACCGGCTTAGGAACCCACCTGAGAGGAACTTGTGTTCTACCATTAGAGCTTAACTTACAATTTAATTAATTAAATTAGAGACCCAATTAGAGCATTCCATCGCAATTATATATAAGTGTCCTCAAGCTCCCGGGTTGGAGCATAGGGCCTCCATAAATGCTCGCCATCTTGTTCTGTTTTGCGCTATTAATTTGACTTCCAGCCACGCTCTTCCTGTTGTTTGTATTTCTTCTAATATTGTCCTTCGCCATGTTGATATGGGCCATTCTCTCCTTCTGCTGAAGTGGGGGTTCCAGTCTAATGTTGTTCTCGCGATATTGTCAGGGTTCCTTCGTGGCGGCAATCCAGTTCCATTTTCTTAATCTGATCTCATATCTTAGTTGTGTTTTTTAGAGCGCCCCCATACTCCCTCATTTGTCACACGGTCTGACTATTTGATTTTTAATATTTTACTAAGGCATCTATTGACAAATACCTGTAGTCTCGAGTCTGTGGTTATGGAAGTTTTCCACGTTTCGCAACCGTACAGTAAGACGGATTTTACGTTGGAATTAAACACTCTTGTTTTATTGGTTATGGTTAAATGTGGGCTATTCCATATTTCTTTTAACATGGCGAAGGCTGCTCTGGCTTTCCCAATGCGACCTTCTACGTCTTCTTCAGTGCCCCCTGCGCACGTTATCACGCTCCCTAGGTAAGTAAACTGTTGAACATCCTCTATTAGTGTGTTCTGTATGTTGAACCTATGTTAGTTGTTACGAGTATTGTTGATTATTAGGGATTTTGTTTTGGATATATTTATGTCTAAGCCTACTTTTTGAGTCTGTTGGGTCAGTCGGTCTAATCGTGACTCCATATCGTTAAAAGTGTGCGCCATTAGACATACGTCGTCTGCGTAGTCCAAGTCTAATAGTTGCTGTTGCAACCCCATGTTATTCCTCTTTGCTGGTGGTTTGTGTTATTCATGATTCAGTCTAGTGCTATATTAAAAAGTATTGGAGACAGGGGATATCCTTGTTTGACACCCTTCAGAACCGGGGAGTTTTTTGTGGTTTTCCTTCTATGAAGTACATTACATTGTGCATCTTTATATAGTGCTTTTATTAGGTTTATTATTTTGGGTGGGATTCCGGTTAGTTCTAATATGGCCCAGAGTGATTTATGGTCCAGTGAGACAAACGCGCGTTTAAAGTCCACGAATACAATGTACAGTGGGGTTCTCCATTCTATGCATTGCTCCATGATTATTCTCATGGTGTTAATGTGATCGATACAGGATCTGTATGGCCTAAAACCTGCCTGTTATTTTCTAAGTTTCAGTTCAGTGTCTGAGCTATTACGTTGTTGATCATGTTGAGCAGTGTGATGCCTCTCCAGTTACTGCACTTCGATAGGTCCCCTTTCTTTGGAAGTTTAATTATTGTGCCTTCCTTCCATTCTGCAAGAATCGATTCTTCTTCCCACATGTGCTTTAATATCGGTTTTATTATTTCTGCGGTGTGTTGCGGGTCTACTTTCAGGAATTCCGTCGGTATCTTGTCTGGGCCTGTTGCTTTCCCATCACGCAGTTTTGATATTGCTGTTATAATTTCTTGTTTGTTTGGGGGATTTATGGTAATTCTCATAACAGGCTGTACTATTCCGTCTGGGAGTGCCTCTTCCTCCGTCGGTTCGCCGGTTCGCCCAACAGACTAAAAAAGTGTTCTTCCCATATTCTCATTTGTTCTTTTTCTGAGGTGATTGTGTTTCCCCGGTCATCTTTCATTGGTTTGTTGGTGTTTTGTGGTCTATTTGCTAGTTTCTTTGTTATTCTGTACACTTCTCTTAGATTCTTCTTTTGCATTGCTTGCTTCGCCTGCTCTGTTAACCTGTCTACCCATCTTCTTTTATCCCTTCTTGCTGTTCGCTTTACTCGTTTATCAATTCCATACAGCTGTTGGGCTATTTGTCGTTTGGTTTTGTTTCCGGTAGATGCATTTAGCCTGTTCTTCATGTCTCTTTTTTCCTTTATGAGTGCCCATGTTTCATCTTCTTTTTCTCCCTTCTTCTTTCCCAGCAGTTGATCCCCTACGTCATGCAGTTTCTTTTTGTATTCTATACATCTTTCTGTATCGCTTTAGTCTCCATTCCTTTGATATGTTTGTTCCTCTTTTTCTCTGATTGCTTTTCTGAATATCCGAAATATAAAAGGGTTTTTTAGCTTTTGTAAATTATATTTATCTCTAGTTGTCTGTGCATATTCTAGTTTTATTGCTCGAAGTTTTATCTGTATTTCACCGACAACCAAGTGGTGATCGCTTGCCATGTCTGCCCCTCTTTTGTTGCGTACATTATTAAGGGATTTAACTATACTGTTCTATTAAATAAACTCACTACAATGGACACAAAACTTATAAAATTAGAATTTAAGGAATGCTTCCATAAGAACGTTAACGTTGCATGTCCACGATTAGCTGTTAGGGCGAAGCTTGTGACATCACGTGGAAATACTCAATTGTTTTGAAAGATAATTTTACGTTTCAGATGAACCGTCTATCATAACAGCTAAGATTGTCGGACCATTTCCTAGGCCATGTTCGATTAGCGATAAAAGAAAAACCATTGAGCTTTCAGACGATGTAGTAATAAATGTAAACAAATTTTTGTTGGTTAAATTTTCACTAAAAACATGTATCAAGTATTACATAGGCAATAAAATACAAGTATTTAATCCAAAGGAA
Source organism: Agriotes lineatus (assembly GCA_940337035.1). Lineage (NCBI taxonomy): Eukaryota > Metazoa > Arthropoda > Insecta > Coleoptera > Elateridae > Agriotes > Agriotes lineatus. The sequence goes on along the minus strand of CALNHX010001877.1, from coordinate 32,807 downwards.
TATCAGATACGGTTTTTTCGTCGTAAGCCGCCAGGCAAGTTCAAGATCAATTGTCGACGATCACGTCGCGACATAGTTTCAAAGTTACCAGCCTCCAATTCATCAAAAACTCTTTTAATGTCAGAATTTCCGTATACAGATGAGATGGAGGTGTATTTATGTTATTAACTAAATATAAAAATTCGTTTTTCGCACCGGAGCGGCAGAATAAACCATTTGAACAGTTTTTAAAGATGGTGATTTAACCTAATAAAATAACGTGAGCCAGACCCAAGGTTTGTAGAGTGTATAGGTTGCCTGGTAACTTTTGACCAATCAGCGTCTAGCATCTAAGCGCGGGAATGACGTCACCGAGAGTGCCCATTTAAATGATTTTAATTTGAATAAGGTGCTTTTCTACTTTTATAAAGGCTCTTAAAAGCGCCGATTGAATTTTTAAAGATTCAATCATTTTAGATAAGTAGATATAGAAGTTAAAACAAGATTAGAAAATGGAAATATTGAAAATAATAAAATGAAGAACTTGTAGTCTTCCCCACAAATTTAATTAGGTGATAAACGAAGTTACAGAATGTGTGCGTGACTAGTTTCGACAGTTGTCATCCTCAGACGCAACATTTCCAATGGCTAAAACGATTAATGTTAGGACAAACCCTAATAGTACAAAAATAGACTTACCTAAAGGGTAATCATAGTAACACTATGTGAAAAGAACAAGTAACATTTTGGGCCTGATGGGCAAATTCAAAATTTGAAGGTTATAAACTTTGGATGGTACAAAGGACAAATGTCTGTAAAAAATTAACGCTAAATACAAGATAACTTAATCGAAAGTAATATCTTACCATGACATGGATAAAACTAAATAAGACGATTAACATCTCAGGCAACCATTATAACATGTGTAAAAATTAGGTATTAAATTTGCTAAAAACAAACATGCGAAAATTAGACAAATGACAGGTTACAATCAAAATATATACTTACAGAGGAAGAACAATATTTATAAATCAAAATGTTAACATAGATTTAAATTTAAATTTTCCCCTACAGGGTGATGAATTAATAGTAAAACACGAGGCCAACGGCCCACATCTTTCAAACGACTCCATTAAAGAGGAAGTAAACAAATAATTAATCGAATTCAAAACGGAAATAGTTTTGAAAAGTAACGCCCACTATTGAAAACTTCTAAAAGCAGAGCTGAAGGCTTTGCATACATGTGAAAGAGGTTGCCTATATGCCAGAGTAAGGTAAACCAAACGTGTGAGAAAACCGTAAGAAATATTTAAAACCTAATTTAAACTAATTGTAATTAAGATATCTCAAATGTATACAAAAACCACTAAGTAAAATATAAAACTATAGCAATGATATAATCAAAAAGATAAAATTTCAACCAACGGCTAGTGAACTACGATCCGGAAGGAGGATAATTGATAATTAAATGTAATAAGTGAAAATTGTTATCCAAGTAACTTAACTCATTAAGGCAATTATCCGAATCAGATTTAGATCTCTTAGAAATTTCCAGCAGATTAAGTTTTGAGCCTTTATTTTGTAAATGTAATAGAGAAAAATTAATATGGGGGTTAAAATCATGGTTATAAAGTATTATGTGGTTTGCAAAGGCTGACTTAGGAATAGGGCTATTATCAAATTTATTTTTAGCTATAATGGAAAGGTGTTCGTTGATTCTAGTTTTAAAGCTCCTGCCAGTTTGGCCTACATAAAATTTGGGGCAAGAATTGCAAGAAAGGAGATATACTCCAGATTTATCAAATTTATCAATAGGATCTTTATTGGAAACAAGAATGTTCTGTAAACTATGAGAACCAGAGAATGAAATGTCAACGTTAAATCTCTTAAAAATCTTCTGAATAGAATAAGAAAGAGTACCTATAAAAGGTATTGAATGATAAATGGTTGCGGAACCATTAGGTTGAGAAAAATTTGTTAAGGTGGTCAAAAATTTAATTTTTAATTTATTGAATAAAGTATCGACGAAATGAGGTGGATACCCATTATTTTGAGCTAGTTGTTTTATGATATTCAACTCGTTAGTGAAATTATCTTTATTTAAAGGATAAGTTAACAATCTATTTAAATAATACCTGAAAGAAGCTAATTTATGTGAAAAAGGATGAAAAGATTGAAAAGGAATGATGTTATCCGTGGTGGTAGGTTTTCTATAAATATTAATGTCTAACTTGTCATGAGTTTTAGTAATAAGAAGGTCCAAAAAAGGAATGGAATTATTAGATTCTAATTCTAAAGTGAATTTTATGTTAGTGTGGAGAGAATTCATAATATTTAAGCAGATCCCCACTTCGTCAATAGTACCATTAAAAATCACCAAGACATCGTCTACATAACGTCTCCAAAACACTATTTTATTGATGAATATGTCATACTTGAACAAACGTTCTTCAAGGCTTTTCATGAAAATTTCAGCTAAAAGTGGTGAAAGATTTGATCCCATTGCAAGACCAGTATTTTGTTTAAAAATAGAATTATTAAATTGAAAAAAATTTTGGTTTAAAGTAAGATTCAAAAGTTTAATAATGCAATCAATTTGATCTACGCTGAGATTACTATGAGAATGTAAAGAATCGGAGACTAATTTAACTGATTCAGTAGCAGGTACACTAGGAAATAAATTGGACACATCAAAGAAAAGTAATAAAAAGTTGTGTTTAAACTCAACTAACTGTAAAACATTTATTAGCTCCAAAGAGTTATTAATAGAGTAATGACTTTTATAGTTAATATGAATTCTAAGAAAATAATTAAGAAATGATGATATTTTCGAAACAGGTGTGTCAATAAAAGAGCAAACAGGTCTCATGGGGACCTTGTCTTTGTGAATCTTGGGGAGGCCATATAGACGAGGCATAATGGGATTCATGGTTAATAATTTATAATAATTGATATCCAGTGTCCAAAGCACTTCACGATAGCTGTATACTGTGGACCTGACTAAACTACAGAATTTTTGAAAAGAAAAGGATTCAACGCTAACAATTTCAAAATCGGGGGAGCTCAAGAAATCCAACATTTTGTCTAAATAATCAGTTTTATTCAAAATAACCAAACAATTCCCTTTGTCCGCCTTAGTAACCAACAAATTATTGTTTTTAACCTTCTTGTTTATGATTACCCTTTAGGTAAGTCTATTTTTGTACTATTAGGGTTTGTCCTAACATTAATCGTTTTAGCCATTGGAAATGTTGCGTCTGAGGATGACAACTGTCGAAACTAGTCACGCCACACATTCTGTAACTTCGTTTATCACCTAATTAAATTTGTGGGGAAGACTACAAGTTCTTCATTTTATTATTTAAATCCTACCCCACTTTAAGCAACAATGGATCAACACCACATGGAAATATTGTTTGTTTTATTATATTACAAAAATTAACCAGCCGAAAAGCAATCACGTAAGCAATTCACGCGTGCTAATTCAACCTTAATACACAAAAACAAGAAAGTTATGAAATTAACAAAAAAGAAAGATTGACTTAATTGACAATTTTTTAAATGTGTTTAAATGTTTTTCTAATTACTCGTAAAGCTTTTCTTTTTTGCATTTTTTTGGTCTTCTCTTTTTATATTAAGAAATTTTATTCTGACAAATATTCTCAGGCGATGAAACGATTTTACAAGTTCTTTTGGGACTTCTTTTACCCTGTTCGCTATATAATCAGTCGTCTTTTCAACGATTTCCTTGGTATCTGCAAATTCATCTTTGTGCATTTTCTTAAAATAATTGTCCATCATGGTGACTTGTGATGTCCATTCCTCGAACGGCTGGGTTAAACCACCAAAAGATAAACTTTGAATCCAAGAAGGAATAGCATAATTGTGAAGATTAAGTGCATCTTTTGTTTCGTATGTGTATTTGCCTAAGTGTGGGAATTTATTTCTATGCGTTTTAGAAAGATATCCCGCAATATAGGCTAAACCATCTGTCTCTGAAGTTTCCCTCTGGGAATTTATATTTTCCTCCCCCTGTGTACTATTCGAAAAGGTAGTAAGTAGTACTTTCAGTTTTAATGGTATCTTGAGACAAGTCTTGTTCAGATGCGGAGAGTTGTATACTGCCAAGTTTAGCTTGCTTTATTGCACTTGCTAGTATGTACTGTTCATCCTGCAGTTCCGGAGAGCATTCTACATTAGAATTGCTTTGTACCAATCCTGGATTTTTTCCTAGTAAAATCATTCGAATCCTATATATTGCATTTAAGGGCGACGGATGGTCATGGAGTCCTCCCCGTGTTCTAATCTGAAATAAGATACCTTAAATTTGTTCCTATTAAAAGAACACAAACTTACCTGACCGAACAAATTTTCCAAACAGTTAACACGCTTCGGTCTATGCTCAGCGGTAGGTTCTACAATGGCGTCAGCGGAAGGAGGGGTGTAGGCGTCACCCTTATTGATGCTGCTCAATAATTGGTGTACACTTTTCATACGTTTATTGCTAATGACCCGATGATACATACAAACAAAAACCACCTTACTACTATATATATACAAGGGAAAAAACAAGAAAAGAAATATGTACAAAACAGTCGTCTAGACTCGGGCGGAGCGAGGCAAGGCTCGTTGTGGGCGCTGGCGGCGCTCTGGGTGGGGCGTGGAGCGGGGCGTGGAGCGGGGCTGCGAGGTTCTCCTGGGGCGTCGGCGGCGGCGCGAGTAACCCTCTCGGGGACAGTGGCTTGAGCGGGGCGTTGTTGGAGCACGGGGTCGGGTTTCCGCTAGGGGAGTCCGGGGAAGGTTGGTCCGTCGCCAGCGGGGGCCGCGACGTGGGCTGCTGTCGGGGCAGGAGTGGCTGGATGGCCCTGATGACAAAGTCCGGAAGAGCGCTGGCTGGTTCTCGTCCTAAGTCCTGAAGTGGCTGGATGGCCCTGAAGAGAGCTGCTAGTTGGTCCTGGAAGGCTGGATGCTGCTGGGACTCTACGGGGTTGAGTGTGGCAGGCTGGAGGCTGCTGGGTGCTGACTGTTGTCCTGGAAGGCTGGTTGCTGCTGGGACTCTCCGGGGTTGAGTGTGGCAGGCTGGAAGCTGCTGGGTGCTGATGGATGGTCCTGAAGAGGCTTCTAGTTAGTTAGACTCTCCTAGGTTGAGTGCGGAAGGCTGGATGCTGCTGAGTGGTCGATCCTTGGTGGTTTCCTTCAGGCTGGAGAGCTGGATGCGGATGGGACTCAAAGCAGGAAGCTGAGTGTTGTCCTGGAAGGCTGGATGGTTCCTGGTGGACTCGCCTGGGTTGAGTTGGCTGCTAGTGGACTCGGAGCTGGATGCTGTGTTGAGTTCGACTCGGCCGGGTTGAGTGATTTCTTCTGGCCTGGGTAACTCTATTTAAAAAAGCCCCGTCCTTTGTTTTGCGCTTCCTGGACGCTCATTGGTCCGAGGAGAAGGGATGACTGCTTATTTTCCCTGTATTTAATAATTCCGCGGTTTTTTCCGCGGCGCGACATATTAGCGCCTTGATGAGGGTCGCAATGACTGGCCGTTGAAATGCCGATTCTAGTGATATCCCATTTGCTATGTTTTATTAACTTTTTAAATTAAAATAACGTTTTGTTTCCCTCGAGCTCGGCGTAAAAATTGCTTAATCATGTGTGTTAAGACGTTCTCTTTGTTTTTATTATTTGCGCGCTGATTTTATATGCTTTTTGATATCCAATACCCCTGCGTTTAATTCATCCCAGCGCTAATTAAAATAATTGTTTTTATTTTGTACTATTCCTCTATTAGCCTCGCGTTTCTTTTTGGGTTTGTTGTTCCCATCGGCCGTTAGCAGATGCGTCTTTGTTCGAGCCCGGGGCCCGGGCGAAATTCGCCCGTGTGCGGCGATTTCTCCGGCTGGGGAAGCAAATTGTTTTCAATCGGTATATATGCTTTTTTGTGATTCGATGATAATTTGATTAGGTAGCGGCTAATTTTTCCTATGCATGTGTGGTTTCTATTGGGCGCTCCATTGATTAGAAGTGCCTTAGCCGGTAGCGGCGTCCGTTCGTAGTTGCGCTGAACTTTTATTAGGTTGTTTTGTTGCATCTTATGAACCAGCAGGCTGTTTGCAGTTTTATTATTTTATCTCCTTGCAGAGTTTCGTTTTTATTTGGGTCCTTTTAGAACTGGCATGCCGTAATTTATAGTTTTATTTCTGCAGAGGTTTGTTTTTGAAATTTGTGTAGGATCGTGGCGTATCGGTAAACAGATATTTGAGTTCTTTATTCGTCGCTGCCTGTTTGGCGACGCAAATTTTCTTTGTTGATTTGATCTGTTTACCGATTCATATTACAGTCTTGGTTTATTCGATGCGTTAATATATATTTAATACCATAGTCCTGGTTTAAACTGGTATACAAGTCATGTACAGATTTAATTGATATTATTATTTCCTTCTGGAAAACTTGCATACTTTCTTTCCCAATGCATAGCATTTTACTGATAGTGGTGGACATTTCTTCTAATATTGTATTTTGCAAATCCAGATTTGTTTCATATGGTGTTTTTGTAGGTACAGAGCTTGATAGTGTGTAGGAATTCATTAAATCGAACCAACTATTAACTAATTGAAAAAATTCTCCTACTTCCTTCGCTACTTTTTTATTATAACCTGGCAGATAATTTTTTAAAACTGTGGCGGTTGTGTTAGAAAACAATTGGGCAGCTAATCTGACAATTTGCCTTGTGTCTTCTCACAATTTAAGTGAAGTGGAGTCAATTTATGACCAGAACTAATCTCTGTCCTGATCATTTCTAGCAGACGTATTAAAGGTGTTTTATGAATAATCACATTATCTGATAAAATGAAACCTGTATCGATAAACCAACTTCTCAATAATTTTAATAGATGTGGCACATCAGCAAAAAAGAAAATGGGTTTATGTGTTACAGAATGACGGGTAGAAGTACTGTTTATAGTAACACCCATTGATTTCCACAATCCTTGATTCCCGCTACCACAGTCAGATGTGCAAGCAACTACGCCATAATTAATTTTGTGTAAACGAACAATTACACTTTCCAGTAACTCTGGGGTCATTTTCTGATCGAAACCTATGTACACTGGCTGTTTCCAGTTATAAAGTATACCTTGAAACAATTTTTTGGCTTCGCCTAATTGTTTCGCCAGTTACCCAATTATTTCAGGCTTAACCTGTATATTTTTATTTGAATTATAAATCCTTTACATTTCGAATTCTTAAATTTTCCAAACCAGCGCATTTTGTACCTGGATCGAGTTCTTTCTTTCGCGCGATGAACTCTCGACCCGCGCTATCTCTTATCAGAATGCGAGCTTTCCTTTGGGAACGAATTGTTCGTACCTCGCACTTGCTATTTTTGCCCCGCCGTCACCGGCATGGTTAAATAATGTTTGTTCAAGTCAAATTACGTGCGCTCAATTAATCTAATGGGGTCTAGGACACAACCCCCACTGTCCATAACGCCCACCATGTCCATAACCTCCACCGTGTCCATAACCCCCACCGACGATTTGGGCCATAACCTCCACCGTGTCCATAACCCCCACCGTCGGGTTTTGCTCGTAATTTAAACTGTGCCCATAACCCCCACCGTCGGTTTGGTCCATAACCTCCACCGTGTCCATAACGCCCACCGACGATTTGGTCCATAACCTCCACCGTGTCCATAACCCCCACCGACGATTTGGGCCATAACCTCCACCGTGTCCATAACCCCCACCGTCGGATGTGTTCGTAATGTCAACTGTGTCCATAACCCCCACCGACGATTTGGGCCATAACGCCCACCGTGCCCATAACCTCCACCAGAGTTTAAAAATGAACTTGAAACATTGCTAGACGGATTGGCAAAATGCCAAGGGCATATAAAATTAACGAAACCGTTCGTTTGGACTTTCCTATTTTGTAAAGACAAACGCTATCTAATACAGTGACCGCCAAAAAGTAAGTCATATACGGGAAAATTATTTATTATTGGTTTCTGAAAAAATTTCATTCTTGATAAAAGTTTGTGCATCTTCTGGAAGTCGTTTTACGATTGTTCTATTTGTCAAATGACTTAGGGTGTGGCGCGAAATTTAAATAGTCTGAAAAAAAAATCCTACTGATGGATAAGATGAGAACTGTGCCGCCACTGGCGTACGTCATACTGCTATTATGTTAGGGATCGAACTGGAACATTTATCAAAGCTTTTTTGTGAAGAAAACCAGTTTATTTACATACTTTACATATTTATTTATTTTTAATTTCTTGGCATAAAAGAGAACACAGACCAAGTCTTAAATTTGTCGGCCAAAACAATAAAGTCCGCCAAAAATATATAATTATCTAAAAATTAAGAGAGTAAAAATAAACAATAATAATTACTTAGTACAAGTGTTTGAGATGAATTGCATCCCGTAACTAGCTACACAGTCAGAAAAGGAAGAATATAGCTACAGGTTACATTATTATTAATTAAAGGTAATTAACTACTACCTAAAACTAAAAAAAATATATTATATATATAACACACAAAATTTACAGAACATTAAAGTATAAATTAAAGGTATACCTTAAATGGTTCTGTAATTACGTAAGTCCAACAGATCGAACACCTCGAATCTACTGTAGCAGGATTATTAACATTATTATTAACTAAATGTAATTAATTACTACCTAAATGTAAAAACATATATGTAGTATATAATATACAAAATTTACAGAATAATTCAAATTTACGTAAGTCTGACAGACGTAAAATTTAAATCTAAAAATATACATATTACATAAAATATACAAAATTTACAGAATTATTAAAATTTGAATTAACCCTGCAGTGGTCGCGCCAAGTCTCACAGACCCGATAAATACGTTATTGAGTGGAAATTTGTTAAAGGGGGTGTAAGAGTGTTTGTTGTGCGTTTTGGTACCGTTTAATTTTTAGACTTGGTTGCCTCCCGATAACCGGCATAAGCACAGTTGTTAGTGTTAGTGAGTTATTTGGAAAAAAGTCTGTGAGACTTGGCGCGACCATTTACGTTTGTGAAATTGTTTTGCGTTCTTGATTTTTTTTACATTAAATGTAGCTGCAATGAACTCACAAATAATTTATGTTGCAAAACAACATCGACGTTAGTATACTAAGGCGTCAATGTATACAAAAATTAGCTTTGATTCTAACAAATGACCAATTACATCGGCGATAACTACTCAATAGTTTTCCCTCGGAAATCCATCTAAGAGAAGAAGTAGCTGGAACCTCTTCAGACCATCTAGTAAATGACCCTAATAACCCCACAATTAAAAACGAGCTTTTATTTGAAATCGGCAGTGAAGTACGCCGAAATCGTCATTAAAATACGAGAAATCGGCAGTGAAGTAATCCATTGTTTTACGACTTTTTTGTAGGTGGCGAGGCGACAGATAATCGTCACTCGACCGAACATAACCTACAAAAGTTGGTTAAAATGTTGTAATTTCACGATTTGTCAATTTCAAATAAAACATAGTGTACACCTCGGCACTGAAGTTCCTTTTTATCCCACATGTGGTTTATTTGCTTTGGCCCTACGGGCCTCGGCAACTAAATCCACATTCGTAACAAAAAGCTATACTTCAGTGCTTTGGTATACAAACTACTATTTTCCAAAAAAATAAATTGTGTTTATCGCATGCAGGGCTTTTGTGCACTACTTCTGCATTCTTGAACCAAAATGACGAAAATTAATTGTTTTGTTCTACCTCTTAGCATTAAAAACATTGTTCTGTCCATAAATGTATATAGAAAATTAAAATCTTGAAATTCATCAGAGGCTGTGTTTACTATTATGAAGTTAGCATGATCTACAAAAACCTTTAAAACTGAAACTGAAATATAACTGAAAATCTTGGTAATAGTAAATAAACATCTCATATTAAAACTTATTGTCATATAAATGGTTCTTAATTTTTTGGTTTGAGAAACTTGGTGCGACCAGCCGTGTCATGAAATTGGGCGAGACCACTGCAGGGTTAAAGGTAAACCCTAAGTGGTTCTGTGATTATGTAGGTCCGACAGATCGGGCACCTTGAATCCACTGTAGCAGGATTGTATGACTGCGTTGTGCAATACTCGCACAGTAGATGGCCGCAATTCGACAAAACATAATTGCGCCTCCGACTGCTACATATGACACAAGCGTCGCTTGAGGGCAGGTTCTCGTCTGCTTCTGAAAATGTAAGTGTTGTCATTAGATTTTCAAAACATTCTGAATATATTTCTGTAATAGAGTACTTACCGTCATCGTATCCGATGCCCCTGAATGGATTTTCCGGCTGAACTTCGTCGGTTTGAAAAGCTTCCACTGAAATAATCATCACTTTAATTTTAATAAAAAAAATTTAGGTGTGCCTGTTCTAAAATGGAACGTATTACAGTTAGTAAAAACTGGTGTTACAATATTTAGTGCTCCTGTAGGTGTTCTCAAAACCGCTTTAAAAAATTACTGTTGATCATTTTTTTGTTGGCAATTTGATTTCGCAATATTCATTTGGACAACCGTTATTGTTTAAGAACTGCAATATTACGTTTTGCAATTAGTTAGCCCTTAGTTGTTATCAATTATCCTTCAGTTTTGTGAACCGAAAGTTAATAAATGTGTTTGAGATAATTTTGACGTAGAAAATTATTTTAATCGATTTTTTCTGTAAAATAGCTAGCCATACAGAAAAAATCAAGAACACCCACCACCGTATGCATTCTTTATCGCAGAATGATATTATGGAGTCAAACTGGTAAAACAATTGAAGATTATAAAAATCTACAAGGGAAATAAACCACCCCCCCCCCCCCCTGTTTGTGACACCCTGGTTTAAATAATTTTGTACGGAGGCTGTTCGACCGTAGCACTTACTACTACAACTAAGGTCCCGGGTGGTGTATTAGGTCCCGGGTGGTGTAGCTTGAACAAGCGTCCACGTTCGATCAGTAGAGTTAAGCAACGCTCTTTCTGGTCAGAACTTGGATCATAGTTCCACGGCTGCTTCGCTCGGCGCCTCGTGGTACGGTTGCCACGGAAATAGTTGGTCCCGGATGTCATAATAACATCATGACAGTCGTTAGTGTGGTTGGAAGTCCCCATAAATGTACAGCGACGCATATAACTGGCCTAACGGCTGTTGGCTGAGTACGACATAAGTAAATAAACCCGTATGCCCAATTTCACTGCCTGAGAAACGAATTAAAATTTAAACTTCATCCATATTGATCTAGTTTATATTATACACCCTCTATACTAATCGGACTCTCATTCCACGGACGTTTTTTGTTTATTTTGGAATCATAATTTTTTAAAGCGGTTTTAAGAACACCTACAGGAGCACTAAATATTGTAACACCAGTTTTTACTAACTGTAATACGTTTCATTTTAGAACAGGCACACCTAAATTTTTTTTTATTAAAATTAAAGTGATGATTATTTCAGTGGAAGCTTTTCAAACCGACGAAGTTCAGCCGGAAAATCCATTCAGGGGCATCGGATACGATTACGGTAAGTACTCTATTACAGAAATATATTCAGAATGTTTTGAAAATCTAATGACAACACTTACATTTTCAGAAGCAGACGAGAACCTGCCCCCAAGCGACGCTTGTGTCATATGTAGCAGTCGGAGGCGCAATTATGTTTTGTCGAATTGCGGCCATCTACTGTGCGAGTATTGCACAACGCAGTCATACAATCCTGCTACAGTGGATTCAAGGTGCCCGATCTGTCGGACCTACATAATCACAGAACCACTTAGGGTTTACCTTTAACCCTGCAGTGGTCTCGCCCAATTTCATGACACGGCTGGTCGCACCAAGTTTCTCAAACCAAAAAATTAAGAACCATTTATATGACAATAAGTTTTAATATGAGATGTTTATTTACTATTACCAAGATTTTCAGTTATATTTCAGTTTCAGTTTTAAAGGTTTTTGTAGATCATGCTAACTTCATAATAGTAAACACAGCCTCTGATGAATTTCAAGATTTTAATTTTCTATATACATTTATGGACAGAACAATGTTTTTAATGCTAAGAGGTAGAACAAAACAATTAATTTTCGTCATTTTGGTTCAAGAATGCAGAAGTAGTGCACAAAAGCCCTGCATGCGATAAACACAATTTATTTTTACAAAACAATTTTTTTTTGCAATTTTTTTGGAAAATAGTAGTTTGTATACCAAGGCACTGGAGTATAGCTTTTTGTCACGAATGTGGATTTAGTTGCCGAGGCCCGTAGGGCCAAAGCAAATAAACCACATGTGGGATAAAAAGGAACTTCAGTGCCGAGGTGTACACTATGTTTTATTTGAAATTGACAAATCGTGAAATTACAACATTTTAACCAACTTTTGTAGGTTATGTTCGGTCGAGTGACGATTATCTGTCGCCTCGCCACCTACAAAAAAGTCGTAAAACAATGGATTACTTCACTGCCGATTTCTCGTATTTTAATGACGATTTCGGCGTACTTCACTGCCGATTTCAAATAAAAGCTCGTTTTTTAATTGTGGGGTTATTAGGGTCATTTACTAGATGGTCTGAAGAGGTTCCAGCTACTTCTTCTCTTAGATGGATTTCCGAGGGAAAACTATTGAGTAGTTATCGCCGATGTAATTGGTCATTTGTTAGAATCAAAGCTAATTTTTGTATACATTGACGCCTTAGTATACTAACGTCGATGTTGTTTGCAACATAAATTATTTGTGAGTTCATTGCAGCTACATTTAATGTAAAAAAAATCAAGAACGCAAAACAATTTCACAAACGTAAATGGTCGCGCCAAGTCTCACAGACTTTTTTCCAAATAACTCACTAACACTAACAACTGTGCTTATGCCGGTTATCGGGAGGCAACCAAGTCTAAAAATTAAACGGTACCAAAACGCACAACAAACACTCTTACACCCCCTTTAACAAATTTCCACTCAATAACGTATTTATCGGGTTTGTGAGACTTGGCGCGACCACTGCAGGGTTAATTCAAATTTTAATGATTCTGTAAATTTTGTATATATTATGTAATATGTATATTTTTAGATTTAGATTTTACGTCTGTCAGACTTACGTAAATTTGAATTATTCTGTAAATTTTGTATATTATATATATGTTTTTACATTTAGGTAGTAATTAATTACATTTAGTTAATAATAATGTTAATAATCTTGCTACAGTAGATTTGTCGTGTTCGATCTGTCGGACTTACGTAATTACAGAACCATCTAAGGTATACCTTTAATTTATACTTTAATGTTCTGTAAATTTTGTGTGTTATATATATAATATATTTTTTTAGTTTTAGGTAGTAGTTAATTACCTTTAATTAATAATAATGTAACCTGTAGCTATATTCTTCCTTTTCTGACTGTGTAGCTAGTTACGGGATGCAATTCATCTCAAACACTTGTACTAAGTAATTATTATTGTTTATTTTTACTCTCTTAATTTTTAGATAATTATATATTTTTGGCGGACTTTATTGTTTTGGCCGACAAATTTAAGACTTGGTCTGTGTTCTCTTTTATGCCAAAAAATTAAAAATAAATAAATATGTAAAGTATGTAAATAAACTGGTTTTCTTCACAAAAAAGCTTTGATAAATGTTCCAGTTCGATCCCTAACATAATAGCAGTACGACATACGCCAGTGGCGGCACAGTTCTCATCTTATCCATCAGTAGAATTTTTTTTCAGACTATTTAAATTTCGCGCCACACCCTAAGTCATTTGACAAATAGAACAATCGTAAAACGACTTCCAGAAGATGCACAAACTTTTATCAAGAATGAAATTTTTTCAGAAACCAATAATAAATAATTTTCCCGTATATGACTTACTTTTTGGCGGTCACTGTATTATATAGCGTTTGTCTTTACAAAATAGGAAAGTCCAAACGAACGGTTTCGTTAATTTTATATGCCCTTGGCATTTTGCCGATCCGTCTAGCAATGTTTCAAGTTCATTTTTAAACTCTGAAAACTTACGAACAAAGCCGACGGTGGAGGTTATGGACGAGGTGGGGGTTATGGACGGTGGAGGTTATGGGCACGGTGGGCGTTATGGCCCAAATCGTCGGTGGGGGTTATGGACACAGTTGACATTACGAACACATCCGACGGTGGGGGTTATGGGCACGGTGGAGGTTATGGCCCAAATCGTCGGTGGGGGTTATGGACACGGTGGAGGTTATGGACCAAATCGTCGGTGGGCGTTATGGACACGGTGGAGGTTATGGACCAAACCGACGGTGGGGGTTATGGGCACAGTTTAAATTACGAACAAACCCGACGGTGGGGGTTATGGACACGGTGGAGGTTATGGCCCAAATCGTCGGTGGGGGTTATGGACACGGTGGAGGTTATGGACATGGTGGGCGTTATGGACAGTGGGGGTTGTGTCCAGGCCCCATCTAATGAGCAGTGTATGTTTCCTAGGGCTGACAATGATCAGGTACGAGAGCGTTTTTCTGTTTGTTATTCCCATAGTAATTACATTTTTTTCTTAGCTCTTAATTACCAGTTTCATCCACGAATTCATCTCGGAAGCTATGGCTAGTTTAATCTCATTTTCGACACTTGCTGGCGTTCTTCGTTTTTGCTGCAAGTTGTGGGTGCTGCAGCTGTAATCACCGGGCATCCACGGCGACTTCGTCTATTATATGCAGTTCACGACCACCTTATGTTGAACTGAAGGGTGTAGCAACCCCCAGCCGGCGTTTGCCTGTTAGCAGTTTGTGAGCGTTGGAGAAGCGAGGTTAGTTTGTGTTATTCCGGGATTTATCTTATCTTCAATAGGTACCTGGATTTCACATTTATACATTTAAACCCGTAATTATTTGGAATTTAAATTCACACGTTCCGCAATTATTAACATGTAATGTTCAATTTCATACATGCTCTTGTTTTAATATTTAAATTTTTATCCTTATATTTAATTATACTCAGTATTTACAGTTGCTATTTTGATGTATTTCGACCCTCTGTAAAAGGTACAGTCACGCTTTTTTATTTCAATATCCTAAACAGAAGGATTTATTAAATGACTGTGATAAACTTGTCCCACGAATAATTTGTTGTTAAAGTTATTAAAATAACCCGAAAGGGGTTTTTAATTTTATGCGTGTCGCAACCTTCACTTTACGTACACAATTTTGTTATAACATTATTTGCATTCTAATCGTTCTGATAATTTACTACTGATACTACAAGACTATTTTATTGTTTACTAATTAAACGTTAGTCACTTGCAGTTTATTTCCTCTTATTATTTGAAATATTTTGATTGCTGGCGCCCATTTCCTCCTTTTTTTGAAGACATTCCAGGGTACACAGCTGATGATTTGAACCTACGACCCAAGGCCGCCGAAATTTGAGTTAGTTAGAGCCATCGCGGTAAGTAAAGAGTTTTCATAGCTGCCGTGGTGTATAAACTGTAGGGGGGTTGATCTGCGATTTTTACTACCATAGATCAATTTGATTAATTAATCGCAGGTCGGCTTCTTTATTGTTTCAACCTCTTGCCATAATAACCTGCATATACTCATGTGGTCCCATTACTTCGTCATCTTTTTGGCTATATTCATATGAAGCAGTCACTTTAACTTTATTGAAAGATAACACAGTAATCTTGAATAAAGAGGTTTTTGTTTTACCTGCTGTATCCATAATGCTTAAAGACATTTTCTAATATTCTATTTCTTAAATTTATATTTGCAACCCATTGTTGTAATGTTGATAATCCAGGCAAAGGATAATGTAGGATGTTTTTTTAAATAAATATACGAGCGCTTACTGAAGTAACTCAGAGTGAAGGCCCTAGATAACTCCTCTTGTGTCCACCTTGCCTTACTTTTTTTCTTTAGAACAATTTCAACTTGATTCGAGGTTAAGACAGGTTTAAAGGCAACTTTTACTCTCTCTTCGAATTCAAGCTGATCTTTTCTTGTTTGCTTTTCCAATTCTGAAATACTTTCTCTTAAAAGAATTTCACACGTTTCTTTTTCTTTAATCTGTTGTGTAAGAAGATCGCGTTCTTTTTCTAATTGGTCTAATTTTCTTTTTAGAATAACAGAATCTGATTCCTTACTACAAGAGAGAATTTGAGAAATATCGATAGTACTTGTCCCAATTTCCATCACATTTTCTCGTATTTCCAAAGACGTCTCTTTGGAGTTATTGAGAGAATTATACTCCATTATTAAGTTTCTTACATTTCCTTTCTGTTCCTTCCTGCTCATTCGCTTGGTCCTGTTAGATTCTTCTAGTTTTTCTTTTTCTAATGGCAAGAGCAATGACGGTGTGGCTGTAAAACCATATTTTAATAACATTTATCATTAATTGTGTTTTTTTTTAATCGAACGCAGAGTTTTTTGCTCGACTTTAAATTTACGACACGGTTTATGAATTCTACAGTCTATACTGCCCTCTGTTTTTCAGTTTCTTCGGTTGTAAGTTTAAAAGTCTAGCCTGCATTTGATCAATGTAGTCATTTGGCTTAAAGTGTGTGCTAAATATCCTTTTGTTTTCGGGACTCCATTTATCTTTGCGATAACACAACCTAATCCATTCCCTTCGAATTTTAAAATCTTTTGGAAATGTGAAAAACATAATTTTTTCTCCTATTTCTTTCGCCTTTTTAGAATTGTTCTTGCATGTAGCAATACTGCAAACAGTTCTACCGGGCATCTAAATATAAAGCAATAATTAAAAATTCGAATTATACAGAAAATAACCTCTCACCTTATTAATATAAAGCACAATCAAGTTGATAATGTTTATAAATGTACGAAGCACAACTCAACTGAAACTGAAACACAAAATAGAACGGCTAACGATTGATAAACCGACTATCAACAACTTCATAAGAATAATCAACTGGCACGCTGGCGGATGGCACGCTTGATGACGCGTTATTGTCTATCTCGTTCGCTCTCTGTCAGAGTTACCAGGCAACCTACAGTTTAGGGACCTACTACACAAAGGTCAAAGGTGTACAGTTTGCTGTCCAGTGGCGATCGATTAGTAATATGGTAATGGCAGGTGGTTATATACCATTTTACAAAAATTGGTCGAATGTGCCCTGCTTTCCCCTACAGTGTGTCCCCAGATTACTGCCCGGAGGGAAAGCTTTTTTAATTTTCATTTCTATTTTTTGTAGAAGTCATTCTTTATAGCAAGTTTTGCTTCTTTAAAAAACCACAGTGCTATGGAGCAATTTTAAATTTGATATACAGGGTGTTTGGAAATAAAGAAAATGTGAAAATCACTAGAAAAGCGCCTTTAATTTTGAATTTAAAGGAAAATGCTATAAAAAATGTATTTGTAATGAAAAATTTGTCTACATTCAAAAATGTAGCTTAAGGACACATTGTATATAAATTAGGGATTTTTTAAACTCTTCACTTTATGCGCCAATTGGTTCCTTTTGGATGCTTCACCCACGATATGATGAGGTCAATGGAAGCCTGATTGTAATATAATATTCATTTGGTAACTTGAAAATCATAGTATGAAGTTTTTGTACTGAGGGAACCTATATCGAAATTTATTACCCTAGTGTACAGGGTTTATTGATTCTTGTAATTTCGATTTTTAACGTATTTAATATATGTACAAGATCCTGAACATTAATTTCTTAAAAACGAACATGCTGAAATAAAAAGAAATACACTTCACAACCTATTTCTTTTGTATCCTGCTAATTTTAAATTACGAAACGCTCTTTGTACAAAATGTAGCAAGCTTAAGCCACTTTCACACGATGCGTGGCTTGGCGAGTTTACTGCAGTGAGAATGAATGATTTGGACAATTGCAAAAGTTAAAGCAAAGGGAGTGTGGCTCGGGCTTGCCCGTGGTATTTTACGAAACCCTTTCCACTGGATGCACTGTAACGTTTAGCCCCTCCGAATTTAACTTTATTCTTGGTAATTAGTTCTGGTCATTTACGACTTCCATTAATTTCGGAAAGTCTCAAATGTTTTATTAATTTCTACCTAGCTCAATTGAAAAAAATGTTCACTCAAACTCAAATATATATGGTCAGCAAAACACAATTTATAAACTAACGGTATAATGTTTTCAACTATTTGTACAAAATAATAGGTAATTCTTATGTAAATGATTTGCATATTAATAAAATTAGCAATTTCCTCTGGAGGCGTGTTCTTTGTTCCTGGTTCTACCTAAGTATCGCCGGCGGCGACATTTGCCCTGGAGCGAAGTATAGTCGCTGCCCAGTATAACTTGTGGTCGAAGCAGTGGGAGTGATCTATGTGTGCTGCAGTTTTGTTTACGTTTTGCGTTCTGCGAACACACTCAGAAATAACAGAGATTATACAATAACTGTGGCCCCGGGGGGTTGTAATAGCTGGAGTAATAGAAACGTGTGTTTCCACCTGGAGACATTCGCTTGCTTTAGCGGGTGGTTTTGACAGTGCCGGTTTTCGCTTGCGGCGAGGGCATCCACGCTCGGGCTCGAATAGTGTAATTCGCCTTTGGACAACGGTCAGGAAGACGTCGCTGGACGTGCAATGCTAAACCTCCAGGTAAGCTGATTATAAAATTATAATCGCCTCGTTGATTCTGGTAGTGTCGGGAACGGGGAATTGCGGTGGTTTCTAGTTATCCGGGAGTTGCTTTAGGAGACAGTCAGCACTGTCACAATCTAAGGCACGAGCAGGTTATGGGGTTTACCTTAAGAGACAGTGAGCGCTGTCATAATCTAAGACACGAGCAGGTTATGGGGTTCACCTTAGGAGACAGTGATCGCTGTCACAATCTAAGGCTGGAAGAGAATTTGGAAAAAAGAAAAGTCCATGGACTCAAGTCGGACTGTTCAGGATCGGTGGACTCAAGCGTTTCAAGTCGGACGGACAGGATCAGGGTCTAGGCTCAAGAGGGCCTAGAACGGAAAGCTTTTCCAGGTTATAGCAGTTGCTGGTCAGGATCGGTGGACTCAAGTAATTTAAAACCATGGCGGAAATCGCCCTTATAGTCTTTGGTGCATTCGTTATTTTACTTTTCTAGAGGGGTTGGATACGAACTACGCGGCGCACTGGTTTGCGCTTCGTCTGCGCATAGCGGGTGCTTGCTTCGTTATTACCAGTTCAAGCGCAGGAAGATGTAACGCCCAATTAGGCGATGTACAAATTAAATACATGTTTAATGTAGCATTTATAATTTGCTGCAGGTGCTAGCGTTACAGCACAACCAGGTAGTCGTTCATAAAGTTTAAATTGTAGTAGGGTTGCAGTACTGCAGTTATAATATATTTTCAAAGGTATGCTTATTATCGATAATTGTTTAATGAATATTATGAGCTGTAATCTAAAAGCTTGTCGCATTGGGATTATAACGAAATAATAGTCATTACACAATTATAGATTATTAAGCGTACTACAAGCCAGAAAGAGCGTGATACTATTTTATTACTCCAGTATCAATACTAATGATCGATGTATGTCAAGAACGCACTGTTTGCTATCGTTATTGAATTTCTTCGCTTTATTTTTCTCTTTATAAATATTCGCAGGTCAATATGGCGCAATATTGTCAATTTGTACTTACCACTGTCCACGTCAGTGAGATACTAATAATAATAATAATAATAAATTGTCTTTATTCCCATAACCATACAAATACGTATATTTAAAAAAACAATACACATTTCTGTAAAGGTAAGGAAAACCACAAGTTCAAGTTCAAGCTCAAGCTTGCTTTTCAATTGAACCTTCGTTTAAATTAAAAATCGTAAATACGATTTAAATTATAAAAAAATGATTTTTTTTAACATAAGCGAATGTGCATATAAATATTAGGAGCAACACAAAAATTATATTCAGAATGATCAATTACTCATAATCATGACTCCCATTCAGCTTGGAAATAAATCTCTAATTGGAGGTGATAATGTAAGTAGTAGGTATACTTCAATATCTTAAGATTTTCGATCAATTAACGGTTTGTGAAACCACGGTTTGTGAAACCGTGGTTTCAAACAAAGTAATGGCAATTTCTTAAGGTCAACTGGTAGGGAATTGTAGTTCTTTGATATTTGATAAGTAAAGGTACGTTCGAACAGAACAGTTCTGTGGGACGTTGGAGTAATTGTATTTACCTTTGAATCGAACGTTTATATTATGCACATTCTCCCTAAAAGATATTTTATGATACAGATAAAGTGGCCTTTTCTCGGTAATAATTTTGTGTTAGAAACATGTACTTAAAAATTGACGTCTGTTAGCCATCGTGGGCCAGCCAAGATGGATTAACTTATGAGATACATGATCAAATTTTCTGATCCCGAAAATCAACCTTAGACAGGAATTTTGCACTCTTTGTATTCTCTGAGAAAATTCATATATATCTGAAAGCAACAAACAAAATGATAGAGAACAAGAGACTCGCAAAGAAGTGATTTTAACTCTATTGAATAATAATGCCTGCGGTATAGTATAAGCTTTAAGTTCCGCATATGCATTCTTAATGCAGTTTGATACCTGAGACTGATCTCCCAAATTGCTGTAAATTAATATTGTTTTCAAGAGTTGGTAAATCCTTTCGACTTCCAAACGAAATTACTACAGATTTTGTGGATTAAGTTTTAAACAATGTTTTTTTGGTATTTCAGATATATTAGGCAAATTTTTATTAATGAAGAACGTTGAAGATCGTCAATAAAGAAAGAATGATATAGCTGTGTATCATCAGTATATATATATGTATATTACAATTATTAATATATTTATAAAAGGTGAATGTGTACATAACATATAAAAGTGGGCCTAAGCTAGAACCTTGCGGTACTCCACGAGTAACAGCATTAGAATTATAACAAACCTCGCGCAATGTTTTAAGAAAGAAACAGAATCAGCTGATAAGCCAATACAATGTAATATTGCGCAAAAAGCAGATGATTTATTGTATCAAACACCTTGCTTAAATCCAAAAAGACCAAGACCGCTACCTTGCCCTGGTCACAGGCCGTAATACATAATGTCATCGATACGTTAGCCAAAGCGGTAGTACAACTATGACCTATAACCTGTACGAAAACCTGATTGACAATTTGAAAGTACACTATAAGATTCTAAATAAGCTCGTAATTGCATGTCAACAATTCTTTCTAAAATTTTAGATAAGGTAGGAAGAATGCAGGTAAGTTCCAAATCGTTCATTTCAGTGGGATTTGATTTTTTTTTTTGTATTGAATAACCCTGGCATTCTTCCAAATAGTGGGAATTTTACGCCGCGTGGCAAAGATGTGCGTAATGTAGGAATAATTATTGGGCAGTAATATTTAATAATCTTCAGGTTTATACCATCTGAACCAGTACTGTTACTTTTAACGTTATTGATAATAATTGATGTAATAACATTATCGTGGAGAAAAGCAAAATCAAAATTCTGTGCGTGTCCTGAATAGCGAGTCTGTCCGCGCCGTGGAAACGGCTATGCTCGCTGACTCGACTTGTACTCGTTAAAATCTTGGCCGAGTTATAAACTCGCCGAGCCACGCTCCGCGCCGTAGAAAAGAGGCTTTACAGATTTCAGCAGTGTGGTGTATGTATGGAATGTTTTTTCGTTATCGACTGACCTCTTGAACTGTATTTATCAGAGCAAACAGTTTTTCGAAACTGGAGTTACGTTTCCTTATTTTTATCATGCAATAGCTGTTGCATTAACACGCCTTACTATTTTATATTTTTCCCGGCAACAGATACTAGCGACCACCGTCGACTGGAGTCAACAATAATTATCAGCGGGTGTTGCGAAAGTACGAGTTTTCGTAACATAATTATCACTTCGAAGACGACCATTTTGGCGGAGATCTTCGGCAGTGCACCAGACAGCCATCCAGGAGAATTCTAATTCAAAACCTAACAGAATTTTTAACTAAATAGAAATGACCGCCAACGTTTTAGTTATCGGCGGTGGCGGACGCGAACACGCGATCGTATGGAAACTATCCCAAAGTTCGCAAGTGAAAAATATTTTTGTAGCACCTGGAAGTTTTGCTGTTCAACAAGTACCAAAAGCTGAATGCGTCGACATCGACATCAAAAACTTTGAGGTAAGTTTTTTGAGGTTATGGAAAATACCGTTACAGCATTGTTGCCAGGTCGAAATAAAATTCTTCACCAGAAAATGTTGGTCATTGAAATTTGTGACAAAAATTATGAGTTTTATTTTTATTGCTTTAAAATCAGTTCCTAACATTTTTAATTCTGTTTTCTCAAAAAAATGTTAACTAGTTTTTATTTTAAAAAAATATTTAAAAAAATTTAACAGTACCTACCTACAAAAATGTCACCATTTCAGCCTACCTTATGTTAATATGACCTGTAAGTTATGTTTTCGATTATTTTTTAATGGTTTTATGGCAACGTTTATTCAAAAGCAGCACAGATAATATAGTAAATTGTACAACTAGTTTTGAAAGTCATACTTTTTTCATGAATTTGCAGTTTGATAACGAGGACGAAGCCAGAGTTAATCAAGCATATGAATGAAAAAAAGGACTTTCAAAACGTGTTGTACACGTAGTTTTTTTGCATAGTAATCTCTTGGTCGAAATTTAGTCGAAAAGGACTCGGAATTGACATTTCAACAAAATAGTTAAAAAAAGTGTACGGTTTTTCACGATCTTTGCGTTAAAAACAGTTGAACTTTCAATGCGATTTTTCGTTAAAAAAGACGACTTACACGATCACTATGCAAAAAAAGATATAAATAGATGCCTAACAAATTTTAAAAATGCCATGCGTTCTTTGTAAAAGTATACATACGGGATACTTGTATGTATACTAAAAAGAAAAATTTCCTTATTTTTGCCACAGCATGCTATTTGTTTTAAATTAAAACACTTAAAATTGAAGTTTTCTGTATAATTGGTTGCTTATATATAGGGTAAAACAATAAAAAATAAGGGAATTTTTCTTTTTAGTATAGGAGTATTCCCTATGTATACTTTTAAAAAGAACGCATGGTATATTTATCGTTATAGACTAGCTTTTGAGCCCATCATATAGGTGGCCTCACTCTATTAAAATAGTTTTTAAATTTGAATTGTAAATGAAAACGTTACAGAAGAAAATGTTTTAATATAAAAAGTGTTCAAAATTATGTACTAAATTGGTAAAAACACCTTAATGTTGCTGAAACAGTAAAAAGAAACACTTGGTAATGTGAATTACACTAATTTTCAAAGAAAAACAACCATCGTAGTGCGTGGGATTCGAACCTGCGGAATTCGATTGCTCTAACCGCTTGCCTACGAAGGCAGCCATACAAGTGACGTTTTTTCATTAGTCAAAATTAATTTGGGGAAAACGCACGTGCAGTAGCGGGGGAAGTTGTGTGCGTGTATCACACCAGATTTTTTTAATTAGACCATCATCTCAGACTTGTTTAAACTTAGAAATTTACACGTTATTCTGCTCATGTCTGTTTGCTCCAGTTTGATTTGACCAATTAATGCAGGTATGTATGCTTCACTTTTTTTAATTGATTAGTAGAAAATGTTTTCGCTGTCATTATGTCTCTGCTATTATATTATACAGGCACTCTAGATGTATAGTCGTGTTCATTAAAGTGTTTTACAGCATTTGTGCTTTGTGAATATGAATTCATTCAATGTTAAAAAAAATGTTGTACGAGAGTTGCGCTGAAAATTGTTGGTTATTAAAAGGCCGTTGCATTTTTTAACAAAAAATCTTTATTGTTTTTCAAAATATTCTCCATTCAGACTAATATACTTGTGCATTCTTTGAAACAACTTTTTAAAACATTAGGAAAATTCTTTTTCTGAAAGGTCCTCAAAAATTCTTTGAAATTTTGTAACTGCTGCATCTGCGCTGGAAAATCTTTTACCTCGCATCATTTTGTAACAGTTGGAAAAAAAAAGTCGCATATACGGAGGATGAGTTACCAATTGAACTCCCGAATCTTTAAAAAAATCCAATGTTCTGGCAGCAGTGTGGGAGGATGCGTTGTCATGATGGACTAAGATGTTACGCAAACCGGTCCTTTGGCGATCTGTCTGTAATTTTCCAAATATCTGTGGTAAAGCCACTTTGCAGTACCATTCAGAATTAACAGATCTGCGATCTTCAAGTGGAATAACAGCAAGAGGACCACTTCGGCGGAAAAAAACAGCAATCATTTTCTTATTGACGCTTCTGCCACGAATTACTTTTGTGGGCAAGTCTTCATCTTCGAATGCCCAAACACTAGACTGCTGTTTAGTTTCAGGGTCGTAACTGTATACCTGTTAAAATGTATACCACTTGCTTGGAAGCTCCTCCGTCAAATTTTTGCAACATAGATTTACACCAGTCTACTCGATCCTGTTTTTGATTTTCTGAGAGCAAATGCGGTATCCAACGGCTTGCTAGCTTTCTTACCCCAAGATTTTTATGCAAAATGGTATTCACCGCCAAGGATCCAATCCTCACTTCCTCCTAAGTCTCCCTATAAGTAATTTTCGATTGGACTGAATTAAACTTGCTACACGATCAACATTTCTGAACAGGCAGCTTCCGCAGGTCTTCCAGATCTTACTTCGTCTTCTAGCAGCTCTCGCCCTCGTCTAAATTTGCGGAACCAATGACTAACAGCGGATAATGAAGGGGCAGCATCGCCAAAAACTGATATCAAATTTTCATGGCTTTGCTGGTATTCTAACTGTCTTTTATAGTCATAGAAAATCGTAGCTCTAAAGGCAGTTCGCGGAATGCTCATTTTAACTGAATTAAAAATGTACAACTACTTAACTTACAAAATTAACTACGTTTCACAAGGAAATCGGAACATTTGACAATTGTGGTAACGAATGTCAACTAATTGTTGCAATTGTTTCTAGCCAATTGAGCTTCCATGGCCTGCTACTAACTTCACACACCCGCAGAATTAGAGGAACAAAAAAAAAGTCATATTTTGGGATGTTCTGCAGCATTATTTAACTGAATTATGTTTTAAGCTTTAATGTTAGCAATACACACCTTCAGAGAATAGCAATTAACGATATAACAGATGAACCTACCTAATTCAAACAGTTTACTGAGTATAATGAAAAACTTCAGAACAAAAACAAAAAAGTAATTTTTTTATTATGGTATTAAACATAGGTATGGGTGTAATTAGTAACTCGTGTTACCCCCACGAGCTCTGATTACTGCTTTCATACGTCTATTCATACTATGGATAATGCCATCGATGGTTTGTTGAGGCACGTTCCGAAGATATCTGCCCCGAAGGAATTTGGGGATTTGCGGCCAATTAGTATTCTCCCTGTCATCAGCATACAGATCAGTAACTAGGGGCGTTTCACAGGGATCTATTCTTGGTCCACTTCTATTTACAATCATTGTCTTTGTGATGTAATTAAAACTTGTTCACTGCATGTGTATGCTGATGATACACAGCTGTACCACTCTTTTGAATACAACAGTTGGCAGCAAGCCTAGAGCGAGGTCCAAGCCGATTTAAACACCATTGCTACGACATCTTTAGATTACCATTATTTGATAATAAATCCTCTTAAATCTGTGGTAATGATGTTTGGCAATAAACAGAGGGTGGAAAAAGTAAATTTAAGCATTAATAACAAACTTATACCTATTCAGCCAGAGGCAAAAAATCTTGGTGCGATTCTAAATAATAGTTTTAGATATAATGCTCACATAACTCGATGTGTTAAACAAAGCATACGCCTGTTTAAAATTACTTTATCTACATAGACAATACATTTCACCAAAAATTAAAGCATTGCTTTACAACACTGTGGTTTTAAGTCATTTTAATTTCTGTTTCAACTATATGGACCTTGTCTTAGTAGGGAAGCTTCTTAGAAAATTCAACGAGTTCAAAATTCATGTATACGTCTTATTTATTATGGAATCGGGAAATTTGATCATGTTTCACTCAAATTATCAGATTTATCATGGCTGAACATGAAAAACAGAAGGTTGCTGAGTGCTGTGTGTCTTTATCACAGAATAACTACTGAAAAGTGTTCTCCTTATTTATATAATAAAATATCTTTTAGGGATGATGTATATACTTTAAATTTGCAATTCAAAGGTGGGATAATGCCGCTTCTTCATCGAACAGCTTTATATGAAGTATCATTTTCTTATAATATTTACAAAGTCTACAGTCTCATCCCACATTTCTTAAAAAATTACTCTGTACAACAATTCAAAATAAATTTCGAGAAATTTTGCTGTATACGCAAACTGTGTAGCTCCTCTCCTTTTAATAGTTTAATTTTATCAAAATACATGAGATGAAAGGAAGCAAATTATCCTGTATTTTTGCATCTGTTGTTTTTATGTCTTAATGCGAAAAAAATGTTTTTTCTAATATACAGGGGTCCAATGAGAGGAAAAGCTACTGCGCTGGAGTGACTGATTTGGGTCTCTGAGGTTTCCGCAAACAATTGCCTTATATATATTGGTTTATGTTATATTGCTATGTACAGGCAGACCTCGCCGTTCGCAGCTTTGCAGTTCGCTGATTTGATTTTACACGGGACACTTTTGCACTCCCTTTTCTGTGACATTTGCATTTTGCTTTGCCGTTCGTGGATAAAATTGCCAACTGTTTCAACTTTCACGCACTAACGACCGGTCTTATAAAGGCCACTAATCTGACGTTATCTTTAATTCGCTGTTAAAATAACCAAAAGGGCATACAAAGTTGTTTACTAATAAATAATATGTCATAAGCTCCAACGTTTTGATGAGCTTTTGTTTATTTTAAGAGCGATTTAAAGTTAACGTCAGATTAGTGACCTTTATAAGACCGGCCATAAGTAAATAAAGCAGACGTATGCGGTTTATGTCATGAACACCTAAATAACATTTTTATCACGAACTTGTAAACACACTTATTGAGTAAATTTAAAAAATATGACTATTGTAAGTCATGTTTTTTCATTAGAAGATTTTGCAGCTAATTTTATTGTTAATATCAAACTTTACTAATGGTTGTAATTGAAATCATTAGTTGTGTCATAGCATGTTAGTTATTTTAATTTTTCATTATTTCATTTTAAAGTAACGTTTTGCTATTTAATATAGCTTCTTCAGACTTTGTTTATAACAATTTAAAAATTTTTGGGAAACACATTTAAGAGGCACAAACGTTTTTTATCTTTTGTTTTGTTTTTTCTTTTTAATGTTTATATATGTTCTAAGTCATAAAGTGGTTATAGTTTTATACTATTAATTTCAGTTTTAAATTGGTTTAAGAATAGGGTAAAATTGGATTTCACCATTTGTTGTTTTTAGTAGTTTGTGGTTATTTGGTTAGTTGTTTGATTTATTTCCTTTTTTTATTTCCTTTCTTTTCCTCTTTCTTAGATCTGTTATAGATGTTTAATAGGTAAGGAAAGTTTAAATTATATTATAAATTATTTCTGGTGTTATTTATTTGGTATTTCTTTTTTAAGTTAAAATGGTTGATTTCGTATTTTTATTTTGATTTTCAAATTGCTGTTATTTGCTAATTTTCCAGTAGTATTTTACATTTTTCTCATTTGTGTTGATGTTCTTCCACCCTGGTTTTGAGGGTTTTTAAGTTGTTTTATTTTCTATCTATGTATTTTAGATACAAATGAGTCCTTTATTTTGTATTATTTTCACTTGGTTTTTTGTTTTTTAGTTTCTTATTTTTTTTTTATTGAACCATCTGTTTTGGGATCACTTTTCGTTTTTTAAAACGAGCAAAATTGCCACTAGGGTAAATTACTCTTTAAGAATTTGTTATAGAACTAGTCAGTTTCGTTTATGACATTTTTCAATTGAAAACTTTTGCATTGTGTTTATTAAGATTTTTCTTAAAGTGGTAATTGACTTTTTGTTTTAAAAGTTTTGCTGTTCTTGTTTGTATTTGTTTATAGCTTGTTGTTATTCTTTGAAAATGGGATGGGCAAACGTTCTTGATTTTTTGGTTGATCTGTTTATGTTAAATAGTAGGTTTGGAAATTTGTTTTTTCCTTTTTTTTTTGGTTAATTATTAACTTTGCTTTGATTATTCTTAACAAGGCTTGGCCATCTTTGTTTAGGCTAATTTTGTTTTGTGTATTTTACTTTCTGGTGTTGGGATCCTAATTTTCTCTGCAATTTGTTGTATTTTACTGTTTTTGTTGTAAATTTTGTGGGTGTTGGTCAGGAGCCGTCTGAAATTAATTGGCCGTATTGGTTTCTGGTAATTCAAACTTTTCTTACCTATTAAACATCTATACCAGATCTAAGAAAAAGGAAAAAGAGAGGAAATAAAAAGGGAAATAAATCAAACAACTAACCAAATAACCACAAACTACTAAAAATAACAAATGGTGAAATCCAATTTTACACTATTCTTAAACCAATTTAAAACTGAAATTAATAGTGTAAAATTATAACCTTATTATAACTTTATGACTTCGAACATATATAAACATTAAAAAGAAAAAACAAAACAAAAGATAAAAAACTTTTGTGCCTTTTAAATGTGTGTGTCCCAAAAATGTTTAAATTGTTATATACAAATTGTATCAAGTGTGAAGAAGCTATATTAAATTGTAAAACGTTACTTTAAAATTATTATTTTATGAAAAATAACTAACATGCTATGACACAACTAACGATTTCACTTACAACCATTAGTAAAGATTTATATTAACAACAAAATTAGGTGCAAAATCTTCTAACGAAAAAACATGACTTACAGTAGTCATATTTTAAAATTTTTTAAATTTATTAAATAATACAGCTGTAACAAACAATTAAGAGACACTTATTGAGCTTATTTCTTTGAATCTCTTATTACCAAATTAGACCTGTAATAAATTGTAAAATTATATCTTGAATAAACAAATGAACATTTGAGCTCTAGATTCAAGTGGCAGACTTATGTTACGTACGGAATTTTAGTTCAAGCTTTATTGTCTTCTCGAGCGTTTCTGCTGAAAATTCAATTGAGTTTAATTTTTAAAACACGGAAAACCATGTCAAGGCATAAAGTTTCTGCTTCAGGTTTGCCAGACAATAAACGCAGAAAGGTTTTGGTTTTTTGAGGTTGCATAGTATAAATAAATCTAGTTAATGGAACCTAACCTCATTTTTATCATTTATGTGTTTACTTGCGCATCGCGGTTTTGCGCTTTGCGACATTCTTCTGGGACGTAACCCCCGCGAACGGCGAGGTCTACCTGTAATTGTCGAAAGTAAAAGTTCATTGGGGGCTTTTTGAAAGAGTGGTTGGAGATAACAAGTGTCAGTGTAACACAGTGCACAAAAGTAATAAAATTTAGGGCAAATCTTAAAATAAAGGTGAATCGACGAAATAGTAGGTAGCTCGATAAACGGGTCCCGCCTAACAAAGAGGATTTAGCAGGGAAGAAGGAATAAAGCCAAAATCAGGTCAGATAGCAATAAGAGTGCGATAACGTACAGGCGAACGAGAAGCGTCCTTGATACAGCGCGTTTTACGTTTACCGAAATACCAACCTAACATTGTTAGAACACGCGCGAAATTCAAAAAAGCACACTAGCGAAAAGACTTACGAATGTCCGCAAGAAAGTTAACATAGAGTTTGCTTTCGCGTGTAAACGAAGAGCATCTACGTACAACCTTAATAAACAGTTGGTTTTACGAAGTTCTAACCGCACCAGTGGACCCTAAAGAAAGTGATAAAAAACGATTAAATAAATAGTGTATTGTCAGACAGCGAAATATAGAGAATTTATGAGAACCCAAATAAACAACTTCCAGTGATAGGGGGGTAAAAGCAGTAAAATATTAAGAGAAAGTAGAGAGGGCAAAAACGTAAAGTCAAAATCGCTTCGGGCGGCAGTAATATCGCGAGAACGCGACGCGACGCGACGATTAACAACGCCAACTCAAGAAAAGTTAAAGCGCGAAATTTAAAACTTTTCCACAATAGTGAAAAGCTATACGAAGTGCGCGACGAACAGAACGCTGCGGAAATCAAATTCTGCACACGAGTGAAAAACTATCCGAAGTGCGCGACGAACAGAACGCTTCAGAATTCAAGTTCTGCACACGAGTAAAAAGCTATACGAAGTGTGCGGCGAACAGAACCCTGCCGAATTCAAATTATGCACACAAGCAAAACACAAAAGAAGTAAATTAAAAAGTTGGGACCAAACTCGTTACAAGCGTCTACAGCATAAATACAACTACAAATAATACGTGAAGAATGGAAGACGGCAAAGAACCAACGCTAATGGACATCATGAGGAAATTGATAGGAATGGAGAAGAAAATAGATGAATCAGGCATTAATTTGAAACAACAAACAGATAAAATTAAAAAGCTAGAGGAAGTCGTAATGAAGCAGCAAGCAAGAATAGAAATATTAGAAAATGAGACAAGGAAAAAGAATATTATAATTTTCGGTATCCCCGAAGAGAACAGAGAAGATGCGAGGATGTTGAAAGATAAAATTCTGAAAGATGTAATAGGAAGAATTGGAGTAACTATCGAGGATTACGAAATAGATTATATAAACAGAATAGGGAGAAGGATAGGAAATGTAAATAGACCAGTTAAAGTGGGTCTTACAACAAAATTTAAGAAAATTGAAATATTAAAGAATCTATCAGGATTAAAGGGAACACAGATTGCAGTAAGTGAAGATTTAGATAAGAAGACAAGAGATATCCAGAAAAAACTAATACCTCATAAGATTGAAGCCAGGAGAAGAGGAATGAAAGCAATGATAATAAGAGATAGGTTGATAGTAAATGGAGAGGAATGGAGGATCGAAGAGTTAGACGAACAAAGCATGGAAGAAGAAGAGTTAAGAAAAACAGAAGAAAACAAAGAGGATAATAAGAAAAGAGGAAGATCAACAGATGAGGAAGGGGAAAATAACTCAAAAGGAGCAATCCCAAAAAAGAAGAACTGGACACAGACGATTTTGGCACCGTACGGAAAAGGACGAAAGGAGAAGGATGAACAGAAGACCGGCAGTACAAAAGATAATTCAGTGTTCGTTGAGGAAACACTAAACGAAACTCTCAAGAACATAACGAGAACAACAAGGAATCAACACCATCCAAAAAAGTAGAAGAAGCTGAAAACCGGACGGAAAAAACATTGACAACAATAGAATGCGAAGCGAAAAGGCAAAGAGAAAGAAAGGAGAAGAAGCAGGAGAGTTGTAAATTAAACGAAGAGGAAAGTAATATGAAAAATAAGAAAAAAAAAAGAAAAACAAAAAAACACAAAACAAGGATTGCGACATGGAACATAAAAACACTTTTACAACCTGGAAAGATGAACGAAATTATGCAAACAATGGAAAACTATGATATTGATATTATGGCATTACAAGAAACTAGATGGGCTGGAGCGGGTGAAATCAAGAAAAATAACCATACATTATTCTGGAGTGGAGGGGAAAAACAAGGAAGGAATGGAACAGGTTTTATCGTTTCCAAAAATCAAACTCCTAACATAATGAAATTTGAACCCATAAATGACAGAATCTCAATCCTAAGAATTCGAGGAAAAATGTATAATACTACCTTCATATGTGTGTATGCCCCAACAGAGATAGAAGAGGGTGATAAGAAAGACAAGTTTTATGAAGAACTGCAATCTCAATGTGAAAAAGCACCAAAATACGATACACTATTAGTACTAGGAGATATAAATGCCCAGATTGGTAAGGAGGAGTATATAAAAGCTGTAGCAGGAAAGAACACAATTCATGAAGAAACAAACGACAATGGGAATAGAATATGCAACTTGGCAGCAGCAATGAATTTATTTATTGTCAGCACAAAATTTCCTCACCCAAAGAGGCACAAAATAACATGGAATCACCCAAACCAAACATCGACGAGTCAAATTGATCATGTACTCATAACGAAAGAAAGAACTAATAACATACAGGATGTAAGATCTTTTCGAGGCGCCAACGTAAATTCAGACCACAACTTAGTAATTGCAACGACCAAGGAAAGGAAAAACCTAAGAAGAGAAAAAGAGAGAATAAAAAAAAATAACAATTGGGATATAAACAAAATAAAAGAACGAAAGGTGAAACAAGCATTAGAAGAAGGAATAACGCAAGAACTTCAGCAAAAGCAAACCCCCACTGATTGTACAAGTACAAATAGAATCGAAAACCAGTGGAATAACATAAAAACTAGTATTTTGAAAACAGCAGAAAAATGCGTGGGTCACAAGAAACACGAAAAAAGTAAAGAATGGTACGACCAAGAGTGCAAGAAGATAAGAGATGAAAAAAATCGAGCATGGATAAAATGGTTGCAATCAAATGCAGAAGAAGACAAACAAATTTACAAAGACGCAAATTCTCTAGCAAGAAACACATGTAAACAAAAAAAGAGAGATTGGAACGAAAAGAAAATAAAAGATATGCAAGATGAATATAACAATAAAAACACAAGAATGTTTTACCAGAGAATAAAACTAGAAAAGAAGAACTTTAGAATAAAAACTACAGGATATAAAGACACAGAAGGAAGGACAAGATATGAAACGAAAGAAATACAACAAATATGGAAGAACTATTATGAACAACTATACAGAAAGGAAACGGAAACGAAGACAATAGCAAAAGCGGACATTAGACAGAATGATGAAAAAATAGAAGAACCAACAATAGAAGAGGTAAAACAGGCAATACGACACCTAAAAAACAATAAAACGCCAGGAAGTGATGGAATAATTACCGAATACCTAAAATATGGAGGTGAGAAACTGCATGAAAAACTACATGAACTAATATGCTTGATCTGGAGAGAAGAAAGCATGCCAGAA
>CALNHX010001876.1:0-201393 GCA_940337035.1 Agriotes lineatus | reverse complement strand
GTTAGGGGACATATAGGACATCTAGGACGTCTACTACGTTAGGGATATATAGGACATCTAGGACATCTGAGACATCGGCGACGTTTGGGAAGTCTGGGATATCTGGGACGTCTGGGACGTCTGGGACGTTAGGGACATATGGAACATCTGGGACGTCTGGGACGTTAGGGACATATGGGACATCCTGGACGTCTGGGACGTTAGGGACATATGGGACAAATGGGACATCTGGGACGTATGGGACGTTAAGGACATATGGGAGATCTGGGACGTCTGAGATATTAGGAACAAATGGACATCTAGGACGTCTGAGACGTTAGGGACATATGGGACTTCTAAGACGTCTGATACGTTAGGGATATATGGGACATCTAGGACGCCTGGGACGTCAAGGACGTTAGGGACATATGGGACATCTGGGACGTCTGGGACGTTAAAGACGTATGGGACATCTACGAAGTCTGGGACGTTAGGGACTTATGGGACATCTGGGACGTCTGGGACGTTAGGGATATATAGGACATCTAGGACGTCTGGGACGTTAGGGACATATGGGACATCTGGGACGTCTGGGACGTTAGAGATATATCTGACATCTCGGACGTCTGGGACGTTAGGGACTTATGGGACATTTGGGGCGTCTGGGGACGTTAGGGACATATGAGACATCAGGGACGCCTGGGACGTTAGGGACATATGGGACATCTGGCAAGTCTGGGACGTTAGAGAAATATGGGACATCTAGGACGTCTGGGACGTTAGGGACATATAAAACAACTCGGACGTTAGGGACATATGGGACATATGGGACATCTTGGACGTCTGGGACGTTAGGGACATATGGGACGTCTGGGACGTTAGGAACATACAGGACATCTAGGACGCCTAGGACGTTTGGGACACATAGGACATCTAGGATGTCTGGGACGTTAGAGACATATGGGACATCTAGGACGTCTGGGACGTTTGGGACATATGGGGCAAATGGCACAACTGGGACATCTGGGACGTTTGGGGCATATGGGACATCTGGGACGTCTAAGACGTTAGGGACATATAAAGCATTTAGGACGTCTGGGACGTCTGAGACGTTAGGGACATATGGGGCATCCAGGACGCCTGGGACGTTAAAGACATATGGGACATCTGGGACGTCTGGGACGTTAAGGACATATGGGACATCTGGGACGTTAGAGACATATAGGACATCTAGGACGTCTGGGACGTTAGGGACATCAGGGACATCTAGGACGTCAGGGACGTCTGGGACGTTAGGGACATATGGGACATCTAGGACGCCTGCGACGTTAGGGACATATGGGACACATGGGACGTCTGGGACGTCTGGGACGTTAGGGACATATGGGACATCTGGGGACGTATGGGACGTTTAGGACATATGGGACATCTGGGACGTCTGGAACGTTAGGGACATATAGGACATCTAGGACGTCTACTACGTTAGGGATATATAGGACATCTAGGACATCTGAGACATCTGCGACGTTTGGGAAGTCTGGGATATCTGGGGACGTCTGGGACGGTCTGGGACGTTAGGGACATATGGAACATCTGGGACGTCTGGGACGTTAGGGACATATGGGACATCTGGGACGCCTGGGACGTTAGGGATATATAGGACATCTTGGACGTCTGGGACGTTAGGGACATATGGGACAAATGGGACATCTGGGACGTATGGGACGTTAAGGACATATGGGAGATCTGGGACGTCTGAGATATTAAGAACAAATGGGACATCTAGGACGTCTGAGACGTTAGAGACATATGGGACTTCTAAGACGTCTGATACGTTAGGGATATATGGGACATCTAGGACGTCTGGGACGTCAAGGACGTTAGGGACATATGGGACATCTAGGACTTCTGGGACGTTACGGAAATATGGGACGTCTAGGACGTCTGGGACGTTATAGACATATGGGACGTCTAGGACGTCTGGGACGTTATTGACATTTGGGACATCTGGGACGTCTGGGACGTTAGAGACATATGGGACATCTGGGACGTCTGGGACGTTAGGGACATATGGGACATCTGGGACGTCTGGGACGTTAAAGACGTATGGGACATCTAGGAAGTCTGGGACGTTAGGGACTTATGGGACATCTGGGACGTCTGGGACGTTAGGGATATATAGGACATCTAGGACGTCTGGGACGTTAGGGACATATGGGACATCTTGGACGTCTGGGACGTTAGAGATATATCTGACATCTCGGACGTCTGGGACGTTAGGGACTTATGGGACATTTGGGGCGTCTGGGACGTTAGGGACATATGAGACATCAGGACGCCTGGGACGTTAGGGACATATGGGACATCTGGCAAGTCTGGGACGTTAGAGAAATATGGGACATCTAGTACGTCTGGGACGTTTGGAAAGTCTGAGACATCTGGGACGTCTGGGACGTTAGAGACATATGGGACATCTAGGACGTCTGAGACGTTAGGGACATATAAAACAACTCGGACGTTAGGGACATATGGGACATATGGGACTTCTTGGACGTCTGGGACGTTAGGACATATGGGACGTCTGGGACGTTAAAGACATATGGTACATCTAGGACGTCTGGGACGTTAGGGACATATAGGACATCTAGGACGTTTGGGAAGTCTGGACGTTAGGGACATATGGGACATATAGGACGTCTAGGACGTCTGGGACGTCGGGGACATATGGGACATCTAGGACGTCTGGGACGTTAGGGATATATAAGACATCTAGGACGTCTGGGACGTTAAGGATATATAAAACATCTGGGACGTCTGGGACGTTAGGGACATATGGGACATCTAGGACGTCTGGGACGTTAGGGATATATAAGACATCTAGGACGTCTGGGACGTCTGGGGCGTCTGGGACGTTAGGGACATATAGGACATCTAGGACGTTTGGGAAGTCTGGGACGTTAGGGACATATGGAACATCTAGGACGTCTAGGACGTTAGGGACATATAGGACATCTAGGACGTTTGGGAAGTCTGGGACGTTAGGGACATATGGAACATCTAGGACGTCTGGGACGTTAGGGACATATAGGACATCTAGGACGTTTGGGAAGTCTGAGACGTTAGGGACATATGGAACATCTAGGACGTCCTAGGACGTTAGGGATATATAAGACATCTAGGACGTCTGGGTCGTCTGGGGCGTCTGGGACGTTAGGGACATATGGGACAATAAGGACGTCTGGGACGTTAGAGACATATGGGACATCTAGGACGTCTGGGACGTTAGGGATATATAAGACATCTAGGACGTCTGGGGCGTTAGGGATATATAAAACATCTGGGACGTCTGGGACGTTAGGGACATATGGGACATCTAGGACGTCTGGGACGTTAGGGATATATAAGACATCTAGGACGTCTGGGACGTTAGGGATATATAAAACATCTGGGACGTCTGGGACGTTAGGGACATATGGGACATCTAGGACGTCTGGGACGTTAGGGATATATAAGACATCTAGGACGTCTGGGACGTCTGGGGCGTCTGGGACGTTAGGGACATATGGGACAGTAAGGACGTCTGGGACGTTAGGGACATATTGGACATCTAAGACGTCTGGGACGTTAGGGTCATATGGAACAACTAGGACGTCTGGGACGTTAAGGACATATTGAACATCTAGGACGTCTGGGACGTTAGGGACATATGGGACATCTAGGACGTCTGGGACGTTAGGGATATATAAGACATCTAGGACGTCTGGGACGTCTGGGGTGTCTGGACGTTAGGGACATTTTAGACATCTAAGGCGTCTGGGACGTTAGGGATATATGCGACATCTAGGACGTCTGAAACGTTAAGGACATATGGGATATCTACGACGTCTGGGACGTTACGGAAAAATGGGACAACTAAGACGTCTGGGACGTTAGGGACATATGGGACATCTAGAACGTCTAGGACGATAGGGACATATAAGACATCGAGGACGTCTGGGACATCTGGGACGTCTGGGATCTTAGGGACATGTGGGACAACTAGGACGTTTGGGACGTTAGGGACATATGGGACATCTAAGACGTCTGGGACGTTAGGGACATATGGGACATCTAGGACGTCTGGGCCGTTAGGGATATATAGGACATCTAGGACGTCTGGGACGTTAGCGACATATGGGACATCTGGGACGTCTGGGACGTTAGACACATATGGGACATCTAGGACATCTGGGACGTTATTGACATATGGGACATCTGGGACGTCTGGGACGTTAGATACATATGGGCATCTAGGACGTCTGGGACGTTAGGGACATATGGAACATCTGGAACGCCTGGGACGTTAGGGACATATGGGACATCAGGACGTTAGGGACATATAGGACATCTAGGACGTCTTGGACGTTAGGGACATATGGGACATATAGGACGTTTAGGACGTCTGGGACATCGGGGACATATGGGACATCTAGGACGTCTGGGACGATAGAGACATATTGGACTTTTAGGACGTCTGGGACGTTAAAGACATATGAGACATCTAGGACGTCTGGGACGTTAGGGACATATAGGACATCTAGGACGTTTGGGAAGTCTGGGATGTTAGGGACATATGGGACATCTTGGACGTCTAGGACGTTAGGGATATATAAGACATCTAGGACGTCTGGGTCGTCTGGGGCGTCTGGGACGTTAGGGACATATGGCACAGTAAGGACGTCTGGGACGTTAGGGACGTATTGGACATCTACGAAGTCTGGGACGTTAGCGATATATAAGACATCTAGGACGTCTGGGGACGTTTAGGGATATATTAGACGTCTGGGACGTCTGGGACGTTAGGGACATATGGGAAATCTAGGACGTTTGTGACGTTAGGGATATAAAAGACATCTAGGACGTCTGGAACGTCTGGGGCGTCTGGGACGTTAGGGACATATGAGACAACTAGGAGGTCTGGGACGTTAGGGACATATTGGACAACTAGGACGTCTGGGACGTTAGGGACATATGGGGAGAACTAGGACGTCTGGGACGTTTGGAAAGTCTGAGACATCTGGGACGTCTGGGACGTTAGAGACATATGGGACATCTAGGACGTCTGAAACGTTAGGGACATATAAAACAACTCGGACGTTAGGGACATATGGGACATATGGGACATCTTGGACGTCCTGGGACGTTAGGGACATATGGGACGTCTGGGACGTTAAAGACATATGGTACATCTAGGACGTCTGGGACGTTAGGGTCATATAGGACATCTAGGACGTTTGGGAAGTCTGGGACGTTAGGGACATATGGGACATATAGGACGTCTAGGACGTCTGGGACGTCGGGGACATATGGGACTTCTAGGACGTCTGGGACGTTAGGGATATATAAGACATCTAGGACGTCTGGACGTTAAGGATATATAAAACATCTGGGGACGTCTGGGACGTTAGGGACATATGGGACATCTAGGACGTCTGGGACGTTAGGGATATATAAGACATCTAGGACGGTCTGGGGACGTCTGGGGCGTCTGGGACGTTAGGGACATAGAGGACATCTAGGACGTTGGGGAAGTCTGGGACGTTAGGGACATATGGAACATCTAGGACGTCTAGGACGTTAGGGACATATAGGACATCTAGGACGTTTGGGAAGTCTGGGACGTTAGGGACATATGGAACATCTAGGACGTCTGGGACGTTAGGGACATATAGGACATCTAGGACGTTTGGGAAGTCTGAGACGTTAGGGACATATGGAACATCTAGGACGTCTAGGACGTTAGGGATATATAAGACATCTAGGACGTCTGGGTCGTCTGGGGCGTCTGGGACGTTAGGGACATATGGGACAATAAGGACGTCTGGGACGTTAGAGACATATGGGACATCTAGGACGTCTGGGACGTTAGGGATATATAAGACATCTAGGACGTCTGGGGCGTTAGGGATATATAAAACATCTGGGACGTCTGGGACGTTAGGGACAATATGGGACATCTAGGACGTCTGGGACGTTAGGGATATATAAGACATCTAGGACGTCTGGGACGTTAGGGATATATAAAACATCTGGGACGTCTGGGACGTTAGGGACATATGGGACCATCTAGGACGTCTGGGACGTTAGGGATATATAAGACATCTAGGACGTCTGGGACGTCTGGGGCGTCTGGACGTTAGGGACATATGGGACAGTAAGGACGTCTGGGACGTTAGGGACATATTGGACATCTAAGACGTCTGGGACGTTAGGGACATATGGAACAACTAGGACGTCTGGGACGTTAAGGACATATTGAACATCTAGGACGTCTGGGACGTTAGGGACATATGGGACATCTAGGACGTCTGGGACGTTAGGGATATATAAGACATCTAGGACGTCTGGGACGTCTGGGGTGTCTGGGACGTTAGGGACATTTTAGACATCTAAGGCGTCTGGGACGTTAGGGATATATGCGACATCTAGGACGTCTGAAACGTTAAGGACATATGGGATATCTACGACGTCTGGGACGTTACGGAAAAATGGGACAACTAAGACGTCTGGGACGTTAGGGACATATGGGACATCTAGAACGTCTAGGACGATAGGGACATATAAGACATCGAGGACGTCTGGGACATCTGGGACGTCTGGGATCTTAGGGACATGTGGGACAACTAGGACGTTTGGGACGTTAGGGACATATGGGACATCTAAGACGTCTGGACGTTAGGGACATATGGGACATCTAGGACGTCTGGGCCGTTAGGGATATATAGGACATCTAGGACGTCTGGGACGTTAGCGACATATGGGACATCTGGGACGTCTGGGACGTTAGACACATATGGGACATCTAGGACATCTGGGACGTTATTGACATATGGGACATCTGGGACGTCTGGGACGTTAGATACATATGGGGCATCTAGGACGTCTGGGACGTTAGGGACATATGGAACATCTGGAACGCCTGGGACGTTAGGGACATATGGGACATCAGGGACGTTAGGGACATATAGGACATCTAGGACGTCTTGGACGTTAGGGACATATGGGACATATAGGACGTTTAGGACGTCTGGGACATCGGGGACATATGGGACATCTAGGACGTCTGGGACGATAGAGACATATTGGACTTTTAGGACGTCTGGGACGTTAAAGACATATGAGACATCTAGGACGTCTGGGACGTTAGGGACATATAGGACATCTAGGACGTTTGGGAAGTCTGGGATGTTAGGGACATATGGGACATCTTGGACGTCTAGGACGTTAGGGATATATAAGACATCTAGGACGTCTGGGTCGTCTGGGGCGTCTGGGACGTTAGGGACATATGGCACAGTAAGGACGTCTGGGACGTTAGGGACGTATTGGACATCTACGAAGTCTGGGACGTTAGCGATATATAAGACATCTAGGACGTCTGGGACGTTAGGGATATATTAGACGTCTGGGACGTCTGGGACGTTAGGGACATATGGGAAATCTAGGACGTTTGTGACGTTAGGGATATAAAAGACATCTAGGACGTCTGGAACGTCTGGGGCGTCTGGGACGTTAGGGACATATGAGACAACTAGGAGGTCTGGGACGTTAGGGACATATTGGACAACTAGGACGTCTGGGACGTTAGGGACATATGGGAGAACTAGGACGTCTGGGACGTTTGGAAAGTCTGAGACATCTGGGACGTCTGGGACGTTAGAGACATATGGGACATCTAGGACGTCTGAAACGTTAGGGACATATAAAACAACTCGGACGTTAGGGACATATGGGACATATGGGACATCTTGGACGTCTGGGACGTTAGGGACATATGGGACGTCTGGGACGTTAAAGACATATGGTACATCTAGGACGTCTGGGACGTTAGGGACATATAGGACATCTAGGACGTTTGGGAAGTCTGGGACGTTAGGGACATATGGGACATATAGGACGTCTAGGACGTCTGGGACGTCGGGGACATATGGGACATCTAGGACGTCTGGGACGTTAGGGATATATAAGACATCTAGGACGTCTGGGACGTTAAGGATATATAAAACATCTGGGACGTCTGGGACGTTAGGGACATATGGGACATCTAGGACGTCTGGGACGTTAGGGATATATAAGACATCTAGGACGTCTGGGACGTCTGGGGCGTCTGGGACGTTAGGGACATATAGGACATCTAGGACGTTTGGGAAGTCTGGGACGTTAGGGACATATGGAACATCTAGGACGTCTAGGACGTTAGGGACATATAGGACATCTAGGACGTTTGGGAAGTCTGGGACGTTAGGGACATATGGAACATCTAGGACGTCTGGGACGTTAGGGACATATAGGACATCTAGGACGTTTGGGAAGTCTGAGACGTTAGGGACATATGGAACATCTAGGACGTCTAGGACGTTAGGGATATATAAGACATCTAGGACGTCTGGGTCGTCTGGGGCGTCTGGGACGTTAGGGACATATGGGACAATAAGGACGTCTGGGACGTTAGAGACATATGGGACATCTAGGACGTCTGGGACGTTAGGGATATATAAGACATCTAGGACGTCTGGGGCGTTAGGGATATATAAAACATCTGGGACGTCTGGGACGTTAGGGACATATGGGACATCTAGGACGTCTGGGACGTTAGGGATATATAAGACATCTAGGACGTCTGGGACGTTAGGGATATATAAAACATCTGGGACGTCTGGGACGTTAGGGACATATGGGACATCTAGGACGTCTGGGACGTTAGGGATATATAAGACATCTAGGACGTCTGGGACGTCTGGGGCGTCTGGGACGTTAGGGACATATGGGACAGTAAGGACGTCTGGGACGTTAGGGACATATTGGACATCTAAGACGTCTGGGACGTTAGGGACATATGGAACAACTAGGACGTCTGGGACGTTAAGGACATATTGAACATCTAGGACGTCTGGGACGTTAGGGACATATGGGACATCTAGGACGTCTGGGACGTTAGGGATATATAAGACATCTAGGACGTCTGGGACGTCTGGGGTGTCTGGGACGTTAGGGACATTTTAGACATCTAAGGCGTCTGGGACGTTAGGGATATATGCGACATCTAGGACGTCTGAAACGTTAAGGACATATGGGATATCTACGACGTCTGGGACGTTACGGAAAAATGGGACAACTAAGACGTCTGGGACGTTAGGGACATATGGGACATCTAGAACGTCTAGGACGATAGGGACATATAAGACATCGAGGACGTCTGGGACATCTGGGACGTCTGGGATCTTAGGGACATGTGGGACAACTAGGACGTTTGGGACGTTAGGGACATATGGGACATCTAAGACGTCTGGGACGTTAGGGACATATGGGACATCTAGGACGTCTGGGCCGTTAGGGATATATAGGACATCTAGGACGTCTGGGACGTTAGCGACATATGGGACATCTGGGACGTCTGGGACGTTAGACACATATGGGACATCTAGGACATCTGGGACGTTATTGACATATGGGACATCTGGGACGTCTGGGACGTTAGATACATATGGGGCATCTAGGACGTCTGGGACGTTAGGGACATATGGAACATCTGGAACGCCTGGGACGTTAGGGACATATGGGACATCAGGGACGTTAGGGACATATAGGACATCTAGGACGTCTTGGACGTTAGGGACATATGGGACATATAGGACGTTTAGGACGTCTGGGACATCGGGGACATATGGGACATCTAGGACGTCTGGGACGATAGAGACATATTGGACTTTTAGGACGTCTGGGACGTTAAAGACATATGAGACATCTAGGACGTCTGGGACGTTAGGGACATATAGGACATCTAGGACGTTTGGGAAGTCTGGGATGTTAGGGACATATGGGACATCTTGGACGTCTAGGACGTTAGGGATATATAAGACATCTAGGACGTCTGGGTCGTCTGGGGCGTCTGGGACGTTAGGGACATATGGCACAGTAAGGACGTCTGGGACGTTAGGGACGTATTGGACATCTACGAAGTCTGGGACGTTAGCGATATATAAGACATCTAGGACGTCTGGGACGTTAGGGATATATTAGACGTCTGGGACGTCTGGGACGTTAGGGACATATGGGAAATCTAGGACGTTTGGGACGTTAGGGATATAAAAGACATCTAGGACGTCTGGAACGTCTGGGGCGTCTGGGACGTTAGGGACATATGAGACAACTAGGAGGTCTGGGACGTTAGGGACATATTGGACAACTAGGACGTCTGGGACGTTAGGGACATATGGGAGAACTAGGACGTCTGGGACGTTAGGGATATATAAGACATCTAAGACGTCTTGGACGTTAGGGATATATGGGACATCTAGGACGTCTGAAACGTTAAGGACATATGGGATATCTACGACGTCTGAGACGTTAGGGACATATGGGACATCTGGGACGTCTGGGACGTTACGGACAAATGGGACATCTAAGACGTCTGGGACGTTAGGGACATATAGGACATCTAGAACGTCTAGGACATTAGGGATATATAAGACATCGAAGACGTCTGGAACGTCTGAGACGTCTGGGACGTTAGGGACATGTGGAACAACTAGGACGTCTGGGACGTTAGGGACATATGGGACATCTAAGACGTCTGGGACGTTAGGGACATATGGGACATCTAGGACGTTTGGGACGTTAGGGATATTTAAGACATCTAGGACGTCTGGGACGTTAGGGACATATGGGACATCTGGGACGTCTGGGACGTTAGGGACATATGGGACATCTGGGACGTCTCGGACGTTAAGGACATATGAGACATCAGGGACGCCTGGGACGTTAGAGACATATGGGGCATCTAGGACGTCTGGGACGTTAGGGACATATGGAAAATCTGGAACGCCTGGGACCTTAGGGATATATAGGACATCTAGGACGTCTGGGACGTTAGGGACATATGGGACATCTGGGACGTCTGGCACGTTAGAGACATATGGGACATCTAGGACGTCTGGGACGTTAGGGACATATGGGACATCTGGGACGTCTGGGACGTTAGGGACATATGAGACATCAGGGACGCCTGGGACGTTAGAGACATATGGGACGTCTAGGACGTCTGGGACGTTAGGGACATATGGGACATCTAAGACGTCTGGGACGTTATGGACATATGGAACATCTGGGACGCCTGGGACGTTAGGGATATATAGTACATCTAGGACGTCTGGGACGTTAGGGACATATGGGACATCTGGGACGTCTGCGACGTTAGAGACATATGGGACATTTAGGACGTCTGGGACGTTAGGGACATATGGGACATCTGGGACGTCTGGGACGTTAGGGACATATGAGACATCAGGGACGTCTGTCACGTTAGAGACATATAGGACATCTAGGACGTCTGGGACGTTAGGGACATATGGGACATCTGGGTCGTCTAGGACGTTAGGGACATATGGGACATCTGGGACGTCTGGGACGTTAGGGACATATGATACATCAGGGACGCCTGGGGCGTTAGAGACATATGGGACATCTTAGACGTCTGGGACGTTAAGGACATATGGGACATCTGACACGTCTGGGACGTTAGGG
Organism: Agriotes lineatus; assembly: GCA_940337035.1. Taxonomy (NCBI): domain Eukaryota; kingdom Metazoa; phylum Arthropoda; class Insecta; order Coleoptera; family Elateridae; genus Agriotes; species Agriotes lineatus. The sequence continues at coordinate 189,852 of CALNHX010001876.1, read as the reverse complement.
ACATATGAGACATCTGGGACGTCTGGTACGATAGGGACATATGGGACATCTGGGACGTCTGGGACGTTAAGGACATATGGGAAATCTGGGACGTGTGGGACGTTAGGGACATATGGGACATCTGAGACATCTGGGAGGTTAGAGACATATAGGACATCTAGGACGTCTGGGACGTTAGGGACATCTAGGACGTCTGGGACGTTAGGGACATATGGGACATCTGGGACGTCTGGGACGTTAGGGACATATGGGACATCTAGGACGTCTGGGACGTTAGGGATATATAAGACATCTAGGACGTCTGGGACGTCTGGGGCGTCTGGGACGTTAGGGACATATGGGACAGTAAGGACGTCTGGGACGTTAGGGACATATTGGACATCTAAGACGTCTGGGACGTTAGGGACATATGGAACAACTAGGACGTCTGGGACGTTAAGGACATATTGAACATCTAGGACGTCTGGGACGTTAGGGACATATGGGACATCTAGGACGTCTGGGACGTTAGGGATATATAAGACATCTAGGACGTCTGGGACGTCTGGGGTGTCTGGGACGTTAGGGACATTTTAGACATCTAAGGCGTCTGGGACGTTAGGGATATATGCGACATCTAGGACGTCTGAAACGTTAAGGACATATGGGATATCTACGACGTCTGGGACGTTACGGAAAAATGGGACAACTAAGACGTCTGGGACGTTAGGGACATATGGGACATCTAGAACGTCTAGGACGATAGGGACATATAAGACATCGAGGACGTCTGGGACATCTGGGACGTCTGGGATCTTAGGGACATGTGGGACAACTAGGACGTTTGGGACGTTAGGGACATATGGGACATCTAAGACGTCTGGGACGTTAGGGACATATGGGACATCTAGGACGTCTGGGCCGTTAGGGATATATAGGACATCTAGGACGTCTGGGACGTTAGCGACATATGGGACATCTGGGACGTCTGGGACGTTAGACACATATGGGACGTCTAGGACGTCTGGGACGTTAGGGACATATGGGACATCTAAGACGTCTGGGACGTTAGGGACATATGGAACATCTGGGACGCCTGGGACGTTAGGGATATATGAGACATCAGGGACGCCTGGGACGTTAGAGACATATGGGACGTCTAGGACGTCTGGGACGTTAGGGACATATGGGACATCTAAGACGTCTGGGACGTTAGGGACATATGGAACATCTGGGACGCCTGGGACGTTAGGGATATATAGTACATCTAGGACGTCTGGGACGTTAGGGACATATGGGACATCTGGGACGTCTGCGACGTTAGAGACATATGGGACATTTAGGACGTCTGGGACGTTAGGGACATATGGGACATCTGGGACGTCTGGGACGTTAGGGACATATGAGACATCAGGGACGTCTGTCACGTTAGAGACATATAGGACATCTAGGACGTCTGGGACGTTAGGGACATATGGGACATCTGGGTCGTCTAGGACGTTAGGGACATATGGGACATCTGGGACGTCTGGGACGTTAGGGACATATGGGACATCTGGGACGTATGGGACGTTTAGGACATATGGGACATCTGGGACGTCTGGAACGTTAGGGACATATAGGACATCTAGGACGTCTACTACATTAGGGATATATAGGACATCTAGGACGTCTGAGACATCTGCGACGTTTGGGAAGTCTGGGATATCTGGGACGTCTGGGACGTCTGGGACGTTAGGGACATATGGAACATCTGGGACGTCTGGGACGTTAGGGACATATGGGACATCTGGGACGCCTGGGACGTTAGGGATATATAGGACATCTTGGACGTCTGGGACGTTAGGGACATATGGGACAAATGGGACATCTGGGACGTATGGGACGTTAAGGACATATGGGAGATCTGGGACGTCTGAGATATTAAGAACAAATGGGACATCTAGGACGTCTGAGACGTTAGAGACATATGGGACTTCTAAGACGTCTGATACGTTAGGGATATATGGGACATCTAGGACGTCTGGGACGTCAAGGACGTTAGGGACATATGGGACATCTAGGACTTCTGGGACGTTACGGAAATATGGGACTTCTAGGACGTCTGGGACGTTATAGACATATGGGACGTCTAGGACGTCTGGGACGTTATTGACATTTGGGACATCTGGGACGTCTGGGACGTTAGAGACATATGGGACATCTGGGACGTCTGGGACGTTAGGGACATATGGGACATCTGGGACGTCTGGGACGTTAAAGACGTATGGGACATCTAGGAAGTCTGGGACGTTAGGGACTTATGGGACATCTGGGACGTCTGGGACGTTAGGGATATATAGGACATCTAGGACGTCTGGGACGTTAGGGACATATGGGACATCTTGGACGTCTGGGACGTTAGAGATATATCTGACATCTCGGACGTCTGGGACGTTAGGGACTTATGGGACATTTGGGGCGTCTGGGACGTTAGGGACATATGAGACATCAGGGACGCCTGGGACGTTAGGGACATATGGGACATCTGGCAAGTCTGGGACGTTAGAGAAATATGGGACATCTAGTACGTCTGGGACGTTTGGAAAGTCTGAGACATCTGGGACGTCTGGGACGTTAGAGACATATGGGACATCTAGGACGTCTGAGACGTTAGGGACATATAAAACAACTCGGACGTTAGGGACATATGGGACATATGGGACATCTTGGACGTCTGGGACGTTAGGGACATATGGGACGTCTGGGACGTTAAAGACATATGGTACATCTAGGACGTCTGGGACGTTAGGGACATATAGGACATCTAGGACGTTTGGGAAGTCTGGGACGTTAGGGACATATGGGACATATAGGACGTCTAGGACGTCTGGGACGTCGGGGACATATGGGACATCTAGGACGTCTGGGACGTTAGGGATATATAAGACATCTAGGACGTCTGGGACGTTAAGGATATATAAAACATCTGGGACGTCTGGGACGTTAGGGACATATGGGACATCTAGGACGTCTGGGACGTTAGGGATATATAAGACATCTAGGACGTCTGGGACGTCTGGGGCGTCTGGGACGTTAGGGACATATAGGACATCTAGGACGTTTGGGAAGTCTGGGACGTTAGGGACATATGGAACATCTAGGACGTCTAGGACGTTAGGGACATATAGGACATCTAGGACGTTTGGGAAGTCTGGGACGTTAGGGACATATGGAACATCTAGGACGTCTGGGACGTTAGGGACATATAGGACATCTAGGACGTTTGGGAAGTCTGAGACGTTAGGGACATATGGAACATCTAGGACGTCTAGGACGTTAGGGATATATAAGACATCTAGGACGTCTGGGTCGTCTGGGGCGTCTGGGACGTTAGGGACATATGGGACAATAAGGACGTCTGGGACGTTAGAAACATATGGGACATCTAGGACGTCTGGGACGTTAGGGATATATAAGACATCTAGGACGTCTGGGGCGTTAGGGATATATAAAACATCTGGGACGTCTGGGACGTTAGGGACATATGGGACATCTAGGACGTCTGGGACGTTAGGGATATATAAGACATCTAGGACGTCTGGGACGTTAGGGATATATAAAACATCTGGGACGTCTGGGACGTTAGGGACATATGGGACATCTAGGACGTCTGGGACGTTAGGGATATATAAGACATCTAGGACGTCTGGGACGTCTGGGGCGTCTGGGACGTTAGGGACATATGGGACAGTAAGGACGTCTGGGACGTTAGGGACATATTGGACATCTAAGACGTCTGGGACGTTAGGGACATATGGAACAACTAGGACGTCTGGGACGTTAAGGACATATTGAACATCTAGGACGTCTGGGACGTTAGGGACATATGGGACATCTAGGACGTCTGGGACGTTAGGGATATATAAGACATCTAGGACGTCTGGGACGTCTGGGGTGTCTGGGACGTTAGGGACATTTTAGACATCTAAGGCGTCTGGGACGTTAGGGATATATGCGACATCTAGGACGTCTGAAACGTTAAGGACATATGGGATATCTACGACGTCTGGGACGTTACGGAAAAATGGGACAACTAAGACGTCTGGGACGTTAGGGACATATGGGACATCTAGAACGTCTAGGACGATAGGGACATATAAGACATCGAGGACGTCTGGGACATCTGGGACGTCTGGGATCTTAGGGACATGTGGGACAACTAGGACGTTTGGGACGTTAGGGACATATGGGACATCTAAGACGTCTGGGACGTTAGGGACATATGGGACATCTAGGACGTCTGGGCCGTTAGGGATATATAGGACATCTAGGACGTCTGGGACGTTAGCGACATATGGGACATCTGGGACGTCTGGGACGTTAGACACATATGGGACATCTAGGACATCTGGGACGTTATTGACATATGGGACATCTGGGACGTCTGGGACGTTAGATACATATGGGGCATCTAGGACGTCTGGGACGTTAGGGACATATGGAACATCTGGAACGCCTGGGACGTTAGGGACATATGGGACATCAGGGACGTTAGGGACATATAGGACATCTAGGACGTCTTGGACGTTAGGGACATATGGGACATATAGGACGTTTAGGACGTCTGGGACATCGGGGACATATGGGACATCTAGGACGTCTGGGACGATAGAGACATATTGGACTTTTAGGACGTCTGGGACGTTAAAGACATATGAGACATCTAGGACGTCTGGGACGTTAGGGACATATAGGACATCTAGGACGTTTGGGAAGTCTGGGATATTAGGGACATATGGGACATCTTGGACGTCTAGGACGTTAGGGATATATAAGACATCTAGGACGTCTGGGTCGTCTGGGACGTTAGGGACATATGGCACAGTAAGGACGTCTGGGACGTTAGGGACGTATTGGACATCTACGAAGTCTGGGACGTTAGCGATATATAAGACATCTAGGACGTCTGGGACGTTAGGGATATATAAGACGTCTGGGACGTCTGGGACGTTAGGGACATATGGGAAATCTAGGACGTTTGGGACGTTAGGGATATAAAAGACATCTAGGACGTCTGGAACGTCTGGGGCGTCTGGGACGTTAGGGACATATGAGACAACTAGGAGGTCTGGGACGTTAGGGACATATTGGACAACTAGGACGTCTGGGACGTTAGGGACATATGGGAGAACTAGGACGTCTGGGACGTTAGGGATATATAAGACATCTAAGACGTCTTGGACGTTAGGGATATATGGGACATCTAGGACGTCTGAAACGTTAAGGACATATGGGATATCTACGACGTCTGAGACGTTAGGGACATATGGGACATCTGGGACGTCTGGGACGTTACGGACAAATGGGACATCTAAGACGTCTGGGACGTTAGGGACATATAGGACATCTAGAACGTCTAGGACATTAGGGATATATAAGACATCGAAGACGTCTGGAACGTCTGAGACGTCTGGGACGTTAGGGACATGTGGAACAACTAGGACGTCTGGGACGTTAGGGACATATGGGACATCTAAGACGTCTGGGACGTTAGGGACATATGGGACATCTAGGACGTTTGGGACGTTAGGGATATTTAAGACATCTAGGACGTCTGGGACGTTAGGGACATATGGGACATCTGGGACGTCTGGGACGTTAGGGACATATGGGACATCTGGGACGTCTCGGACGTTAAGGACATATGAGACATCAGGGACGCCTGGGACGTTAGAGACATATGGGGCATCTAGGACGTCTGGGACGTTAGGGACATATGGAAAATCTGGAACGCCTGGGACCTTAGGGATATATAGGACATCTAGGACGTCTGGGACGTTAGGGACATATGGGACATCTGGGACGTCTGGCACGTTAGAGACATATGGGACATCTAGGACGTCTGGGACGTTAGGGACATATGGGACATCTGGGACGTCTGGGACGTTAGGGACATATGAGACATCAGGGACGCCTGGGACGTTAGAGACATATGGGACGTCTAGGACGTCTGGGACGTTAGGGACATATGGGACATCTAAGACGTCTGGGACGTTATGGACATATGGAACATCTGGGACGCCTGGGACGTTAGGGATATATAGTACATCTAGGACGTCTGGGACGTTAGGGACATATGGGACATCTGGGACGTCTGCGACGTTAGAGACATATGGGACATTTAGGACGTCTGGGACGTTAGGGACATATGGGACATCTGGGACGTCTGGGACGTTAGGGACATATGAGACATCAGGGACGTCTGTCACGTTAGAGACATATAGGACATCTAGGACGTCTGGGACGTTAGGGACATATGGGACATCTGGGTCGTCTAGGACGTTAGGGACATATGGGACATCTGGGACGTCTGGGACGTTAGGGACATATGATACATCAGGGACGCCTGGGGCGTTAGAGACATATGGGACATCTTAGACGTCTGGGACGTTAAGGACATATGGGACATCTGACACGTCTGGGACGTTAGGGACATATGAGACATCTGGGACGTCTGGTACGATAGGGACATATGGGACATCTGGGACGTCTGGGACGTTAAGGACATATGGGAAATCTGGGACGTGTGGGACGTTAGGGACATATGGGACATCTGAGACATCTGGGAGGTTAGAGACATATAGGACATCTAGGACGTCTGGGACGTTAGGGACATCTAGGACGTCTGGGACGTTAGGGACATATGGGACATCTGGGACGTCTGGGACGTTAGGGACATATGGGACATCTAGGACGTCTGGGACGTTAAAGATATATAAGACATCTAGGACGTCTGGGACGTCTGGGGCGTCTGGGACGTTAGGGACATATGGGACAGTAAGGACGTCTGGGACGTTAGGGACATATTGGACATCTAAGACGTCTGGGACGTTAGGGACATATGGAACAACTAGGACGTCTGGGACGTTAAGGACATATTGAACATCTAGGACGTCTGGGACGTTAGGGACATATGGGACATCTAGGACGTCTGGGACGTTAGGGATATATAAGACATCTAGGACGTCTGGGACGTCTGGGGTGTCTGGGACGTTAGGGACATTTTAGACATCTAAGGCGTCTGGGACGTTAGGGATATATGCGACATCTAGGACGTCTGAAACGTTAAGGACATATGGGATATCTACGACGTCTGGGACGTTACGGAAAAATGGGACAACTAAGACGTCTGGGACGTTAGGGACATATGGGACATCTAGAACGTCTAGGACGATAGGGACATATAAGACATCGAGGACGTCTGGGACATCTGGGACGTCTGGGATCTTAGGGACATGTGGGACAACTAGGACGTTTGGGACGTTAGGGACATATGGGACATCTAAGACGTCTGGGACGTTAGGGACATATGGGACATCTAGGACGTCTGGGCCGTTAGGGATATATAGGACATCTAGGACGTCTGGGACGTTAGCGACATATGGGACATCTGGGACGTCTGGGACGTTAGACACATATGGGACGTCTAGGACGTCTGGGACGTTAGGGACATATGGGACATCTAAGACGTCTGGGACGTTAGGGACATATGGAACATCTGGGACGCCTGGGACGTTAGGGATATATGAGACATCAGGGACGCCTGGGACGTTAGAGACATATGGGACGTCTAGGACGTCTGGGACGTTAGGGACATATGGGACATCTAAGACGTCTGGGACGTTAGGGACATATGGAACATCTGGGACGCCTGGGACGTTAGGGATATATAGTACATCTAGGACGTCTGGGACGTTAGGGACATATGGGACATCTGGGACGTCTGCGACGTTAGAGACATATGGGACATTTAGGACGTCTGGGACGTTAGGGACATATGGGACATCTGGGACGTCTGGGACGTTAGGGACATATGAGACATCAGGGACGTCTGTCACGTTAGAGACATATAGGACATCTAGGACGTCTGGGACGTTAGGGACATATGGGACATCTGGGTCGTCTAGGACGTTAGGGACATATGGGACATCTGGGACGTCTGGGACGTTAGGGACATATGATACATCAGGGACGCCTGGGGCGTTAGAGACATATGGGACATCTTAGACGTCTGGGACGTTAAGGACATATGGGACATCTGACACGTCTGGGACGTTAGGGACATATGAGACATCTGGGACGTCTGGTACGATAGGGACATATGGGACATCTGGGACGTCTGGGACGTTAAGGACATATGGGAAATCTGGGACGTGTGGGACGTTAGGGACATATGGGACATCTGAGACATCTGGGAGGTTAGAGACATATAGGACATCTAGGACGTCTGGGACGTTAGGGACATCTAGGACGTCTGGGACGTTAGGGATATATAAGACATCTAGGACGTCTGGGGCGTTAGGGATATATAAAACATCTGGGACGTCTGGGACGTTAGGGACATATGGGACATCTAGGACGTCTGGGACGTTAGGGATATATAAGACATCTAGGACGTCTGGGACGTTAGGGATATATAAAACATCTGGGACGTCTGGGACGTTAGGGACATATGGGACATCTAGGACGTCTGGGACGTTAGGGATATATAAGACATCTAGGACGTCTGGGACGTCTGGGGCGTCTGGGACGTTAGGGACATATGGGACAGTAAGGACGTCTGGGACGTTAGGGACATATTGGACATCTAAGACGTCTGGGACGTTAGGGACATATGGAACAACTAGGACGTCTGGGACGTTAAGGACATATTGAACATCTAGGACGTCTGGGACGTTAGGGACATATGGGACATCTAGGACGTCTGGGACGTTAGGGATATATAAGACATCTAGGACGTCTGGGACGTCTGGGGTGTCTGGGACGTTAGGGACATTTTAGACATCTAAGGCGTCTGGGACGTTAGGGAATATGCGACATCTAGGACGTCTGAAACGTTAAGGACATATGGGATATCTACGACGTCTGGGACGTTACGGAAAAATGGGACAACTAAGACGTCTGGGACGTTAGGGACATATGGGACATCTAGAACGTCTAGGACGATAGGGACATATAAGACATCGAGGACGTCTGGGACATCTGGGACGTCTGGGATCTTAGGGACATGTGGGACAACTAGGACGTTTGGGACGTTAGGGACATATGGGACATCTAAGACGTCTGGGACGTTAGGGACATATGGGACATCTAGGACGTCTGGGCCGTTAGGGATATATAGGACATCTAGGACGTCTGGGACGTTAGCGACATATGGGACATCTGGGACGTCTGGGACGTTAGACACATATGGGACATCTAGGACATCTGGGACGTTATTGACATATGGGACATCTGGGACGTCTGGGACGTTAGATACATATGGGGCATCTAGGACGTCTGGGACGTTAGGGACATATGGAACATCTGGAACGCCTGGGACGTTAGGGACATATGGGACATCAGGGACGTTAGGGACATATAGGACATCTAGGACGTCTGGGACGTTAGGGACATATGGGACATATAGGACGTTTAGGACGTCTGGGACATCGGGGACATATGGGACATCTAGGACGTCTGGGACGATAGAGACATATTGGACTTTTAGGACGTCTGGGACGTTAAAGACATATGAGACATCTAGGACGTCTGGGACGTTAGGGACATATAGGACATCTAGGACGTTTGGGAAGTCTGGGATGTTAGGGACATATGGGACATCTTGGACGTCTAGGACGTTAGGGATATATAAGACATCTAGGACGTCTGGGTCGTCTGGGGCGTCTGGGACGTTAGGGACATATGGCACAGTAAGGACGTCTGGGACGTTAGGGACATATTGGACATCTACGAAGTCTGGGACGTTAGCGATATATAAGACATCTAGGACGTCTGGGACGTTAGGGATATATAAGACGTCTGGGACGTCTGGGACGTTAGGGACATATGGGAAATCTAGGACGTTTGGGACGTTAGGGATATAAAAGACATCTAGGACGTCTGGAACGTCTGGGGCGTCTGGGACGTTAGGGACATATGAGACAACTAGGAGGTCTGGGACGTTAGGGACATATTGGACAACTAGGACGTCTGGGACGTTAGGGACATATGGGAGAACTAGGACGTCTGGGACGTTAGGGATATATAAGACATCTAAGACGTCTTGGACGTTAGGGATATATGGACATCTAGGACGTCTGAAACGTTAAGGACATATGGGATATCTACGACGTCTGAGACGTTAGGGACATATGGGACATCTGGGACGTCTGGGACGTTACGGACAAATGGGACATCTAAGACGTCTGGGACGTTAGGAACATATAGGACATCTAGAACGTCTAGGACATTAGGGATATATAAGACATCGAAGACGTCTGGAACGTCTGAGACGTCTGGGACGTTAGGGACATGTGGAACAACTAGGACGTCTGGGACGTTAGGGACATATGGGACATCTAAGACGTCTGGGACGTTAGGGACATATTAGGACGTTTGGGACGTTAGGGATATATAAGACATCTAGGACGTCTGGGACGTTAGGGACATATGGGACATCTGGGACGTCTGGGACGTTAGGGACATATGGGACATCTGGGACGTCTCGGACGTTAAGGACATATGAGACATCAGGGACGCCTGGGACGTTAGAGACATATGGGGCATCTAGGACGTCTGGGACGTTAGGGACATATGGAAAATCTGGAACGCCTGGGACCTTAGGGATATATAGGACATCTAGGACGTCTGGGACGTTAGGGACATATGGGACATCTGGGACGTCTGGCACGTTAGAGACATATGGGACATCTAGGACGTCTGGGACGTTAGGGACATATGGGACATCTGGGACGTCTGGGACGTTAGGGACATATGAGACATCAGGGACGCCTGGGACGTTAGAGACATATGGGACGTCTAGGACGTCTGGGACGTTAGGGACATATGGGACATCTAAGACGTCTGGGACGTTAGGGACATATGGAACATCTGGGACGCCTGGGACGTTAGGGATATATAGTACATCTATGACGTCTGGGACGTTAGGGACATATGGGACATCTGGGACGTCTGCGACGTTAGAGACATATGGGACATTTAGGACGTCTGGGACGTTAGGGACATATGGGACATCTGGGACGTCTGGGACGTTAGGGACATATGAGACATCAGGGACGTCTGTCACGTTAGAGACATATAGGACATCTAGGACGTCTGGGACGTTAGGGACATATGGGACATCTGGGTCGTCTAGGACGTTAGGGACATATGGGACATCTGGGACGTCTGGGACGTTAGGGACATATGATACATCAGGGACGCCTGGGGCGTTAGAGACATATGGGACATCTTAGACGTCTGGGACGTTAAGGACATATGGGACATCTGACACGTCTGGGACGTTAGGGACATATGCGACATCTGGGACGTCTGGTACGATAGGGACATATGGGACATCTGGGACGTCTGGGACGTTAAGGACATATGGGAAATCTGGGACGTGTGGGACGTTAGGGACATATGGGACATCTGAGACATCTGGGAGGTTAGAGACATATAGGACATCTAGGACGTCTGGGACGTTAGGGACATCTAGGACGTCTGGGACGTTAGGGACATATGGGACATCTGGGACGTCTGGGACGTTAGGGACATATGAGACATCAGGGACGCCTGGGACGTTAGAGACATATGGGACATCTAGGACGTCTTGGACGTTAAGGACATATGGGACATCTGGGACGTCTGGGACGTTAAGGACATATGGGACATCTGGGACATCTGGGACGTTAGGGATATATGGGACATCTAGGACATCTAAGACGTCTGCGACGTTTGGGAAGTCTGGGATATCTGGTACGTCTGGGACATCTGGGACGTTAGGGACATATGGAACATCTGGGACGTCTGGGACGTTAGGGACAAATGGGAGATCTGGGACGTCTGAGATGTTAGGGACATATGGGACATCTAGGACGTCTAAGACTTTAGAGACATACGGGACATATGGAACATCTGGGACGTCTGGGATGTTAGAGACATATGGGACATCTAGGACGTCTGGGACGTTAAGGACATATGGGACATCTGGAACGTCTGGAACGTTAGAGACATATGGGACATCTGGGACGTCTGGGACGTTAGAGACATATGGCACATCTAGGACGTCTGGGACGTTAAGGACATATGGGACATCTGGGACGTCTGGAACGTTAGAGACATATGGGACATCTGGGACGTCTGGGACGTTAGAGACATATGGCACATCTAGGACGTCTGGGACGTTAAGGACATATGGAACATCTAGGACGTCTGGGACTTTAGGGACATGTGGGACATATGGAACATCTGGGACGTCTGGGACGTTAGGGACATATGAAACAACTCGGACGTCTGGAACGTTAGGGACATATGGGAAATATGGGACATCTGGGACGTCTGGGACGTTAAGGACATATGGGACATCTGGGACGTCTGGAACGTTAGAGACATATGGGACATCTGCGACGTCTGGGACGTTAGAGACATATGGAACATCTAGGACGTCTGGGACGTTAGAGACATATGGGACATCTAGGACGTCTGGGACGTTAAGGACATATGGGACATCTGGGACGTCTGGAACGTTAGAGACATATGAAACAACTCGGACGTCTGGGACGTTAGAGACATATGGGACATCCGGGACATCTGGGACGTTAGAGACATATGGGACATCTGGGACGTCAGGGACTTTAGGGACATATGGGACATATGGAACATCTGGGACGTCTGGGACGTTAGGAACATATGAGACATCTGGGACGTCTGGGACGTTAGAGACATATGGGACATCTAGGACGTCTGGGACGTTAAGGACATATGGGACATCTGGGACGTCTGGAACGTTAGAGACATATGGGACATCTGGGACGTCTGGGACGTTAGAGCCATATGGCACATCTAGGACGTCTGGGACGTTAAGGACATATGGGACATCTGGGACGTCTAGGACGTTAGAGACATATAGGACATCTAGGACGTCTGGGACGTTAGGGACATCAGGGACATCTAGGACGTCAGGGACGTCTGGGACGTTAGGGACATATGGGACATCTAGGACGCCTGCGACGTTAGGGACATATGGGACACATGGGACGTCTGGGACGTCTGGGACGTTAGGGACATATGGGACATCTGGGACGTATGGGACGTTAAGGACATATGGGACATCTGGGACGTCTGGGACGTTAGGGACATATAGGACATCTAGGACGTCTACTACGTTAGGGATATATAGGACATCTAGGACATCTGAGACATCTGCGACGTTTGGGAAGTCTGGGATATCTGGGACGTCTGGGACATCTGGGACGTTAGGGACATATGGAACATCTGGGACGTCTGGGACGTTAGGGACATATGGGACATCCTGGACGTCTGGGACGTTAGGGACATATGGGACAAATGGGACATCTGGGACGTATGGGACGTTAAGGGACATATGGGAGATCTGGGACGTCTGAGATATTAGGAACAAATGGGACATCTAGGACGTCTGAGACGTTAGGGACATATGGGACTTCTAAGACGTCTGATACGTTAGGGATATATGGGACATCTAGGACGCCTGGGACGTCAAGGACGTTAGGGACATATGGGACATCTGGGACGTCTGGGACGTTAAAGACGTATGGGACATCTAGGAAGTCTGGGACGTTAGGGACTTATGGGACATCTGGGACGTCTGGGACGTTAGGGATATATAGGACATCTAGGACGTCTGGGACGTTAGGGACATATGGGACATCTGGGACGTCTGGGACGTTAGAGATATATCTGACATCTCGGACGTCTGGGACGTTAGGGACTTATGGGACATTTGGGGCGTCTGGGACTTTAGGGACATATGAGACATCAGGGACGCCTGGGACGTTAGGGACATATGGGACATCTGGCAAGTCTGGGACGTTAGAGAAATATGGGACATCTAGGACGTCTGGGACGTTAGGGACATATAAAACAACTCGGACGTTAGGGACATATGGGACATATGGGACATCTTGGACGTCTGGGACGTTAGGGACATATGGGACGTCTGGGACGTTAGGAACATACAGGACATCTAGGACGCCTAGGACGTTTGGGACACATAGGACATCTAGGATGTCTGGGACGTTAGAGACATATGGGACATCTAGGACGTCTGGGACGTTTGGGACATATGGGGCAAATGGCACAACTGGGACATCTGGGACGTTTGGGGCATATGGGACATCTGGAACGTCTAAGACGTTAGGGACATATAAAGCATTTAGGACGTCTGGGACGTCTGAGACGTTAGGGACATATGGGGCATCCAGGACGCCTGGGACGTTAAAGACATATGGGACATCTGGGACGTCTGGGACGTTAAGGACATATGGGACATCTGGGACGTTAGAGACATATAGGACATCTAGGACGTCTGGGACGTTAGGGACATCAGGGACATCTAGGAGGTCAGGGACGTCTGGGACGTTAGGGACATATGGGACATCTAGGACGCCTGCGACGTTAGGGACATATGGGACACATGAAACGTCTGGGACGTCTGGGACGTTAGGGACATATGGGACATCTGGGACGTATGGGACGTTTAGGACATATGGGACATCTGGGACGTCTGGAACGTTAGGGACATATAGGACATCTAGGACGTCTACTACGTTAGGGATATATAGGACATCTAGGACATCTGAGACATCTGCGACGTTTGGGAAGTCTGGGATATCTGGGACGTCTGGGACGTCTGGGACGTTAGGGACATATGGAACATCTGGGACGTCTGGGACGTTAGGGACATATGGGACATCTGGGACGCCTGGGACGTTAGGGATATATAGGACATCTTGGACGTCTGGGACGTTAGGGACATATGGGACAAATGGGACATCTGGGACGTATGGGACGTTAAGGACATATGGGAGATCTGGGACGTCTGAGATATTAAGAACAAATGGGACATCTAGGACGTCTGAGACGTTAGGGACATATGGGACTTCTAAGACGTCTGATACGTTAGGGATATATGGGACATCTAGGACGTCTGGGACGTCAAGGACGTTAGGGAGATATGGGACATCTAGGACTTCTGGGACGTTACGGAAATATGGGACTTCTAGGACGTCTGGGACGTTAAAGACGTATGGGACATCTAGGAAGTCTGGGACGTTAGGGACTTATGGGACATCTGGGACGTCTGGGACGTTAGGGATATATAGGACATCTAGGACGTCTGGGACGTTAGGGACATATGGGACATCTTGGACGTCTGGGACGTTAGAGATATATCTGACATCTCGGACGTCTGGGACGTTAGGGACTTATGGGACATTTGGGGCGTCTGGGACGTTAGGGACATATGAGACATCAGGGACGCCTGGGACGTTAGGGACATATGGGACATCTGGCAAGTCTGGGACGTTAGAGAAATATGGGACATCTAGTACGTCTGGGACGTTTGGAAAGTCTGAGACATCTGGGACGTCTGGGACGTTAGAGACATATGGGACATCTAGGACGTCTGAGACGTTAGGGACATATAAAACAACTCGGACGTTAGGGACATATGGGACATCTTGGACGTCTGGGACGTTAGGGACATATGGGACGTCTGGGACGTTAAAGACATATGGTACATCTAGGACGTCTGGGACGTTAGGGACATATAGGACATCTAGGACGTTTGGGAAGTCTGGGACGTTAGGGACATATGGGACATATAGGACGTCTAGGACGTCTGGGACGTCGGGGACATATGGGACATCTAGGACGTCTGGGACGTTAGGGATATATAAGACATCTAGGACGTCTGGGACGTTAGGGATATATAAAACATCTGGGACGTCTGGGACGTTAGGGACATATGGGACATCTAGGACGTCTGGGACGTTAGGGATATATAAGACATCTAAGACGTCTGGGACGTCTGGGGCGTCTGGGACGTTAGGGACATATAGGACATCTAGGACGTTTGGGAAGTCTGGGACGTTAGGGACATATGGAACATCTAGGACGTCTAGGACGTTAGGGACATATAGGACATCTAGGACGTTTGGGAAGTCTGAGACGTTAGGGACATATGGAACATCTAGGACGTCTAGGACGTTAGGGATATATAAGACATCTAGGACGTCTGGGTCGTCTGGGGCGTCTGGGACGTTAGGGACATATGGGACAATAAGGACGTCTGGGACGTTAGAGACATATGGGACATCTAGGACGTCTGGGACGTTAGGGATATATAAGACATCTAGGACGTCTGGGGCGTTAGGGATATATAAAACATCTGGGACGTCTGGGACGTTAGGGACATATGGGACATCTAGGACGTCTGGGACGTTAGGGATATATAAGACATCTAGGACGTCTGGGACGTTAGGGATATATAAAACATCTGGGACGTCTGGGACGTTAGGGACATATGGGACATCTAGGACGTCTGGGACGTTAGGGATATATAAGACATCTAGGACGTCTGGGACGTCTGGGGCGTCTGGGACGTTAGGGACATATGGGACAGTAAGGACGTCTGGGACGTTAGGGACATATTGGACATCTAAGACGTCTGGGACGTTAGGGACATATGGAACAACTAGGACGTCTGGGACGTTAAGGACATATTGAACATCTAGGACGTCTGGGACGTTAGGGACATATGGGACATCTAGGACGTCTGGGACGTTAGGGATATATAAGACATCTAGGACGTCTGGGACGTCTGGGGTGTCTGGGACGTTAGGGACATATTAGACATCTAAGGCGTCTGGGACGTTAGGGATATATGCGACATCTAGGACGTCTGAAACGTTAAGGACATATGGGATATCTACGACGTCTGGGACGTTACGGAAAAATGGGACAACTAAGACGTCTGGGACGTTAGGGACATATGGGACATCTAGAACGTCTAGGACGATAGGGACATATAAGACATCGAGGACGTCTGGGACATCTGGGACGTCTGGGATCTTAGGGACATGTGGGACAACTAGGACGTTTGGGACGTTAGGGACATATGGGACATCTAAGACGTCTGGGACGTTAGGGACATATGGGACATCTAGGACGTCTGGGCCGTTAGGGATATATAGGACATCTAGGACGTCTGGGACGTTAGCGACATATGGGACATCTGGGACGTCTGGGACGTTAGACACATATGGGACATCTAGGACATCTGGGACGTTATTGACATATGGGACATCTGGGACGTCTGGGACGTTAGATACATATGGGGCATCTAGGACGTCTGGGACGTTAGGGACATATGGAACATCTGGAACGCCTGGGACGTTAGGGACATATGGGACATCAGGGACGTTAGGGACATATAGGACATCTAGGACGTCTGGGACGTTAGGGACATATGGGACATATAGGACGTTTAGGACGTCTGGGACATCGGGGACATATGGGACATCTAGGACGTCTGGGACGATAGAGACATATTGGACTTTTAGGACGTCTGGGACGTTAAAGACATATGAGACATCTAGGACGTCTGGGACGTTAGGGACATATAGGACATCTAGGACGTTTGGGAAGTCTGGGATGTTAGGGACATATGGGACATCTTGGACGTCTAGGACGTTAGGGATATATAAGACATCTAGGACGTCTGGGTCGTCTGGGGCGTCTGGGACGTTAGGGACATATGGCACAGTAAGGACGTCTGGGACGTTAGGGACATATTGGACATCTACGAAGTCTGGGACGTTAGCGATATATAAGACATCTAGGACGTCTGGGACGTTAGGGATATATAAGACGTCTGGGACGTCTGGGACGTTAGGGACATATGGGAAATCTAGGACGTTTGGGACGTTAGGGATATAAAAGACATCTAGGACGTCTGGGACGTCTGGGGCGTCTGGGACGTTAGGGACATATGAGACAACTAGGAGGTCTGGGACGTTAGGGACATATTGGACAACTAGGACGTCTGGGACGTTAGGGACATATGGGCGAACTAGGACGTCTGGGACGTTAGGAATATATAAGACATCTAAGACGTCTTGGACGTTAGGGATATATGGGACATCTAGGACGTCTGAAACGTTAAGGACATATGGGATATCTACGACGTCTGAGACGTTAGGGACATATGGGACATCTGGGACGTCTGGGACGTTACGGACAAATGGGACATCTAAGACGTCTGGGACGTTAGGGACATATAGGACATCTAGAACGTCTAGGACATTAGGGATATATAAGACATCGAAGACGTCTGGAACGTCTGAGACGTCTGGGACGTTAGGGACATGTGGAACAACTAGGACGTCTGGGACGTTAGGGACATATGGGACATCTAAGACGTCTGGGACGTTAGGGACATATGGGACATCTAGGACGTTTGGGACGTTAGGGATATATAAGACATCTAGGACGTCTGGGACGTTAGGGACATATGGGACATCTGGGACGTCTGGGACGTTAGGGACATATGGGACATCTGGGACGTCTCGGACGTTAAGGACATATGAGACATCAGGGACGCCTGGGACGTTAGAGACATATGGGGCATCTAGGACGTCTGGGACGTTAGGGACATATGGAAAATCTGGAACGCCTGGGACCTTAGGGATATATAGGACATCTAGGACGTCTGGGACGTTAGGGACATATGGGACATCTGGGACGTCTGGCACGTTAGAGACATATGGGACATCTAGGACGTCTGGGACGTTAGGGACATATGGGACATCTGGGACGTCTGGGACGTTAGGGACATATGAGACATCAGGGACGCCTGGGACGTTAGAGACATATGGGACGTCTAGGACGTCTGGGACGTTAGGGACATATGGGACATCTAAGACGTCTGGGACGTTAGGGACATATGGAACATCTGGGACGCCTGGGACGTTAGGGATATATAGTACATCTAGGACGTCTGGGACGTTAGGGACATATGGGACATCTGGGACGTCTGCGACGTTAGAGACATATGGGACATTTAGGACGTCTGGGACGTTAGGGACATATGGGACATCTGGGACGTCTGGGACGTTAGGGACATATGAGACATCAGGGACGTCTGTCACGTTAGAGACATATGGGACATCTGGGTCGTCTAGGACGTTAGGGACATATGGGACATCTGGGACGTCTGGGACGTTAGGGACATATGATACATCAGGGACGCCTGGGGCGTTAGAGACATATGGGACATCTTAGACGTCTGGGACGTTAAGGACATATGGGACATCTGACACGTCTGGGACGTAAGGGACATATGAGACATCTGGGACGTCTGGTACGATAGGGACATATGGGACATCTGGGACGTCTGGGACGTTAAGGACATATGGGAAATCTGGGACGTCTGGGACGTTAGGGACATATGGGACATCTGAGACATCTGGGAGGTTAGAGACATATAGGACATCTAGGACGTCTGGGACGTTAGGGACATATGGGACATCTAGGACGTCTGAGACGTTAGGGACATATGGGACATCTGGGACGTCTGGGACGTTAGGGACATATGAGACATCAGGGACGCCTGGGACGTTAGAGACATATGGGACATCTAGGACGTCTGGGACGTTAAGGACATATGGGACATCTGGGACGTCTGGGACGTTAAGGACATATGGGACATCTGGGACATCTGGGACGTTAGGGATATATGGGACATCTAGGACATCTGAGACGTCTGCGACGTTTGGGAAGTCTGGGATATCTGGTAGGTCTGGGACATCTGGGACGTTAGGGACATATGGAACATCTGGGACGTCTGGGACGTTAGGGACAAATGGGAGATCTGGGACGTCTGAGATGTTAGGGACATATGGGACATCTAGGACGTCTAAGACTTTAGAGACATACGGGACATATGGAACATCTGGGACGTCTGGGATGTTAGAGACATATGGGACATCTAGGACGTCTGGGACGTTAAGGACATATGGGACATCTGGGACGTCTGGAACGTTAGAGACATATGGGACATCTGGGACGTCTGGGACGTTAGAGACATATGGCACATCTAGGACGTCTGGGACGTTAAGGACATATGGGACATCTGGGACGTCTGGAACGTTAGAGACATATGGGACATCTGGGACGTCTGGGACGTTAGACATATGGCACATCTAAGACGTCTGGGACGTTAAGGACATGTGGAACATCTAGGACGTCTGGGACTTTAGGGACATGTGGGACATATGGAACATCTGGGACGTCTGGGACGTCTGGGACGTTAGGGACATATGAAACAACTCGGACGTCTGGAACGTTAGGGACATATGGGAAATATGGGACATCTGGGACGTCTGGGACGTTAAGGACATATGGGACATCTGGGACGTCTGGAACGTTAGAGACATATGGGACATCTGTGACGTCTGGGACGTTAGAGACATATGGAACATCTAGGACGTCTGGGACGTTAGAGACATATGGGACATCTAGGACGTCTGGGACGTTAAGGACATATGGGACATCTGGGACGTCTGGAACGTTAGAGACATATGAAACAACTCGGACGTCTGGAACGTTAGGGACATATGGAAAATATGGGACATCTGGGACGTCTGGGACGTTAAGGACATATGGGACATCTGGGACGTCTGGAACGTTAGAGACATATGGGACATCTGTGACGTCTGGGACGTTAGAGACATATGGAACATCTAGGACGTCTGGGACGTTAGAGACATATGGGACATCTAGGACGTCTGGGACGTTAAGGACATATGGGACATCTGGGACGTCTGGAACGTTAGAGACATATGAAACAACTCGGAAGTCTGGGACGTTAGAGACATATGGGACATCCGGGACATCTGGGACGTTAGAGACATATGGGACATCTGGGACGTCTGGGACTTTAGGGACATATGGGACATATGGAACATCTGGGACGTCTGGGACGTTAGGAACATATGAGACATCTGGGACGTCTGGGACGTTAGAGACATATGGGACATCTAGGACGTCTGGGACGTTAAGGACATATGGGACATCTGTGACGTCTGGAACGTTAGAGACATATGGGACATCTGGGACGTCTGGGACGTTAGAGACATATGGCACATCTAGGACGTCTGGGACGTTAAGGACATATGGGACATCTGGGACGTCTAGGACGTTAGAGACATATAGGACATCTAGGACGTTTGGGACGTTAGGGACATCAGGGACATCTAGGACGTCAGGGACATCTGGGACGTTAGGGACATATGGGACATCTAGGACGCCTGCGATGTTAGGGACATATGGGACACATGGGACGTCTGGGACGTCTGGGACGTTAGGGACATATGGGACATCTGGGACGTATGGGACGTTAAGGACATATGGGACATCTGGGACGTCTGGGACGTTAGGGACATATAGGACATCTAGGACGTCTACTACGTTAGGGATATATAGGACATCTAGGACATCTGAGACATCTGCGACGTTTGGGAAGTCTGGGATATCTGGGACGTCTGGGACGTCTGGGACGTTAGGGACATATGGAACATCTGGGACGTCTGGGACGTTAGGGACATATGGGACATCTGGGACGCCTGGGACGTTAGGGATATATAGGACATCTTGGACGTCTGGGACGTTAGGGACATATGGGACAAATGGGACATCTGGGACGTATGGGACGTTAAGGACATATGGGAGATCTGGGACGTCTGAGATATTAGGAACAAATGGGACATCTAGGACGTCTGAGACGTTAGGGACATATGGGACTTCTAAGACGTCTGATACGTTAGGGATATATGAGACATCTAGGACGCCTGGGACGTCAAGGACGTTAGGGACATATGGGACATCTAGGACTTCTGGGACGTTACGGAAATATGGGACTTCTAGGACGTCTGGGATGTTATAGACATATGGGACGTCTAGGACGTCTGGGACGTTATTGACATTTGGGACATCTGGGACGTCTGGGACGTTAGAGACATATGGGACATCTGGGACGTCTGGGACGTTAGGGACATATGGGACATCTGGGACGTCTGGGACGTTAAAGACGTATGGGACATCTAGGAAGTCTGGGACGTTAGGGACTTATGGGACATCTGGGACGTCTGGGACGTTAGGGATATATAGGATATCTAGGACGTCTGGGACGTTAGGGACATATGGGACATCTGGGACGTCTGGGACGTTAGAGATATATCTGACATCTCGGACGTCTGGGACGTTAGGGACTTATGGGACATTTGGGGCGTCTGGGACGTTAGGGACATATGAGACATCAGGGACGCCTGGGACGTTAGGGACATATGGGACATCTGGCAAGTCTGGGACGTTAGAGAAATATGGGACATCTAGTACGTCTGGGACGTTTGGAAAGTCTGAGATATCTGGGGCGGTTGGGACGTCTAGTACGTTTGGGACATATGAGACATCTGGGACGTCTGGGACGTTAGAGACATATGGGACATCTAGGACGTCTGGGACGTTAGGGACATATAAAACAACTCGGACGTTAGGGACATATGGGACATCTTGGACGTCTGGGACGTTAGGGGCATATGGGACGTCTGGGACGTTAGGAACATACAGGACATCTAGGACGCCTAGGACGTTTGGGACACATAGGACATCTAGGACGTCTGGGACGTTAGAGACATATGGGACATCTAAAACGTATGGGACCTTTGGGACATATGGCACAACTGGGACGTCTGGGGCGTTTGGGATATATGGGACGTCTGAAACGTTAAGGACATATGGGATATCTACGACGTCTGAGACGTTAGGGACATATGGGACATCTGGGACGTCTGGGACGTTACGGAAAAATGGGACAACTAAGACGTCTGGGACGTTAGGGACATATGGGACATCTAGAACGTCTAGGACGATAGGGACATATAAGACATCGAGGACGGCTGGGACGTCTGGGACGTCTGGGACCTTAGGGACATGTGGGACAACTAGGACGTTTGGGACGTTAGGGACATATGGGACATCTAAGACGTCTGGGACGTTAGGGACATATGGGACATCTAGGACGTCTGGGACGTTAGGGATATATAAGACATCTAGGACGTCTGGGACGTTAGCGACATATGGGACATCTGGGACGTCTTGGACGTTAGAGACATATGGGACATCTAGGACATCTGGGACGTTATTGACATATGGGACATCTGGGACGTCTGGGACGTTAGATACATATGGGGCATCTAGGACGTCTGGGACGTTAGGGACATATGGAACATCTGGAACGACTGGGACGTTAGGGACATATGGGACATCAGGGACGTTAGGGACATATAGGACATCTAGGACGTCTGGGACGTTAGGGACATATGGGACATATAGGACGTTTAGGACGTCTGGGACATCGGTGACATATGGGACATCTAGGACGTCTGGGACGATAGAGACATATTGGACTTTTAGGACGTCTGGGACGTTAAAGACATATGAGACATCTAGGACGTCTGGGACGTTAGAGACATATAGGACATCTAGGACGTTTGGGAAGTCTGGGATGTTAGGGACATATGGGACATCTTGGACGTCTAGAACGTTAGGGATATATAAGACATCTAGGACGTCTGGGTCGTCTGGGGCGTCTGGGACGTTAGGGACATATGGCACAGTAAGGACGTCTGGGACGTTAGGGACATATTGGACATCTACGAAGTCTGGGACGTTAGCGATATATAAGACATCTAGGACGTCTGGGACGTTAGGGATATATAAGACGTCTGGGACGTCTGGGACGTTAGGGACATATGGGACATCTAGGACGTTTGGGACGTTAGGGATATAAAAGACATCTAGGACGTCTGGGACGTCTGGGGCGTCTGGGACGTTAGGGACATATGAGACAACTAGGACGTCTGGGACGTTAGGGACATATTGGACAACTAGGACGTCTGGGACGTTAGGGACATATGGGAGAACTAGGACGTCTGGGACGTTAGGGATATATAAGACATCTAAGACGTCTTGGACGTTAGGGATATATGGGACATCTAGGACGTCTGAAACGTTAAGGACATATGGGATATCTACGACGTCTGAGACGTTAGGGACATATGGGACATCTGGGACGTCTGGGACGTTACGGACAAATGGGACATCTAAGACGTCTGGGACGTTAGGGACATATAGGACATCTAGAACGTCTAGGACATTAGGGATATATAAGACATCGAATACGTCTGGAACGTCTGAGACGTCTGGGACGTTAGGGACATGTGGAACAACTAGGACGTCTGGGACGTTAGGGACATATGGGACATCTAAGACGTCTGGGACGTTAGGGACATATGGGACATCTAGGACGTTTGGGACGTTAGGGATATATAAGACATCTAGGACGTCTGGGACGTTAGGGATATATGGGACATCTGGGACGTCTGGGACGTTAGAGAGATATGGGACATCCAGGACGTCTGGGACGTTAGGGACATATGGGACATCTGGGACGTCTCGGACGATAAGGACATATGAGACATCAGAGACGCCTGGGACGTTAGAGACATATGGGGCATCTAGGACGTCTGGGACGTTAGGGACATATGGAAAATCTGGAACGCCTGGGACGTTAGGGATATATAGGACATCTAGGACGTCTGGGACGTTAGGGACATATGGGACATCTGGGACGTCTGGCACGTTAGAGACATATGGGACATCTAGGACGTCTGGGACGTTAGGGACATATGGGACATCTGGGACGTCTGGGACGTTAGGGACATATGAGACATCAGGGACGCCTGGGACGTTAGAGACATATGGGACGTCTAGGACGTCTGGGACGTTAGGGACATATGGGACATCTAAGACGTCTGGGACGTTAGGGACATATGGAACATCTGGGACGCCTGGGACGTTAGGGATATATAGTACATCTATGACGTCTGGGACGTTAGGGACATATGGGACATCTGGGACGTCTGCGACGTTAGAGACATATGGGACATTTAGGACGTCTGGGACGTTAGGGACATATGGGACATCTGGGACGTCTGGGACGTTAGGGACATATGGGACATCTGGGACGTCTGGGACGTTAAAGACGTATGGGACATCTAGGAAGTCTGGGACGTTAGGGACTTATGGGACATCTGGGACGTCTGGGACGTTAGGGATATATAGGACATCTAGGACGTCTGGGACGTTAGGGACATATGGGACATCTGGGACGTCTGGGACGTTAGAGATATATCTGACATCTCGGACGTCTGGGACGTTAGGGACTTATGGGACATTTGGGGCGTCTGGGACGTTAGGGACATATGAGACATCAGGGACGCCTGGGACGTTAGGGACATATGGGACATCTGGCAAGTCTGGGACGTTAGAGAAATATGGGACATCTAGTACGTCTGGGACGTTTGGAAAGTCTGAGATATCTGGGGCGGTTGGGACGTCTAGTACGTTTGGGACATATGAGACATCTGGGACGTCTGGGACGTTAGAGACATATGGGACATCTAGGACGTCTGGGACGTTAGGGACATATAAAACAACTCGGACGTTAGGGACATATGGGACATCTTGGACGTCTGGGACGTTAGGGGCATATGGGACGTCTGGGACGTTAGGAACATACAGGACATCTAGGACGCCTAGGACGTTTGGGACACATAGGACATCTAGGACGTCTGGGACGTTAGACATATGGGACATCTAAAACGTATGGGACCTTTGGGACATATGGCACAACTGGGACGTCTGGGGCGTTTGGGATATATGGGACGTCTGAAACGTTAAGGACATATGGGATATCTACGACGTCTGAGACGTTAGGGACATATGGGACATCTGGGACGTCTGGGACGTTACGGAAAAATGGGACAACTAAGACGTCTGGGACGTTAGGGACATATGGGACATCTAGGACGTCTGGGACGTTAGGGATATATAAGACATCTAGGACGTCTGGGACGTTAGCGACATATGGGACATCTGGGACGTCTTGGACGTTAGAGACATATGGGACATCTAGGACATCTGGGACGTTATTGACATATGGGACATCTGGGACGTCTGGGACGTTAGATACATATGGGGCATCTAGGACGTCTGGGACGTTAGGGACATATGGAACATCTGGAACGACTGGGACGTTAGGGACATATGGGACATCAGGGACGTTAGGGACATATAGGACATCTAGGACGTCTGGGACGTTAGGGACATATGGGACATATAGGACGTTTAGGACGTCTGGGACATCGGTGACATATGGGACATCTAGGACGTCTGGGACGATAGAGACATATTGGACTTTTAGGACGTCTGGGACGTTAAAGACATATGAGACATCTAGGACGTCTGGGACGTTAGAGACATATAGGACATCTAGGACGTTTGGGAAGTCTGGGATGTTAGGGACATATGGGACATCTTGGACGTCTAGAACGTTAGGGATATATAAGACATCTAGGACGTCTGGGTCGTCTGGGGCGTCTGGGACGTTAGGGACATATGGCACAGTAAGGACGTCTGGGACGTTAGGGACATATTGGACATCTACGAAGTCTGGGACGTTAGCGATATATAAGACATCTAGGACGTCTGGGACGTTAGGGATATATAAGACGTCTGGGACGTCTGGGACGTTAGGGACATATGGGACATCTAGGACGTTTGGGACGTTAGGGATATAAAAGACATCTAGGACGTCTGGGACGTCTGGGGCGTCTGGGACGTTAGGGACATATGAGACAACTAGGACGTCTGGGACGTTAGGGACATATTGGACAACTAGGACGTCTGGGACGTTAGGGACATATGGGAGAACTAGGACGTCTGGGACGTTAGGGATATATAAGACATCTAAGACGTCTTGGACGTTAGGGATATATGGGACATCTAGGACGTCTGAAACGTTAAGGACATATGGGATATCTACGACGTCTGAGACGTTAGGGACATATGGGACATCTGGGACGTCTGGGACGTTACGGACAAATGGGACATCTAAGACGTCTGGGACGTTAGGGACATATAGGACATCTAGAACGTCTAGGACATTAGGGATATATAAGACATCGAATACGTCTGGAACGTCTGAGACGTCTGGGACGTTAGGGACATGTGGAACAACTAGGACGTCTGGGACGTTAGGGACATATGGGACATCTAAGACGTCTGGGACGTTAGGGACATATGGGACATCTAGGACGTTTGGGACGTTAGGGATATATAAGACATCTAGGACGTCTGGGACGTTAGGGATATATGGGACATCTGGGACGTCTGGGACGTTAGAGAGATATGGGACATCCAGGACGTCTGGGACGTTAGGGACATATGGGACATCTGGGACGTCTCGGACGATAAGGACATATGAGACATCAGAGACGCCTGGGACGTTAGAGACATATGGGGCATCTAGGACGTCTGGGACGTTAGGGACATATGGAAAATCTGGAACGCCTGGGACGTTAGGGATATATAGGACATCTAGGACGTCTGGGACGTTAGGGACATATGGGACATCTGGGACGTCTGGCACGTTAGAGACATATGGGACATCTAGGACGTCTGGGACGTTAGGGACATATGGGACATCTGGGACGTCTGGGACGTTAGGGACATATGAGACATCAGGGACGCCTGGGACGTTAGAGACATATGGGACGTCTAGGACGTCTGGGACGTTAGGGACATATGGGACATCTAAGACGTCTGGGACGTTAGGGACATATGGAACATCTGGGACGCCTGGGACGTTAGGGATATATAGTACATCTATGACGTCTGGGACGTTAGGGACATATGGGACATCTGGGACGTCTGCGACGTTAGAGACATATGGGACATTTAGGACGTCTGGGACGTTAGGGACATATGGGACATCTGGGACGTCTGGGACGTTAGGGACATATGGGACATCTGGGACGTCTGGGACGTTAAAGACGTATGGGACATCTAGGAAGTCTGGGACGTTAGGGACTTATGGGACATCTGGGACGTCTGGGACGTTAGGGATATATAGGACATCTAGGACGTCTGGGACGTTAGGGACATATGGGACATCTGGGACGTCTGGGACGTTAGAGATATATCTGACATCTCGGACGTCTGGGACGTTAGGGACTTATGGGACATTTGGGGCGTCTGGGACGTTAGGGACATATGAGACATCAGGGACGCCTGGGACGTTAGGGACATATGGGACATCTGGCAAGTCTGGGACGTTAGAGAAATATGGGACATCTAGTACGTCTGGGACGTTTGGAAAGTCTGAGATATCTGGGGCGGTTGGGACGTCTAGTACGTTTGGGACATATGAGACATCTGGGACGTCTGGGACGTTAGAGACATATGGGACATCTAGGACGTCTGGGACGTTAGGGACATATAAAACAACTCGGACGTTAGGGACATATGGGACATCTTGGACGTCTGGGACGTTAGGGGCATATGGGACGTCTGGGACGTTAGGAACATACAGGACATCTAGGACGCCTAGGACGTTTGGGACACATAGGACATCTAGGACGTCTGGGACGTTAGACATATGGGACATCTAAAACGTATGGGACCTTTGGGACATATGGCACAACTGGGACGTCTGGGGCGTTTGGGATATATGGGACGTCTGAAACGTTAAGGACATATGGGATATCTACGACGTCTGAGACGTTAGGGACATATGGGACATCTGGGACGTCTGGGACGTTACGGAAAAATGGGACAACTAAGACGTCTGGGACGTTAGGGACATATGGGACATCTAGAACGTCTAGGACGATAGGGACATATAAGACATCGAGGACGGCTGGGACGTCTGGGACGTCTGGGACCTTAGGGACATGTGGGACAACTAGGACGTTTGGGACGTTAGGGACATATGGGACATCTAAGACGTCTGGGACGTTAGGGACATATGGGACATCTAGGACGTCTGGGACGTTAGGGATATATAAGACATCTAGGACGTCTGGGACGTTAGCGACATATGGGACATCTGGGACGTCTGGGACGTTAGAGACATATGGGACATCTAGGACATCTGGGACGTTATTGACATATGGGACATCTGGGACGTCTGGGACGTTAGATACATATGGGGCATCTAGGACGTCTGGGACGTTAGGGACATATGGAACATCTGGAACGACTGGGACGTTAGGGACATATGGGACATCAGGGACGTTAGGGACATATAGGACATCTAGGACGTCTGGGACGTTAGGGACATATGGGACATATAGGACGTTTAGGACGTCTGGGACATCGGTGACATATGGGACATCTAGGACGTCTGGGACGATAGAGACATATTGGACTTTTAGGACGTCTGGGACGTTAAAGACATATGAGACATCTAGGACGTCTGGGACGTTAGAGACATATAGGACATCTAGGACGTTTGGGAAGTCTGGGATGTTAGGGACATATGGGACATCTTGGACGTCTAGAACGTTAGGGATATATAAGACATCTAGGACGTCTGGGTCGTCTGGGGCGTCTGGGACGTTAGGGACATATGGCACAGTAAGGACGTCTGGGACGTTAGGGACATATTGGACATCTACGAAGTCTGGGACGTTAGCGATATATAAGACATCTAGGACGTCTGGGACGTTAGGGATATATAAGACGTCTGGGACGTCTGGGACGTTAGGGACATATGGGACATCTAGGACGTTTGGGACGT
This sequence comes from Agriotes lineatus, assembly GCA_940337035.1. Classification (NCBI taxonomy): domain Eukaryota; kingdom Metazoa; phylum Arthropoda; class Insecta; order Coleoptera; family Elateridae; genus Agriotes; species Agriotes lineatus. Next base: position 160,325 of record CALNHX010001876.1, on the reverse strand, counting down.
TAGGGATATAAAAGACATCTAGGACGTCTGGGACGTCTGGGGCGTCTGGGACGTTAGGGACATATGAGACAACTAGGACGTCTGGGACGTTAGGGACATATTGGACAACTAGGACGTCTGGGACGTTAGGGACATATGGGAGAACTAGGACGTCTGGGACGTTAGGGATATATAAGACATCTAAGACGTCTTGGACGTTAGGGATATATGGGACATCTAGGACGTCTGAAACGTTAAGGACATATGGGATATCTACGACGTCTGAGACGTTAGGGACATATGGGACATCTGGGACGTCTGGGACGTTACGGACAAATGGGACATCTAAGACGTCTGGGACGTTAGGGACATATAGGACATCTAGAACGTCTAGGACATTAGGGATATATAAGACATCGAATACGTCTGGAACGTCTGAGACATCTGGGACGTTAGGGACATGTGGAACAACTAGGACGTCTGGGACGTTAGGGACATATGGGACATCTAAGACGTCTGGGACGTTAGGGACATATGGGACATCTAGGACGTTTGGGACGTTAGGGATATATAAGACATCTAGGACGTCTGGGACGTTAGGGATATATGGGACATCTGGGACGTCTGGGACGTTAGAGAGATATGGGACATCCAGGACGTCTGGGACGTTAGGGACATATGGGACATCTGGGACGTCTCGGACGATAAGGACATATGAGACATCAGAGACGCCTGGGACGTTAGAGACATATGGGGCATCTAGGACGTCTGGGACGTTAGGGACATATGGAAAATCTGGAACGCCTGGGACGTTAGGGATATATAGGACATCTAGGACGTCTGGGACGTTAGGGACATATGGGACATCTGGGACGTCTGGCACGTTAGAGACATATGGGACATCTAGGACGTCTGGGACGTTAGGGACATATGGGACATCTGGGACGTCTGGGACGTTAGGGACATATGAGACATCAGGGACGCCTGGGACGTTAGAGACATATGGGACGTCTAGGACGTCTGGGACGTTAGGGACATATGGGACATCTAAGACGTCTGGGACGTTAGGGACATATGGAACATCTGGGACGCCTGGGACGTTAGGGATATATAGTACATCTATGACGTCTGGGACGTTAGGGACATATGGGACATCTGGGACGTCTGCGACGTTAGAGACATATGGGACATTTAGGACGTCTGGGACGTTAGGGACATATGGGACATCTGGGACGTCTGGGACGTTAGGGACATATGAGACATCAGGGACGTCTGTCACGTTAGAGACATATGGGACATCTAGGACGTCTGGGACGTTAGGGACATATGGGACATCTGGGACGTCTAGGACGTTAGGGACATATGGGACATCTGGGACGTCTGGGACGTTAGGGACATATGATACATCAGGGACGCCTGGGGCGTTAGAGACATATGGGACATCTTAGACGTCTGGGACGTTAAGGACATATGGGACATCTGACACGTCTGGGACGTTAGGGACATATGAGACATCTGGGACGTCTGGTACGATAGGGACATATGGGACATCTGGGACGTCTGGGACGTTAAGGACATATGGGAAATCTGGGACGTCTGGGACGTTAGGGACATATGGGACATCTGAGACATCTGGGAGGTTAGAGACATATAGGACATCTAGGACGTCTGGGACGTTAGGGACATATGGGACATCTAGGACGTCTGGGACGTTAGGGACATATGGGACATCTGGGACGTCTGGGACGTTAGGGACATATGAGACATCAGGGACGCCTGGGACGTTAGAGATATATGGGACATCTAGGACGTCTGGGACGTTAAGGACATATGGGACATCTGGGACGTCTGGGACGTTAAGGACATATGGGACATCTGGGACATCTGGGACGTTAGGGATATATGGGACATCTAGGACATCTGAGACGTCTGCGACGTTTGGGAAGTCTGGAATATCTGGTACGTCTGGGACATCTGGGACGTTAGGGACATATGGAACATCTGGGACGTCTGGGACGTTAGGGACAAATGGGAGATCTGGGACGTCTGAGATGTTAGGGACATATGGGACATCTAGGACGTCTAAGACTTTAGAGACATACGGGACATATGGAACATCTGGGACGTCTGGGATGTTAGAGACATATGGGACATCTAGGACGTCTGGGACGTTAAGGACATATGGGACATCTGGGACGTCTGGAACGTTAGAGACATATGGGACATCTGGACGTCTGGGACGTTAGAGACATATGGCACATCTAGGACGTCTGGGACGTTAAGGACATATGGGACATCTGGGACGTCTGGAACGTTAGAGACATATGGCACATCTGGGACGTCTGGGACGTTAGACATATGGCACATCTAGGACGTCTGGGACGTTAAGGACATATGGAACATCTAGGACGTCTGGGACTTTAGGGACATGTGGGACATATGGGACATCTGGGACGTCTGGGACGTTAGGGACATATGAAACAACTCGGACGTCTGGAACGTTAGGGACATATGGAAAATATGGGACATCTGGGACGTCTGGGACGTTAAGGACATATGGGACATCTGGGACGTCTGGAACGTTAGAGACATCTGGGACGTCTGGAACGTTAGAGACATATGGGACATCTGTGACGTCTGGGACGTTAGAGACATATGGAACATCTAGGACGTCTGGGACGTTAGAGACATATGGGACATCTAGGACGTCTGGGACGTTAAGGACATATGGGACATCTGGGACGTCTGGAACGTTAGAGACATATGAAACAACTAGGACGTCTGGAACGTTAGGGACATATGGGAAATATGGGACATCTGGGACGTCTGGGACGTTAAGGATATATGGGACATCTGGGACGTCTGGAACGTTAGAGACATATGGGACATCTGTGACGTCTGGGACGTTAGAGACATATGGAACATCTAGGACGTCTGGGACGTTAGAGACATATGGGACATCTAGGACGTCTGGGACGTTAAGGACATATGGGACATCTGGGACGTCTGGAACGTTAGAGACATATGAAACAACTAGGACGTCTGGAACGTTAGGGACATATGGGAAATATGGGACATCTGGGACGTCTGGGACGTTAAGGACATATGGGACATCTGGGACGTCTGGAACGTTAGAGACATATGGGACATCTGTGACGTCTGGGACGTTAGAGACATATGGAACATCTAGGACGTCTGGGACGTTAGAGACATATGGGACATCTAGGACGTCTGGGACGTTAAGGACATATGGGACATCCGGGACATCTGGGACGTTAGAGACATATGGGACATCTGGGACGTCAGGGACTTTAGGGACATATGGGACATATGGAACATCTGGGACGTCTGGGACGTTAGGAACATATGAGACATCTGGGACGTCTGGGACGTTAGAGACATATGGGACATCTAGGACGTCTGGGACGTTAAGGACATATGGGACATCTGGGACGTCTGGAACGTTAGAGACATATGGGACGTCTGGGACGTTAGAGACATATGGCACATCTAGGACGTCTGGGACGTTAAGGACATATGGGACATCTGGGACGTCTAGGACGTTAGAGACATATAGGACATCTAGGACGTCTGGGACGTTAGGGACATCAGGGACATCTAGGACGTCAGGGACGTCTGGGACGTTAGGGACATATGGGACATCTAGGACGACTGCGACGTTAGGGACATATGGGACACATGGGACGTCTGGGACGTCTGGGACGTTAGGGACATATGGGACATCTGGGACGTATGGGACGTTAAGGACATATGGGACATCTGGGACGTCTGGGACGTTAGGGACATATAGGACATCTAGGACGTCTACTACGTTAGGGATATATAGGACATCTAGGACATCTGAGACATCTGCGACGTTTGGGAAGTCTGGAATATCTGGTACGTCTGGGACATCTGGGACGTTAGGGACATATGGAACATCTGGGACGTCTGGGACGTTAGGGACAAATGGGAGATCTGGGACGTCTGAGATGTTAGGGACATATGGGACATCTAGGACGTCTAAGACTTTAGAGACATACGGGACATATGGAACATCTGGGACGTCTGGGATGTTAGAGACATATGGGACATCTAGGACGTCTGGGACGTTAAGGACATATGGGACATCTGGGACGTCTGGAACGTTAGAGACATATGGGACATCTGGGACGTCTGGGACGTTAGAGACATATGGCACATCTAGGACGTCTGGGACGTTAAGGACATATGGGACATCTGGGACGTCTGGAACGTTAGAGACATATGGCACATCTGGGACGTCTGGGACGTTAGACATATGGCACATCTAGGACGTCTGGGACGTTAAGGACATATGGAACATCTAGGACGTCTGGGACTTTAGGGACATGTGGGACATATGGAACATCTGGGACGTCTGGGACGTTAGGGACATATGAAACAACTCGGACGTCTGGAACGTTAGGGACATATGGAAAATATGGGACATCTGGGACGTCTGGGACGTTAAGGACATATGGGACATCTGGGACGTCTGGAACGTTAGAGACATCTGGGACGTCTGGAACGTTAGAGACATATGGGACATCTGTGACGTCTGGGACGTTAGAGACATATGGAACATCTAGGACGTCTGGGACGTTAGAGACATATGGGACATCTAGGACGTCTGGGACGTTAAGGACATATGGGACATCTGGGACGTCTGGAACGTTAGAGACATATGAAACAACTAGGACGTCTGGAACGTTAGGGACATATGGGAAATATGGGACATCTGGGACGTCTGGGACGTTAAGGATATATGGGACATCTGGGACGTCTGGAACGTTAGAGACATATGGGACATCTGTGACGTCTGGGACGTTAGAGACATATGGAACATCTAGGACGTCTGGGACGTTAGAGACATATGGGACATCCGGGACATCTGGGACGTTAGAGACATATGGGACATCTGGGACGTCAGGGACTTTAGGGACATATGGGACATATGGAACATCTGGGACGTCTGGGACGTTAGGAACATATGAGACATCTGGGACGTCTGGGACGTTAGAGACATATGGGACATCTAGGACGTCTGGGACGTTAAGGACATATGGGACATCTGGGACGTCTGGAACGTTAGAGACATATGGGACGTCTGGGACGTTAGAGACATATGGCACATCTAGGACGTCTGGGACGTTAAGGACATATGGGACATCTGGGACGTCTAGGACGTTAGAGACATATAGGACATCTAGGACGTCTGGGACGTTAGGGACATCAGGGACATCTAGGACGTCAGGGACGTCTGGGACGTTAGGGACATATGGGACATCTAGGACGCCTGCGACGTTAGGGACATATGGGACACATGGGACGTCTGGGACGTCTGGGACGTTAGGGACATATGGGACATCTGGGACGTATGGGACGTTAAGGACATATGGGACATCTGGGACGTCTGGGACGTTAGGGACATATAGGACATCTAGGACGTCTGGGACGTTAGGGACATCAGGGACATCTAGGACGTCAGGGACGTCTGGGACGTTAGGGACATATGGGACATCTAGGACGCCTGCGACGTTAGGGACATATGGGACACATGGGACGTCTGGGACGTCTGGGACGTTAGGGACATATGGGACATCTGGGACGTCTGGGACGTTAAGGACATATGGGACATCTGGGACGTCTGGAACGTTAGAGACATATGAAACAACTAGGACGTCTGGAACGTTAGGGACATATGGGAAATATGGGACATCTGGGACGTCTGGGACGTTAAGGACATATGGGACATCTGGGACGTCTGGAACGTTAGAGACATATGGGACATCTGTGACGTCTGGGACGTTAGAGACATATGGAACATCTAGGACGTCTGGGACGTTAGAGACATATGGGACATCTAGGACGTCTGGGACGTTAAGGACATATGGGACATCTGGGACGTCTGGAACGTTAGAGACATATGAAACAACTAGGACGTCTGGAACGTTAGGGACATATGGGAAATATGGGACATCTGGGACGTCTGGGACGTTAAGGACATATGGGACATCTGGGACGTCTGGAACGTTAGAGACATATGGGACATCTGTGACGTCTGGGACGTTAGAGACATATGGAACATCTAGGACGTCTGGGACGTTAGAGACATATGGGACATCTAGGACGTCTGGGACGTTAAGGACATATGGGACATCCGGGACATCTGGGACGTTAGAGACATATGGGACATCTGGGACGTCAGGGACTTTAGGGACATATGGGACATATGGAACATCTGGGACGTCTGGGACGTTAGGAACATATGAGACATCTGGGACGTCTGGGACGTTAGAGACATATGGGACATCTAGGACGTCTGGGACGTTAAGGACATATGGGACATCTGGGACGTCTGGAACGTTAGAGACATATGGGACGTCTGGGACGTTAGAGACATATGGCACATCTAGGACGTCTGGGACGTTAAGGACATATGGGACATCTGGGACGTCTAGGACGTTAGAGACATATAGGACATCTAGGACGTCTGGGACGTTAGGGACATCAGGGACATCTAGGACGTCAGGGACGTCTGGGACGTTAGGGACATATGGGACATCTAGGACGCCTGCGACGTTAGGGACATATGGGACACATGGGACGTCTGGGACGTCTGGGACGTTAGGGACATATGGGACATCTGGGACGTATGGGACGTTAAGGACATATGGGACATCTGGGACGTCTGGGACGTTAGGGACATATAGGACATCTAGGACGTCTACTACGTTAGGGATATATAGGACATCTAGGACATCTGAGACATCTGCGACGTTTGGGAAGTCTGGGATATCTGGGACGTCTGGGACGTCTGGGACGTTAGAGACATATGGAACATCTGGGACGTCTGGGACGTTAGGGACATATGGGACATCTGGGACGCCTGGGACGTTAGGGATATATAGGACATCTTGGACGTCTGGGACGTTAGGGACATATGGGACAAATGGGACATCTGGGACGTATGGGACGTTAAGGCCATATGGGAGATCTGGGACGTCTGAGATATTAGGAACAAATGGGACATCTAGGACGTCTGAGACGTTAGGGACATATGGGACTTCTAAGACGTCTGATACGTTAGGGATATATGGGACATCTAGAACGCCTGGGACGTCAAGGACGTTAGGGACATATGGGACATCTAGGACTTCTGGGACGTTACGGAAATATGGGACTTCTAGGACGTCCGGGACGTTATAGACATATGGGACATCTAGGACGTCTGGGACGTTAAGGACATATGGGACATCTGGGACGTCTGGAACGTTAGAGACATATGGGACATCTGGGACGTTAGAGACATATGGCACATCTAGGACGCCTGGGACGTTAAGGACATATGGGACATCTGGGACGTCTAGGACGTTAGAGACATATAGGACATCTAGGACGTCTGGGACGTTAGGGACATCAGGGACATCTAGGACGTCAGGGACGTCTGGGACGTTAGGGACATATGGGACATCTAGGACGCCTGCGACGTTAGAGACATATGGGACACATGGGACGTCTGGGACGTCTGGGACGTTAGGGACATATGGGACATCTGGGACGTATGGGACGTTAAGGACATATGGGACATCTGGGACGTCTGGGACGTTTGGGAAGTCTGGGATATCTGGGACGTCTGGGACGTTAGGGACATATGGAACATCTGGGACGTCTGGGACGTTAGGGACATATGGGACATCTAGGACGTCAGGGACGTCTGGGACGTTAGGGACATATGGGACATCTAGGACGCCTGCGACGTTAGGGACATATGGGACACATGGGACGTCTGGGACGTCTGGGACGTTAGGGACATATGGGACATCTGGGACGTATGGGACGTTAAGGACATATGGGACATCTGAGACATCTGCGACGTTTGGGAAGTCTGGGATATCTGGGACGTCTGGGACGTCTGGGACGTTAGGGACATATGGAACATCTGGGACGTCTGGGACGTTAGGGACATATGGGACATCTGGGACGCCTGGGACGTTAGGGATATATAGGACATCTTGGACGTCTGGGACGTTAGGGACATATGGGACAAATGGGATATCTGGGACGTATGGGACGTTGACATATGGGAGATCTGGGACGTCTGAGATATTAGGAACAAATGGGACATCTAGGACGTCTGAGACGTTAGGGACATATGGGACTTCTAAGACGTCTGATACGTTAGGGATATATGGGACATCTAGGACGCCTGGGACGTCAAGGACGTTAGGGACATATGGGACATCTAGGACTTCTGGGACGTTACGGAAATATGGGACGTCTAGGACGTCTGGGACGTTATTGACATTTGCAATATCTGGGACGTCTGGGACGTTAGAGACATATGGGACATCTGGGACGTCTGGGACGTTAGGGACATATGGGACATCTGGGACGTCTGGGACGTTAAAGACGTATGGGACATCTAGGAAGTCTGGGACGTTAGGGACTTATGGGACATCTGGGACGTCTGGGACGTTAGGGATATGACATCTGGGACGTTAGGGACATATGGGACATCTGGGACGTCTGGGACGTTAGAGATATATCTGACATCTCGGACGTCTGGGACGTTAGGGACTTATGGGACATTTGGGGCGTCTGGGACGTTAGGGACATATGGGACATCTGGGACGTCTGGGACGTTAGAGATATATCTGACATCTAGTACGTCTGGGACGTTTGGAAAGTCTGAGATATCTGGGGCGGTTGGGACGTCTAGTACGTTTGGGACATATGAGACATCTGGGACGTCTGGGACGTTAGAGACATATGGGACATCTAGGACGTCTGGGGACGTTAGGGACATATAAAACAACTCGGACGTTAGGGACATATGGGACATATGGGACATCTTGGACGTCTGGGACGTTAGGGACATATGGGACGTCTGGGACGTTAGGAACATACAGGACATCTAGGACGCCTAGGACGTTTGGGACACATAGGACATCTAGGACGTCTGGGACGTTAGAGACATATGGGACATCTAAAACGTATGGACGTTTGGGACATATGGGACATATGGCACAACTGGGACGTCTGGGACATATGGGACGTCTGAAACGTTAAGGACATATGAGATATCTACGACGTCTGAGACGTTAGGGACATATGGGACATCTGGACGTCTGGGACGTTACGGAAAAATGGGACAACTAAGACGTCTGGGACGTTAGGGACATATGGGACATCTAGAACGTCTAGGACGATAGGGACATATAAGACATCGAGGACGTCTGGACGTCTGGGACGTCTGGGACCTTAGGGACATGTGGGACAACTAGGACGTTTGGGACGTTAGGGACATATGGGATATCTAAGACGTCTGGGACGTTAGGGACATATGGGACATCTAGGACGTCTGGACGTTAGGGATATATAAGACATCTAGGACGTCTGGGACGTTAGCGACATATGGGACATCTGGGACGTCTGGGACGTTAGAGACATATGGGACATCTAGGACATCTGGGACGTTATTGACATATGGGACATCTGGGACGTCTGGGACGTTAGATACATATGGGGCATCTAGGACGTCTGGGACGTTAGGGACATATGGAACATCTGGAACGCCTGGGACGTTAGGGACATATGGGACATCAGGGACGTTAGGGACATATAGGACATCTAGGACGTCTGGGACGTTAGGGACATATGGGACATATAGGACGTTTAGGACGTCTGGGACATCGGGGACGTCTAAGACGTTAGGGACATATGAACCATTTAGGACGTCTGGGACGTCTGAGACGTTAGGGACATATGGGGCATCCAGGACGCCTGGGACGTTAAAGACATATGGGACATCTGGGACGTCAAGGACATATGGGACATCTGGGACGTTAGAGACATATAGGACATCTAGGACGTCTGGGACGTTAGGGACATCAGGGACATCTAGGACGTCAGGGACGTCTGGGACGTTAGGGACATATGGGACATCTAGGACGCCTGCGACGTTAGGGACATATGGGACACATGGGACGTCTGGGACGTCTGGGACGTTAGGGACATATGGGACATCTGGGACGTATGGGACGTTAAGGACATATGGGACATCTGGGACGTCTGGGACGTTAGGGACATATGAGACATCAGGGACGTCTGTCACGTTAGAGACATATGGGACATCTAGGACGTCTGGGACGTTAGGGACATAGGGGACATCTGGGACGTCTAGGACGTTAGGGACATATGGGACATCTGGGACGTCTGGGACGTTAGGGACATATGATACATCAGGGACGCCTACGGTGTTAGAGACATATGGGACATCTTAGACGTCTGGGACGTTAAGGACATATGGGACATCTGACACGTCTGGGACGTTAGGGACATATGAGACATCTGGGACGTCTGGTACGATAGGGACATATGGGACATCTGGGACGTCTGGGACGTTAAGGACATATGGGAAATCTGGGACGTCTGGGACGTTAAGGACATATGGGACATCTGAGACATCTGGGAGGTTAGAGACATATAGGACATCTGGGATGTCTGGGACGTTAGGGACATAAGGGACATCCGAGACGTCTGAGACGTTAGGGGCATATGGGACGTCTAAGACGTCTGGTACGTTAGGGATATATGGGACACCTAGGACGTCTGGGACGTCAAGGACGTTAGGGACATATTGGACATCTAGCACGTCTGCGACGTTAGGGACATATGAGACATCTGGGACGTCTGGTACGATAGGGGCATATGGACATCTGGGACGTCTGGGACGTTAAGGACATATGGGAAATCTGGGACGTCTGGGACGTTAGGGACATATGGGACATCTGAGACATCTGGGAGGTTAGAGACATATAGGACATCTAGGACGTCTGGGACGTTAGGGACATATGGGACATCTAGGACGTCTGGGACGTTAAGGACATATGGGACTTCTGGGACGTCTGGGACGTTAGGGACATATGAGACATCAGGGACGCCTGGGACGTTAGAGACATATGGGACATCTAGGACGTCTGGGACGTTAAGGACATATGGGACATCTGGGACGTCTGGGACGTTAAGGACATATGGGACATCTGGGACATCTGGGACGTTAGGGATATATGGGACATCTAGGACATCTGAGACGTCTGCGACGTTTGGGAAGTCTGGGATATCTGGTACGTCTGGGACGTTAGAGACATATGGGGCATCTAAAACGTATGGGACGTTTGGGACATATGGGACATATGGCACAACTGGGACGTCTGGGACGTTTGGGACATATGGGACGTCTGAAACGTTAAGGACATATGGGATATCTACGACGTCTGAGACGTTAGGGACATATGGGACATCTGGGACGTCTGGGACGTTACGGAAAAATGGGACAACTAAGACGTCTGGGACGTTAGGGACATATGGGACATCTAGAACGTCTAGGACGATAGGGACATATAAGACATCGAGGACGTCTGGGACGTCTGGGACGTCTGGGACCTTAGGGACATGTGGGACAACTAGGACGTTTGGGACGTTAGGGCATATGGGATATCTAAGACGTCTGGGACGTTAGGGACATATGGGACATCTAGGACGTCTGGGACGTTAGGGATATATAAGACATCTAGGACGTCTGGGACGTTAGCGACATATGGGACATCTGGGACGTCTGGGACGTTAGAGACATATGGGACATCTAGGACATCTGGGACGTTATTGACATATGGGACATCTGGGACGTCTGGGACGTTAGATACATATGGGGCATCTAGGACGTCTGGGACGTCTGAGACGTTAGGGACATATGGGGCATCCAGGACGCCTGGGACGTTAAAGACATATGGGACATCTGGGACGTCTGAGACGTTAGGGACATATGGGGCATCCAGGACGCCTGGGACGTTAAAGACATATGGGACATCTGGGACGTCTGGGACGTTAAGGACATATGGGACATCTGGGACGTTAGAGACATATAGGACATCTAGGACGTCTGGGACGTTAGGGACATCAGGGACATCTAGGACGTCAGGGACGTCTGGGACGTTAGGGACATATGGGACATCTAGGACGCCTGCGACGTTAGGGACATATGGGACACATGGGACGTCTGGGACGTCTGGGACGTTAGGGACATATGGGACATCTGGGACGTATGGGACGTTAAGGACATATGGGACATCTGGGACGTCTGGGACGTTAAGGACATATGAGACATCAGGGACGTCTGTCACGTTAGAGACATATGGGACATCTAGGACGTCTGGGACGTTAGGGACATATGGGACATCTGGGACGTCTAGGACGTTAGGGACATATGGGACATCTGGGACGTCTGGGACGTTAGGGACATATGATACATCAGGGACGCCTAGGGCGTTAGAGACATATGGGACATCTTAGACGTCTGGGACGTTAAGGACATATGGGACATCTGACACGTCTGGGACGTTAGGGACATATGAGACATCTGGGACGTCTGGTACGATAGGGACATATGGGACATCTGGGACGTCTGGGACGTTAAGGACATATGGGAAATCTGGGACGTTAGGGACATATGGGACATCTGAGACATCTGGGAGGTTAGAGACATATAGGACATCTGGGATGTCTGGGACGTTAGGGACATAAGGGACATCCGAGACGTCTGAGACGTTAGGGACATATGGGACGTCTAAGACGTCTGGTACGTTAGGGATATATGGGACACCTAGGACGTCTGGGACGTCAAGGACGTTAGGGACATATTGGACATCTAGCACGTCTGGGACGTTAGGGACATATGAGACATCTGGGACGTCTGGTACGATAGGGACATATGGGACATCTGGGACGTCTGGGACGTTAAGGACATATGGGAAATCTGGGACGTCTGGGACGTTAGGGACATATGGGACATCTGAGACATCTGGGAGGTTAGAGACATATAGGACATCTAGGACGTCTGGGACGTTAGGGACATATGGGACATCTAGGACGTCTGGGACGTTAGGGACATATGGGACTTCTGGGACGTCTGGGACGTTAGGGACATATGAGACATCAGGGACGCCTGGGACGTTAGAGACATATGGGACATCTAGGACGTCTGGGACGTTAAGGACATATGGGACATCTGGGACGTCTGGGACGTTAAGGACATATGGGACATCTGGGACATCTGGGACGTTAGGGATATATGGGACATCTAGGACATCTGAGACGTCTGCGACGTTTGGGAAGTCTGGGATATCTGGTACGTCTGGGACATCTGGGACGTTAGGGACATATGGAACATCTGGGACGTCTAAGACTTTAGAGACATACGGGACATATGGAACATCTGGGACGTCTGGGATGTTAGAGACATATGGGACATCTAGGACGTCTGGGACGTTAAGGACATATGGGACATCTGGGACGTCTGGAACGTTAGAGACATATGGCACATCTAGGACGTCTGGGACGTTAAGGACATATGGGACATCTGGGACGTCTGGAACGTTAGAGACATATGGGACATTTGGGACGTCTGGGACGTTAGAGACATATGGCACATCTAGGACGTCTGGGACGTTAAGGACATATGGAACATCTAGGTCGTCTGGGACTTTAGGGACATGTGGGACATATGGAACATCTGGGACGTCTGGGACGTTAGGGACATATGAAACAACTCGGACGTCTGGAACGTTAGGGACATATGGGAAATATGGGACATCTGGGACGTCTGGGACGTTAAGGACATATGGGACATCTGGGACGTCTGGAACGTTAGAGACATATGGGACATCTGTGACGTCTGGGACGTTAGAGACATATGGAACATCTAGGACGTCTGGGACGTTAGAGACATATGGGACATCTAGGACGTCTGGGACGTTAAGGACATATGGGACATCTGGGACGTCTGGAACGTTAGAGACATATGAAACAACTCGGACGTCTGGGACGTTAGAGACATATGGGACATCCGGGACATCTGGGACGTTAGAGACATATGGGACATCTGGGACGTCAGGGACTTTAGGGACATATGGGACATATGCAACATCTGGGACGTCTGGGACGTTAGGGACATATGAGACATCTGGGACGTCTGGGACGTTAAGGACATATGGGACATCTGGTACGTCTGGAACGTTAGAGACATATGGGACATCTGGGACGTCTGGGACGTTAGAGACATATGGCACATCTAGGACGTCTGGGACGTTAAGGACATATGGGACATCTGGGACGTCTAGGACGTTAGAGACATTTGGAACATCTAGGACGTCTGGGACTTTAGGGACATCTGGGACATATGGAACATCTGGGACGTCTGGGACGTTAGGGACATATGAAACAACTCGGACGTCGGGAACGTTAGGGACATATGGGAAATATGGGACATCTGGGACGTCTGGGACGTTAGGGACATATGGAACATATGGGACATCTGGGACGTTTGGGACGTTAGTGACATATAGGACATCTAGGACGCCTGGGACGTTAGGGACATATGGGATATTTGAGACGTCTGGGACGTTAGGGACACATGGGACATCTGGGATGTCTGGGACGTTAGGGACATAAGGGACATCCGAGACGTCTGAGACGTTAGAGACATATGGGACGTCTAAGACGTCTGGTACGTTAGGGATATATGGGACACCTAGGACGTCTGGGACGTCAAGGACGTTAGGGACATATTGGACATCTAGCACGTCTGGGACGTCTGGGACGTTAGGGACATATGGGACATCTAGGACGCCTGGGACGTTAGGGACATATGGGACACATAGGACGACTGGGACGTCTGGGATATCTGGGACAAATGGGACATCTGGGACGTCTGGGACGTTAGGGACATATAAGACATCTAGGACGTTTGGGACGTTAGGGACATATGGGACATCTAGGACATCTGAGACGTCTGCGACGTTTGGAAAGTCTGGGATATCTGGGACGTCTGGGACGTTATGGACATATGGAACATCTGGGACGCCTGGGACGTTAGGAATATATAGGACAACTAGGACTTCTGGGACGTTAAGGACATATGGGACAAATGCGACATCTGGGACGTATGGGACGTTAGGGACATATGAGACATCTGGGACGTCTGCGACGTTAGGGACATATGGGACATCTAGGACGTCTGGGACGTTTGGGACATATGGGGCAAATGGCACAACTGGGACGTCCGGGACGTTTGGGGCATATGGGACATCTGGGACGTCTGGGACGTTAGGGACATACAAAAGCATTTAGGACGTCTGGGACGTCTGGGACGTTAGGGACATATAGGACATCTAGCACGCCTGGGACGTTAAACACATATGGGACATCTGGGACGTCTGGGACGTTAGGGACATATGGGACGTCTGGGACGTTAGGGACATATAGGACATCTAGGACGTCTGGGACGTTAGGGACATATGGGACATCTAGGACGCCTGCGACGTTAGGGACATATGGGACACATGGGACGTCTGGGACGTCTGGGACGTTAGGGACATATGGGACATCTAGGACGTCTGGGACGTTAGGGACATATGAAACAACTCGGACGTCTGGGACGTTAGGGACATATGGGAAATATGGGACATCTGGGACGTCTGGGACGTTAGGGACATATGGGACATATGGGACTTCTGGGACGTTTGGGACGATAGGGACATATAGGACATCTAGGACGTCTGGGACGTTAGGGACACATGGGACATCTGGGATGTCTGGGACGTTAGGGACATAAGGGACATCCGGGACGTCTGAGACGTTAGGGACATATAGGACGTCTAAGACGTCTGGTACGTTAGGGATATATGGGACATCTAGGACGTCTGGGACGTCAAGGACGTTAGGGACATATGGGACATCTAGGACGTCTGGGACGTCTGGGACGTTAGGGACATATGGGACATCTAGGACGCCTGGGACGTTAGGGACATATGGGACACACGGGACGACTGGGACGTCTGGGACATCTGGGACGAATGGGACGTTAAGGGCAAATGGGACATCTGGGACGTCTGGGACGTTAGGGACATATGGGACATCTAGGACATCTGAGACGTCTGCGACGTTTGGAAATCCTGGGATATCTGGGACGTCTGGGACGTCTGGGAGGTTAGGGACATATGGAACATCTGGGACGCCTGGGACGTTAGGGATATATAGGACATCTAGGACTTCTGGGACGTTAGGGACATATGGGACAAATGCGACATCTGGGACGTATGGGACGTTAGGAACATATGAGACATCTGGGACGTCTGCGACGTTAGGGACATATGGGACATCTAGGACGTCTGGGACGTTTGGGACATATAGGGCAAATGGCACAACTGGGACATCTGGGACGTTTGGGGCATATGGGACATCTGGGACGTCTAAGACGTTAGGGACATATGAAGCATTTAGGACGTCTGGGACGCCTGAGACGTTAGGGACATATGGGGCATCCAGGACGCCTGCGACGTTAAAGACATATGGGACATCTGGGACGTCTGGGACGTTAAGGACATATGGGACATCTGGGACGTTAGAGACATATAGGACATCTAGGACGTCTGGGACGTTAGGGACATCAGGGACATCTAGGACGTCAGGGACGTCTGGGACGTTAGGGACATATGGGACATCTAGGACGCCTGCGACGTTAGGGACATATGAGACACATGGGACGTCTGGGACGTCTGGGACGTTAGGGACATCTGGGACGTATGGGACGTTAAGGACATATGGGACATCTGGGACGTCTGGGACGTTAGGGACATATAGGACATCTAGGACGTCTACTACGCTAGGGATATATAGGACATCTAGGACATCTGAGACATCTGCGACGTTTGGGAAGTCTGGGATATCTGGGACGTCTGGGACGTTAGGGACATATGGAACATCTGGGACGTCTGGGACGTTAGGGACATATGGAACATCTGGGACGTCTGGGACGTTAGGGACATATGGGACATCTGGGACGCCTGGGACGTTAGGGATATATAGGACATCTTGGACGTCTGGGACGTTAGGGACATATGGGACAAAAGGGACATCTGGGACGTATGGGACGTTAAGGACATATGGGAGATCTGGGACGTCTGAGATATTAGGAACAAATGGGACATCTAGGACGTCTGAGACGTTAGGGACATATGGGACTTCTAAGACGTCTGATACGTTAGGGATATATGGGACATCTAGGACGTCTGGGACGTCAAGGACGTTAGGGACATATGGGACATCTAGGACTTCTGGGACGGTACGGAAATATGGGACTTCTAGGACGTCTGGGACGTTATAGACATATGGGACGTCTAGGACGTCTGGGACGTTATTGACATTTGGGACATCTGGGACGTCTGGGACGTTACAGACATATGGGACATATGGGACATCTGGGACGTCTGGGACGTTAGGGACATATGGGACATTTGGGACGTCTGGGACGTTAAAGACGTATGGGACATCTAGAAAGTCTGGGACGTTAGGGACTTATGGGACATCTGGGACGTCTGGGACGTTAGGGATATATAGGACATCTAGGACGTCTGGGACGTTAGGGACATATGGGACATCTGGGACGTCTGGGACGTTAGAGATATATCTGACATCTCGGACGTCTGGGACGTTAGGGACTTATGGGACATTTGGGGCGTCTGGGACGTTAGGGACATATGAGACATCAGGGACGCCTGGGACGTTAGGGACATATGGGACATCTGGCAAGTCTGGGACGTTAGAGAAATATGGGACATCTAGTACGTCTGGGACGTTTGGAAAGTCTGAGATATCTAGGGCGGTTGGGACGTCTAGTACGTTTGGGACATATGAGACATCTGGGACGTCTGGGACGTTAGAGACATATGGGACATCTTGGACGTCTGGGACGTTAGGGACATATGGGACGTCTGGGACGTTAGGAACATACAGGACATCTAGGACGCCTAGGACGTTTGGGACACATAGGACATCTAGGACGTCTGGGACGTTAGAGACATATGGGACATCTAAAACGTATGGGACGTTTGGGACATATGGGACATATTGCACAACTGGGACGTCTGGGACGTTTGGGACATATGGGACGTCTGGGACGTTAGGGACATATGGGACATCCAGGACGCCTGGGACGTTAAAGACATATGAGACATTTGAGACGTCTGGGACGTTAGCGACATATGGGACATATAGGACGTCTAGGACTTCTGGGACGTCGGGGACATATGGGACATCTAGGACGTCTGGGACGATAGAGACATATTGGACATATAGGACGTCTAGGACGTCTGGGACGATAGAGACATATTGGACTTTTAGGACGTCTGGGACATTAAATACATATGGGACATCTAGGACGTCTGGGACGTATGGGACATCATGGACGTCTGGGACGTTAAAGACATATAGTACATCTAGGACGTCTGGGACGTTAGGGACATATAGGACATCTAGGACGTTTGGGAAGTCTGGGACGTTTGGGACATATGGGACATATAGGACGTCTAGGACGTCTGGGACGTCGGGGACTGTGGGACATCTAGGACGTCTGGGACGATAGAGACATATTGGACTTTTAGGACGTCTGGGACATTAAATACATATGGGACATCTAGGACGTATGGGACATCAAAGACGTCTGGGACGTCTGGGACGTTAAAGACATATGGTACATCTAGGACGTCTGGGACGTTAGGGACATATAGGACATCTAGGACGTTTGGGAAGTCTGGGACGTTAGGGACATATGGAACATCTAGGACGTCGAGGACGTTAGGGATATATAAGACATCTAGGACGTCTGGGTCGTCTGGGACGTTAGGGACATATGGGACAATAAGGACGTCTGGGACGTTAGAGACATATGGGACATCTAGGACGTCTGGGACGTTAGGGATATATAAGACATCTAGGACGTCTGGGACGTTAGGGATATATAAAACATCTGGGACGTCTCGGACGTTAAGGACATATGAGACATCAGGCACGCCTGGGACGTTAGAGACATATGGGGCATCTAGGACGTCTGGGACGTTAGGGACATATGGAAAATCTGGAACGCCTGGGACGTTAGGGATATATAGGACATCTAGGAGGCCTGGGACGTTAGGGACATATGGGACATCTGGGACGTCTGGGACGTTAGGGACATATGAGACATCAAGGACGCCTGGGACGTTAGAGACATATGGGGCATCTAGGACGTCTGGGACGTTAGGGACATATGGAAAATCTGGAACGCCTGGGACGTTAGGGATATATAGGACATCTAGGAGGCCTGGGACGTTAGGGACATATGGGACATCTGGGACGTCTGGCACGTTAGAGACATATGGGACATCTAGGACGTCTGGGACGTTAGGGACATATGGGACATCTGGGACGTCTGGGACGTTAGGGACATATGAGACATCAGGGACGCCTGGGACGTTAGAGACATATGGGACGTCTAGGACGTCTGGGACGTTAGGGATATATAAGACATCTAGGACGTCTGGGACGTTAGGGATATATAAAACATCTGGGACGTCTCGGACGTTAAGGACATATGAGACATCAGGGACGCCTGGGACGTTAGAGACATATGGGGCATCTAGGACGTCTGGGACGTTAGGGACATATGGAAAATCTGGAACGCCTGGGACGTTAGGGATATATAGGACATCTAGGAGGCCTGGGACGTTAGGGACATATGGGACATCTGGGACGTCTGGCACGTTAGAGACATATGGGACATCTAGGACGTCTGGGACGTTAGGGACATATGGGACATCTGGGACGTCTGGGACGTTAGGGACATATGAGACATCTAGGACGTCTGGGACGTTAGCGACATATGGGACATATAGGACGTCTAGGACGTCTGGGACGTCGGGGACATATGGGACATCTAGGACGTCTGGGACGATAGAGACATATTGGACATATAGGACGTCTAGGACGTCTGGGACGTCGGGGACATATGGGACATCTAGGACGTCTGGGACGATAGAGACATATTGGACTTTTAGGACGTCTGGGACATTAAATACATATGGGACATCTAGGACGTCTGGGACGTATGGGACATCATGGACGTCTGGGACGTCTGGGACGTTAAAGACATATAGTACATCTAAGACGTCTGGGACGTTAGGGACATATAGGACATCTAGGACGTTTGGGAAGTCTGGGACGTTTGGGACATATGGGACATATAGGACGTCTAGGACGTCTGGGACGTCGGGGACATATGGGACATCTAGGACGTCTGGGACGATAGAGACATATTGGACTTTTAGGACGTCTGGGACATTAAATACATATGGGACATCTAGGACGTCTGGGACGTATGGGACATCAAGGACGTCTGGGACGTCTGGGACGTTAAAGACATATGGTACATCTAGGACGTCTGGGACGTTAGGGACATATAGGACATCTAGGACGTTTGGGAAGTCTGGGACGTTAGGGACATATGGAACATCTAGGACGTCGAGGACGTTAGGGATATATAAGACATCTAGGACGTCTGGGTCGTCTGGGGCGTCTGGGACGTTAGGGACATATGGGACAATAAGGACGTCTGGGACGTTAGAGACATATGGGACATCTAGGACGTCTGGGACGTTAGGGATATATAAGACATCTAGGACGTCTGGGACGTTAGGGATATATAAAACATCTGGGACGTCTCGGACGTTAAGGACATATGAGACATCAGGGACGCCTGGGACGTTAGAGACATATGGGGCATCTAGGACGTCTGGGACGTTAGGGACATATGGAAAATCTGGAACGCCTGGGACGTTAGGGATATATAGGACATCTAGGAGGCCTGGGACGTTAGGGACATATGGGACATCTGGGACGTCTGGCACGTTAGAGACATATGGGACATCTAGGACGTCTGGGACGTTAGGGACATATGGGACATCTGGGACGTCTGGGACGTTAGGGACATATGAGACATCAGGGACGCCTGGGACGTTAGAGACATATGGGACGTCTAGGACGTCTGGGACGTTAGGGACATATGGGACATCTAAGACGTCTGGGACGTTAGGGACATATGGAACATCTGGGACGCCTGGGACGTTAGTAAGGTAGGTAAAGTAGCCCATAACCTACTAGTGAAATAAAAGCCAGGTCATTCACTGCTAACCTCGAATTTGACATAGACTGACAATACACTTCAATACTGCTTAACGTATAACATGAATCACTTTCCAAATTGTCACTATGACTTTTCATGGCTGTCAGTATAAAATGTATGTTTTTTAAGGTATCTATTGGTTAATGTAATTATAAGAATTGAATATAATTTTGCATTGTACAGGACGATCACGTTATGATTATCCACAGTTGAATCATTTACGTCGCGACTCGAATTATAAATGTATTTGACTTCTCGGTACTTTTCAATTTGTCACTATGACTTTTCACGGTTGTTAACAAAAAATTAGTTTTTTAGATATTTATTGCGCTGAATAAAATTTTGTATATTTGTAATAATTCACCCGAGAAATGACACCTCTTGGTCTGGCGGCCTCGAGGGCTCCTCTTTTCTCTCGTGGATTATTTGTAATATAACACGCTTAACCATAAATAACTATTACATCATTTGTCAATGTCAAAATATATGCCTTTCAATATTTGTAAAGGTACTCTAATGTCACGTCTTTTCTGTCACAGAATAGACGTCAAATCTATAAACCCGACTTTTTTAGATTTTAGAAGTGAACATACAGCTTTGTATACAACTCGTACATAATATGACATTATGACTCGTCCTCTTTACTGGCCTCGCTTGGTTATAAAATAAATTCGTCAAATAATGCCCTACATCATGTACTTCTTATATCAATAGCTATTGAAAAAGTGTTATAAATTACGTAATTGCCTATAAGTTTTCTCAAAAAAGGTTTTTGGAAATAGTTTTGAAAAAATTTAGAATGAAATTTTTACAAGCAGTAATAAAAGATCGTGTGGTGGCCCACCTCGTGTTTCATTTTTATTGATTTGCAGAAAATAATGGTTTTAATAAAATTTGCAATTTTAAAACTGGCTTTTTATAAGCAAATACAGCATTATTACTACATACTATAATTTTGGGTTACCTGAACCCTTAACCTAGTAGGTATTGTTAAAAGCGCTCATTTTATCTTACTTGCTGTATATTTATTTGATATTTTTACTACCCTCGTCTAACAGACGAAGGGTTCCTAGATGACGACAAAACGGTTTTCTCAATTCCGTCTGTCTGTCAGTCTGTTGGCTGTATAATTCAAAAACTAGGAACGAGGAAGACGATATTGTGCATGCAGATTACATGTCTACCTGGAATGAAATCGAGAAAATTTCGAAGAAATAAATACAGGGTGAGCACCTTAAAATATAAAATCTTGTTTAGTTTTTTTACTTCCTTTTACGATAAAGGAAGTATTGGATTCATCCCAAAAATTCGAAATTGAGTTTTCAACAGATCTTCACGTTTAAATTGCTAAGTTACCAAATATGACTATTTTAATTTTGACGTTTTAAAGAGCTGTATTGTCAGGTTGACAGTTAAAATATTTTCGAAATTTGTTGGGAATTTAGGTATTAAGCCGTTTGGTAGTGCAAAAAATAGTATATACACCACGGTAGCGAATCGTCTTATAACCTTCGCGCTCAGGTTATAATGCTGCGCTTCGCTACCTTGATGTATAATATACTATTATTTACTAGTAACATGATATTGTTCATTTTCGTCATAGATACAAAATATGAAAAGCTACTCATTACTCCCAGGGGATTTTTCGAATTATTCTCCCTCAACTGGGTACATGGTAACCATGCAACTACAAATAACATCTTAGCAACCATACATTCAGGCAATCCTTGACGTTACTTACAGATTCTTATTTTAAATATGACATATGACACTTATCACATTTTGAAGTTTCATACCATTTTTACCAATATACTAGTAAATAAAATATTGTATTTTTGAGTAATTTTAGAAACATTAAAATGAAAGTTTTTACACAATTTTTGCTTAGAAAAACGTGTCTCCGGTCAAAGTTTTTGTTGGAAAACCTGATATTCGTACACAGTGACTCAAAAAACATATAGGACCCAAATGCGCATGTCGAGTGTAAACCATTAAGTTGCATTGCGCTCGTGCTCAGTAAATATTGCGAATATTACAATAATTAGCAATTTACTGTAGAAAATTTCTGTGTAAATCAGCTTCTCTAAAGTAACCTGCCTCTTGTAAATAAGAAAATCAGTGTTTCTGTGTACAAAATCAGTTAAAATTGTGTCAGTGTTGAAAGCACATCGGTCTGTGCATGGGCGGCCATTTTTATGCTTGAACTAATATGCCCTCAACTCGAGCTGGTGCGGTCGCTACAATGTTAGAGGACGATCAATTTATTGACAAAATGTGTGCCAAACTGATGACCAAATTTGAGTCCATGGTAAACGATAGATATGAGGCGATTCTTCGTTCTGTAAATGAAATAAAAGTTATGGTCAGCGATAACACTGATCGGTTTGCTACTGTCGATAAGCGTTTAGACGACCTAGAGCAGTACTCACGAAGAAATAGTCTTCGTATCTACGGACTAAGTGAAACTGCAGGAGAAAATACCGATAACTTGGTGCTTGAATTATTTGAAACGAAACTGAAACTTAAGTTATCTCTCAGAGATATTGATAGGAGTCATCGAATCGGCCAAAAAGCTACTGGTAGACATAGGCCGATAATTGTCAAGTTTGTGTCGTATCGGTGCAGGGCTGAAGTTTTTACGCGGAAGAAAATGCTTAAGGGATCACGGTGTGTTATCAGAGAGGATCTGACCACGTATAGGGTAGCACTTCTTAAAGAAGCAGTCAAACGATATGGGCCATCGAATGTTTGGAGCAGCGACGGTCGAATATTGGTGAACAGCAACAGCAAGAAGTTTACCATAAAGTCCAGGTCAGACTTTCCAAATGATAACAATGATAACATTTAAAAATATGTTTGTTTTCGGATTTATTTCTTATTAAGCTGTGGCCAGGTATTTTATACAGTTTGATAAACACACGGTTACTTTATTTGTTTACTTGTCAATTTCTGTTTCTGATAGCTAACAATATTTTGGTTGTTACTCAGATAAATATGTTTTTCTGTTATTCTCATACCATTTAATTTTTACAAGGTATTACTTAATACAAATTAGTTTAACAATTTATATTGTATTTATGAATCTCAGATTATTTAACATTATTTTTAATTCCTTAAATACCTACCCTAAATATTAGTTAGAAACTTTGTTTTATTTTTCCTACTTTTAAACTAGGTATCAATAATTATCCATTTTGCATGTCTGTGTTTTAGTAGTTTAATAGCTTGTGTTACTTCTTTAATTTACAAGATATAGTTTGTTTTATGCAATAATTTATTAACTGAGTAATTTACATTTACTACAATTAAATTTATTTATTTATTGTAAGTTTTAGTAAAAACGTATTTGTGTTTATTACTAATTATATGTTTTGCTATTGGGCATGAGCGCAAGCTGCACTTCTGTGAGTTTTACGAATTCTTTTTTGCTTTTTTGTTGATTTACTCTTGTAATTTTATGCCTACAGGTGACTTTCGATTGGCTCATTTAAATATTCGGTCTTTGTCTACCAAAATTGAAAATTTTAGCGATATAGTAACATCTTTTAATTACGATGTAGTTGCCGTGTCTGAAACTTGGTTAAAACCTTATATAACCAACAACGTATTAAAAATAGATGGTTACAACTTTGTCAGATCGGATAGACCGACGCGTGCGGGTGGAGTGGGAATTTATCTTAAATCTTGTTATAACTACAGTATAATTAAGAGCAGTTGGAAAGTTGAGCAATTATGGATAAATATAAAATTTAAAAAACGTTCTCTTATAGTTGGCGTTATATATAACCCACATAAAAAATTTTACAATGAATTATTAACGGAACTTTATAAAATAGTTGGCGAAATTAATTTATCTTTTGATAGTTTGGTACTGTTGGGTGACTTTAATATTGACTATTTAACCATTGATAGAGCTAGCAGTGAATTGATCTCGTTTAGTGAAAATTTTGATTTAAAACAAATTATTACTCATCCTACTCATTATCTAAGCCTAATCGATTTACTATTTATTAAAGATTCGTTGGTTGTTAAAGATAGTGGTGTAATTAGCATTGACAGGACGCTGTCAGATCATGATCTAATTTACTGCACCATTACCTGGGATATTCCTCACACTGGCCAATTTTATAAAACTTACAGGTTACTCTGCAATATAAATTATGAACAATTCTCTGCTGACTTACGTTCCATCCCGTGGGCCAATATATATGACCAGGTAGATATAGATTCCAAAGTTCAATTATTAACGTTTAATATTTTACAGTTATTCGAAATTCATTCTCCATTAGTAGCTAAACGAATAAGTAAGCCTGCTGCTCCATGGATTACCCCTAATTTAAGATTCCTTATGAAAGAACGCGACAAGGCTTTGCTGCGTTTCAAAGCTTGCAAATCAGAACCAGCTTGGCAATATTACAAAGAACTGCGTAATATAACAAACAATTCCTGTAGACAAGAAAAAAAAAATATTTTGATGCTCAATTTAAAAATAATAACTCAGTTGAAATATGGAAAGATCTAAAGCAATTAAATTTAGGTAAAAATAAGAACTTAGTGGCACTTCCAGATCACTTATCGGATGTGAATCAAATCAATTCTTATTTAATCTCATCAATTCCGAAAACTGACTCAAATCTTCAAAATGTAGCTACAATTTACGAAAACTTAAATCTTGATTATCAAAATACATTTAGATTTGAAACAGTGGATGAGATTGATGTATTGAAAATAATTAGTTCCATCAAAACTAAAGCTGTAGGATGCGATGGTATAAGTATTGCCATGATTAAACTTTGTGTTCCTTTTATACTTCCATTTTTAACTCATATTATAAATTTCATAATACTTAACGCAGTTTTCCCAAATACGTGGAAGAAGGCTTACATTATTCCTTTAGCTAAGGTTGATACACCAAAACAATTTAAAGATTTAAGACCTATCAGCATATTGCCCATCTTTTCAAAAATCGTGGAAAAAATCATGGATGTACAACTACGTAAATTTATTGAAGCAGAGAATATCTTGCCTGAAGTTCAGTCAGGATTTAGACCAGGTTACAGTTGCTGCACCGCATTACTTGCAATTACTGATGACATTTTCAGAGCATTAGATCATGGAATGGCAACCATCCTAGTGTTGCTGGATTTTTCGAAGGCTTTCGATACTATAAATCACTCTACTTTGTTACATATCCTTCCGTACTTCGGTTTTACACCAAATGCTATTTCACTTCTTTCTAGTTATTTAACTGGTAGATCTCAAGCAGTTATTTATAGACGCAACCAGTCAGAATTTTTAAATATTACTTCAGGTGTCCCTCAAGGATCGATTTTAGGACCAATCTTGTTTACTTTATACACTTCTAAATTTAATACCTGTTTAAAATATACCACTACCCATTTCTATGCTGATGACACCCAGCTTTATAAAAGTTTTAATCCCAGTGATATAGCCGGAGCGTGTGAGGATGTAAACAAAGACTTAGAGGAGCTCCTTAATATTGCTAAATCGCATTCGCTAATATTAAACCCAAATAAATCAAAGCTAATGCTGTTTTGTAGAAGATGCGATCGAAATTTTATTCAGCCTCAAATTAAACTACATATTGACGGTGCTGAACTCGAATTAATTAAAGCAGCTAAAAATTTGGGCTTAATAATAGACGAAGAGCTAAAGTTTACTGCTCATATTAATAAATGTATCAGTGGTGGTTACAACATGTTACGACTGCTGTACCAAAATCGCCACGTATTAAATCGAGGCCTTCGAAAAATCTTATGCGAATCTTTAGTGCTATCAAAACTTAATTATTGTGATTCCGTATACGGGTCTTGTTTATCTTATCTAGACTCCGAAAAGATTCAAAGACTTCAAAATACATGTTTGAGGCTGATATTTGGATTGCGTAAATACGATCACATATCACACAAACTGATCGACGTTCGGTGGTTAAATATGTCTAATCGTAGGCTACTTCACGCTTTATGCTTGTACCATAAAATTGTTTTAGATAGAAAACCTAAATACTTATTCAATAAAATTACTTTCCGAACTGATGTGCATACACTTAATTTGAGGTTCAAGGGGTTATTAACGCCACCTATTCACCGTTCTCAACTGTTTAAACATTCCTTTACATACCAAATAGCTTATCATTATAACTCTTTGCCCTTGAATCTCAAATCGTTGAATTATAACTGCTTTAAAATACATCTACGTAGAACACGATTTTGTCACTCTGCCTGATCTATCCATCTGTACATAATTTGGACAACTTTGTAACTTATAAGCACCTGTAGAGCGTAATCTTCATTCAAGTTTAGTTTAATTATTTCTTTATTCGTCTATTTATTTCATTATCACCGAAACACATGCGTATACGAGGTTGAGTGGAAGAGCAGCTGACGCTTTTAGTGTCATAGTTGAACTCCGCCTTAGAATTTTTTTTTCTTGTATATTTTTGTACATAACATAACAAATAATAAAGACAAATAATAATAATAATAATATCAAAACTCCACCAAAACTTTCTCCTATTCGCCCTTTTTGAGCACCATTTGACTGGACTAACGGGAGATATTCATGTTTTTATCTTCGATTGACTTACTTTAACCATGTCGACTTCAGGGAAAAAACATATTCATATCTCCCTTAATTCATAAATATCTATATCTGCTACCGACGAGCGGCAGATGTACACTTGCTTTCAAAACTTTCGCGTACGCCTATTTTTCGCTGTATTAAATCAGGGTCGTCATTAATCAACTCTGACATTTAAATTTTTGAAAAGTCAAAATGCCTCGACTGACAGAGCACATGCTGTCAATGTCATTTTTAACCTAATCTGAAAATTGCCCGTTCACACAGCTAAAATTTTGCAAAATCGTTGTTACTTGATTTTGAATGTGTACGCGAAAGTTTTGAAAGCAAGTGTACACTGTTTAGATTACAGTCGCTTTATATGTAGTTTAGATGGCATGGCAATAAAGTGACAGTTTTGCATCATCAATCAAGCAGTATAATGTCACATTTTACTGGCATTTGAAGAAAATAGTGTATTATGTTATTAGGAGTAAAAGTTATATTTTATGTGGCGAGGCTGGACGGGTTATCTGCCGAGCTTGCGAGGCAGATAAGTACAGCCGAGCCACATAAAGATACTTTTGCTTCGAATAACATATAGTATTTTTTCTTCAAACGTTTTTATAACAAATTATTTACAGTTTTGTGAACAAAATTCGAAGAAAATGACTTGATCTCGTCAGCGGCAGATAATATTATCTGCCGCTGACGAGCGGCAGATAAAGTTGTCAGCGGCAGATAATAACTTTATCTGCCGCTCGTCAGCGGCAGATAAAAGTTATCTGCTGCTGACAAGCGGCAGATAAAGTGTTTTAGATGCCACGGCAATGAAGTGACCGTTTAGCATCATCAATCCAGCAGTATAATGGCATATTTTACTGCCGTTTGAAGAAAAACTGGTTTTTATATAAACCATATAACGGGTTCCATAGAAGCTGGTTTAAAATCTTTTACCAACGTGGTTTACAAACGGGTTTAAAAACGTACTCGTAAATGTGTAGAATTCATCAGGACGTTTATACAATCTATATGTTATTAAGACACGCAGCTAAATAAGCATACTTAGGTATTATACTAACCTTAACGGCTTGCGGCAGTCCAGTTGTGCATTCGTTAATTACTTGCGAAGTGCATTCTTGCGTAGAAACAGATCTTTCCTTAATTCTGGTCACTATTCGACCATCTTCAATTCTGGCAGCCGAAGAATCGTGGGAATGCTCGTGTAAAACCTTGATAATCTCTTCCTCTCTTCGATGTATGCGTACCTTGCACATGTCTTTTTCTTCACCTCCAAAATTCCACAGTCTTGTCAGCATTGAACTTGTCAAAGACATACGCAAAACCGTTTAAAACAAGTTTTGATTTGCCTCTTTGGGAATTAAGTGCGCCTTCCATAATAAACAAATTAACAACTCGAAAAATATCGATTGAGAACTAAGAAAAATATAATTTAAACCGTTCGTGTTAAGTGTGTTTTTCAACTGTGCAATACAACGGTGCTACCTACTTAAAATATGGTTTGGTTGCAGCTCTTGCTCATCCCTCTCTTAAGGGTATTGAACACGTTTTCATTCGACATCATTTGAGTATTCCTTTCCTTCTATAAGTCTACGTTAGTTAGAAAGAGTAAAACACTGCTTTTCGTAAATAGTGAATTACGTTAGAACCAGTAAACCTAGAATTTGAACCGCTAGGTAGCATGGCATATTATTTTTTAACAGAAGAGAGCAGTTGAATGAAACTTTAGACAATTCCATACGATAAGAGAACCATTCGGTTTTGTAGCAAATTTATCATTATATCAATTATAAAATTCTAAAGGTTTTCAAGTTCATTTAAAGGAATGGTTTCTTATCAATTGTTTCAATGAAGCCCCAGTTAGAACACTGGCCATTTCAGTGAGCAGCTTGAATCTATTGTTATTTTCTCTGGTATTTTTAAATTTATCAAAAATTTGCTTGCTCGTCTACTTTCTGTTCTAAGTATGAATATTCTGTAGTGTGAGAAAGCGACGGATCTGAGAGTATAGTAATTGCAAAATCCTCTTACTACGAGAATTAGGAGCCATACGTAAGCTTAATCCTCTTGTGCAATTGCAAACAACTGGCACTATATTTACTGGGAACTGGCGGCCTTTAAGGCCCAGTATGTTCAATGAACACACGACTTACTCCAAAAAGGTCCTTAGTTTATAAATTATGATAGCTTCCTGTCATCCTGTATAAAGTAAAATGTAAACATTACCAGTATTTATTTTATATACACACATATATATATATATATATATATATATATATATATAAGTAGGAAAGGGGTGAGTTGTCGGGTTATCGGTCTGGTGATTAAAGAAAATACTATTTAGTCATGTCCAAGCTTTCGAAATTTATTTTAATTTCTTCATCAGGGATATAACAAAAATCTTAGTAACAATTATACTGGTCAACATAGAGGACGGACAAACAAATTACACATTAAAATTTTCGATGGATGATTTCCATAATAATTATAGTAGACAAATTAAAACATTGCAGCAATGAGGACAATGAGGTTACAAGTTGGCAATTTACAATCAGGCTGATGTAGGGATTTTTGACACTGTGACACTTACTGCGTCGCTGTGGGTCCAAGCCTATAAATAATTAAGGGATGTGAGGCTGCATCTCACACAGTAACGAATTATCATCCCGTTAAGTGGCATGACTAAGCTGTCTTAAAGCGGAAACTGCTGTCTCAGTTCTGCGCTTAACATAAGGGATGGAACCAGCAAAATAACGTAACGGACGCCTGATTTCCACAGCCTCCAGGCGAATCTGTTCATGGTCCTTCGAGCCGGATCTGTCTACAACTAAGAAGAGGTACATCCCGAGAAGAAAACAACATCTACCAACCCACCCGGTTCCCCGAAAATGGCAAACAATATGGAGGAATTCAATCAGCTAGCTGTCGCCCAAGAAGAACTCGGCCAGAAGATCACGCAGGTATTTTCTAACAGCAAAAAGGACCCTGCCAGCCGAAAAACAGAAGCTTACATCGCCAGCCGAAACAAGACGCTGGACGAAACTTGGAACGCCGTGACCAAAAATCACGCCAAAATGGTGCAGCTAAGTATTCCTACACATAATTATTTTACCACAGGGTATTACGAACAAATTAAAGCCATCTACTGCGAAGCAAAAAGTTATTTGCAGAGCTGTTTAAAGGCAACTGAAAATCCCGACCCCTCTGAAACTAGGAGGCGAGAGGAAACAGTTGTAAATCCCGAGCAAAAGGTTCGTATCCGAAAACTGCAGATTCGGATGCAGAATTTTAAGCAATCTTTGGACGACGCCGAACTGGAACAAGCACTCGGAAGGCCCGCCATCACAAAGAGGGAATTAAAGGAAGAATGGGACCGGGTGATCGAGATGGACGAAGAAGTCATGTCTAACGAGATGGATTCAAACCAGACGCACTTCAGTCCTGAATTTACTACGTTGAAAGACAGGTACCGAAATTTAATTAATTTGTTACAAGCACCAACAAGGAACGAGCAAGCATCAGCCATCTCGCTTCCTCAAGTTAAAATCCCCATATACGAGGGAAATTATGAGGAATGGGCCACTTTTAAGGACCTATTCACCAAATTAGTAGATGACAACCAAAACATGGATGATGTCATCAAAATGCAGTATTTAAAAACGCATGTCAAGGGAGAGCCCAGCCGACTAATCCAGCATCTCGCAGTGACTCAAGCCAACTACAACACCGCTTGGAATTTGCTGCAACAAAGGTATCAAAATAATCGCCTTATTCTAACCAAATTGCTAGACACCATCTTCGATCAGCCGGTCCTCTCCAAGGAATCAGCCCAAGGGTTGAAAAGATTGCATGACTCCACTAAGGAATGTGTGGAAGCAATCAAAAATTTGGGCATTTCCACCGACAGCTGGGGTCCGTGGATTAACCGAGTTATTACTCGAAAATGGGATCCTGAAACTAACAAATTATATGAGCAATCGCTTCAGTGCCCAAATGAAGTTCAGGATCACCAAACTCTAATGGCCTTCTTACAAATGCGGTTCCAATCCTTGGAATCCATTGATGGAGCTCGAAAACCAACTCAGGACAAGCCACAGAAAAATGACGCTGCCGGATATCTCAACTGCAAGATGTGCAATGGGGATCATTACATCGATAACTGTGGTCAATTCCAGAGGCTCTCCACCCACGAAAAGCAAGAAGTGGTAAGAACCTACCGATTGTGCTTTCGATGTTTGCGACACGATTCTAATATACAATGTCGTTCGTATTATAACTGCAAAATCTGCCGCTTTCCACACCATACTCTGCTTCACAAGGCACAGCCGCCATCAAAGCCGATACCTGCTCCGAAGATGAAGACGTGTTCTCACGCAGCAGCCATGCAGACCTCCAACGCTCCAGAGAAGAAGCCAAAACCCACAATCATTGCCGCCAACCTAGGCGCAAAGAAGAGCCAAGTGCTACTGGCCACAGCAACGGTTCAAGTTAAGGCAGCATCCGGGATGACTCATCTCTTGAGGGTCTTGATAGATCCAGGGTCTCAAGGTTCCTTCATCACCGAAGCCGCAGCCGAATTATTAGCGCTACCCAGGACCAAGGTTCGAGCAGAAATCTCCGGAATTGGGAACAGCGAAACAAAAGTCGCAAAATGGAAAATCACAGGTTTGATTACGCCAAGATTTCCAAGTAAATTTTCCTTACCTGTTACTTTACTGGTACTTCCCAAACTTACAAAAACCATGCCTTCATCACCCATTCCGAACATAAAAATGGATGCCTGGAAACATGTCTTCATCGCCGATCCAACCTTCAACCGACCTGGCCCCATAGATATACTTCTAGGCGCTGAAGAATATTCCCAAATAATTCTCGAAGGAATCAAGAAATCCAAAGATGGCATCCTAGGACAGAATACCGAATTGGGATGGATCTTATCAGGAACCATGGGAAGACGACCTCCCACCAGCCTTAAGGTCAACACCATGGTTGCCAAAATTGAAGAGGATGAGCAGTTGCAGAAATTCTGGAACATTGAAGAGGCTTCTCCTCAAAGGAAACTTTCCCCAGATGATCAGGTATGTGAAAATAAATTCACAGACACAGTCCAGCGAGACGTAGATGGAAGATACGTAGTAAGGATTCCATTCAAACAAACTCCAGTACACATGGGAAGGTCCAAACCCTCAGCATTGGCACGATTCATACATCTGGAGAAAAAATTAGGACAAGATCAAGATCTAGCAGTCCAATACAAGAAATTCATGCAAGAATACTTGGATTTAGGACATATGGAAAAGGTGGCAAAGGAAGATGAGAATAACGGCAAGTATTACATTCCCCACCATGGCGTCATCCGAGAAGCAAGTTCATCAACCAGGCTTCGTGTCGTTTTCGATGCCTCTAGCAAGGCCTCTCACGGAAAATCCTTAAATGAGATGATGTACGCTGGACCTAAACTTCAGCAAGAACTGGTCGACATTCTACTTCGATGGAGAACACACAGGATTGTTTTTTCTGCAGACATTGAAAAAATGTACCGACAAATCAGAATGAACAACCAAGACCAGGAGTACCAAAGAGTCCTATGGAGATTCGACAAATCACAGCCAATCAGGGAATATAAGCTGTGCACCGTCACTTATGGAACCGCATCAGCTCCCTATCTTGCCATTCGAACCTTGCATCAACTCGCAGAGGACGAAAAGGTCTCATTTCCATTAGCTTCAGAAGCAGTGAAGAAAGATTTCTACGTGGACGACGTGCTTTCTGGGGCCGACACTGTGGAAGAAGCGATCCAACAACAAGGTCAGCTCATTTCCTTACTAAAGCGTGGAGGCTTTACTCTACATAAATGGTGCAGTAACGAGTCAGCCATCATTCAAGAACTCCCAGAAGAGTTAAAGGAACAAACATACCTCGAAATAAGTGAAGACGGCGTAAAAAAGTCCTTGGGCATTCACTGGTCTCCATATGAAGATGTTTTCTGTTTTAAGGTAGACGTTAAGCAACAGGAATCCACCAAACGCCCCATACTATCCGAAGTTGCCAAAATTTTCGACCCATTGGGATGGTTAGCACCCGTCATCATCACTGCCAAGCTACTCATCCAAGAACTATGGCTCGAAAATATCAAATGGGATGACCCAGTGTCTGAAAATATCCAAGGCAAATGGGAGACGCTCAGGTCTCAACTCAAGGCAGTGGAAGAAATTACCTTACCAAGGTGGTTGTTTATCAAAAGGGAATCTCTAGTAGAGCTGCATGGATTCTGTGACGCCTCCGAAAGAGCTTTCGGGGCCGCGATTTATACCAGAGTCACCACATCATCCGGCCAAGTCAAGGTATCCTTATTAATAGCCAAATCCAAGGTGGCACCAGCCCGAGCCAAGACGACATTACCAAGACTGGAACTCTGCGCAGCAGTACTCCTTTCCAATCTACTTCAAAGGGTAATTGCAGCATTAGACCTTCCTAAGGTGTCTATCTTCGCATGGACCGACTCCATGGTTACATTAGGATGGATAAAAGGAGACCCGGTACGATGGAAGACGTTCGTCGCGAATCGAGTAGCCGAAATCAACAATCAAATTCCGGCTCAACATTGGAACCACGTCAAATCCGAAGAGAATCCTGCAGACGTCATCTCCCGAGGCACTAGTCCAGAAAAACTAAAGAATCATCTCCTATGGTGGGACGGACCGAGCTGGCTAGTTAACAAGAGTTCATGGCCGTGTCAACCAGACACCGCAACCACCGAGGAAGAAGCAAGAAGTTACACTGTGCATCAAACTACCATTCATCAAGACGAGAACGAAGTCGTTCATCGTTTTTCTTCTCTAACAAGAATGGTACGAGTCATGTCACATTGCCGAAGATTCATCAACAAGTGTAAGCGACTTCCCACCCAATCAGGATGCCTATCAGTGAAGGAAATGGACGACACCATCCTCCTACTCGTTAAGGTCATCCAAGGAAGTGATCCTATTTTGAGGGCAACAGGATCTCAACTCCGGCAGAACAAATATGTGAGTTCCAGTAACAAGCTTGCCAACCTCAATCCCTTCATCGATCAGCATGGAATAATCCGTGTTGGAGGAAGATTAGAAAATTCCACCTTGTCCTTCAATGAAAAACACCCAATCATACTCCCGTACTCCAGTCATATTTCCAAACTAATAATCCAAGAGGCGCATCTACGCACGCTGCACGGTGGCACCCAACTCACTCTCTCATATATCCGAAGAAAATATTGGATCATCAACGCGAAGAAAGCAGTCAGCTCCAGCATCCAGAAGTGTTTCCGATGTCTACGATACAAAGCAGAGGCAGCACAGCAACTGATGGGAAATCTTCCATCAACCAGAGTGAATTCAACTCCTCCATTCTTCCATTCTGGAGTGGACTACGCCGGCCCAATACAGATCCGAACATCCAAGGGAAGAGGGCATTCTTCGCACAAAGGGTACATTGCTGTTTTTGTCTGTCTATCAACCAAGGCAATCCACCTAAAGGCCGTCAGCGACATGACAACCAACAGCTTCCTAGCAGTCTTCAGGAGGTTTACTGCCCGAAGAGGACGCTGTGCACACCTATACAGCGACAACGGAACAAACTTCGTTGGCGCAAGAAAAGTGTTGGACAAGGAGACCCGCCAAACAATTGAAGGCCCAGTTGTCCAAGAAACCTTAGCAACCGGTGGTACCCAATGGCACTTCATCCCTCCAATAGCCCCTCACTTCGGAGGGATATGGGAAGCAGGGGTAAAATCAATGAAGCATCATCTGAAGAGAACTATTGCCACGCTACTCTTACCTTTGAAGAGTTAACAACTCTTCTCTGCCAAATTGAGGCCTGCCTAAACTCACGTCCTCTATGTCCACAAGGCAACGATATTGAGGACACAACTGCTCTGACGCCAGGCCATTTCCTAATAGGGAGGGAAATCATATCGCCACCAGACCCAATCAACACTCCAATATCTTCAAATCTATCGAATCGTTGGAGGATAATCCAAAAGATCAAGCAAGATTTTTGGAAATCATGGAGCTCGGACTACCTTCATGGACTACAGCAACGAAACAAATGGAAGAAACCATTGGAGAACACTAAAGTTGGAGATTTAGTGTTAATCAAGGAAGATAGTATCAATCCTAGTAAGTGGCCTTTAGCAAGAGTCACTGCAACTCATCCAGCAGCCGATGGATCAGTACGAGTAGTGACGCTCCAGAAATCAGGAGGACATCAGCTAAAACGATCCATAGGCAGCATCATTCCATTACCAGCAACTACCGAGGAATCGCAGGAACCAGAGGCAGAAGATAAAATTTCAACTAACATTATCCAGACACGATCATCCCCAGCACCAAGGAAATCTGTCGCGTCCAAATGGAAACTGCTGTTACTCATCTTTACCCTTCTTACCACCAATACATTAAGTAAAGCAGAATTTAATATCCAAAAACCAGACAGCGGGTACTATGTAGAACACATTGGACACGGAAGATTGAGAGAGGAACATTCCGGATCGAAATCCAGTTCGAGAGGGGGAAGATCGAAGAAGACTTCGAAACAGTCACAGACATGGTAGACAAATTCGACAATCTCTGCGACTCTGCAAAAGAACTGTCCGAAGACACATTATGCAAGACACTGGTGCATCATCTTCTGGAACAGAAAAAGCATATGGAATGGATTAGAGATGGTATGGAAGAAATAATAACAAGACGAGAAAAAAGAGGAGTCCTTGGCACAGTATTAACATCAATTTTTGGAGTCAACGATGAAGTCTATCAAGATATAGACAGGCTAGACAAGAATCAACAGGAACTAATAAAAATGGACAGTCAACAATCCAAATTCTTGCTCTCAGCACTTTCCAGGTTTAATGAGACCGAAGAACGAATCGACAAGAAGCTGGAACATTTCCAAGAAAAATTAAACCAAGGAATCCGGGCCATTAACAACATGGACAAATGGTATAAAGCAACCGACTCCAACCGACTAAATATTCACATCATCAGTGTGTACCAAGTCGCCACAAATGTAATTAGCGAACTGTGCAACTACCATATTCACATCTTAAACGTTCACTTCCAGCAAGGTAATCTGTACGAGCTAATAACACCTGCTCAAATTAAACAGATCCTCGCTAATGCAACCAGTAAACTTTCACCAAATTTGGAGATATTACCAACGCCAATTCTAAAGGTTGACATTGGGCATGACGACATCTACATCAACGTCCAAGGGTATTTCATCATAGTGGAAAAAACGGAATACTCCTTAATTAAAGTGACACCAATTCCTCTCCAAATCAGCAATGGATCCTACTGGATGATCGATGTGCCGAAAGGAATCTTCGCTGTGGATTACAACCTACAAATGTACTTCCACGAAACAGATGAAGAATTCAAAGAAGAGCTACAAATTTCTCCCACTACCTATGTTTGCAGTCCAACGGTAGTTAAAGGAATTGAAAACAACCCAAACTGCATCATTGACGATATATATCACCGAGTAGAAACCAGTCAATGTCTCCTACGAAGACATCGCATCCAGTCCATTATTTGGAAACAATTGTACATGGAAAACACCTGGCTATTTGTAGTCAGTAAGCCAACCCGCATAGCAATCACTTGTAGTGGAAACAGGGAAGAAGTCACCGTCAACACTACAGGTGTCATTCAAATTTCATCGGATTGCATCATCCAAACTGCGAGGAATACATTAACCCCAAGGCACAACAGAAAATACAAGATCCTGGCTGGATACTCCAAGGCTATCAGTATCAATATTACCAACCCAATCACAACAAACTCATTTTCAGAAATCGCAGAGGAACCTGTACTAACTCAGTCAGACCACTTCGAAGACCTACAAGCATCGCAGTTAGATTTCCAGGAGCATATAAAAAACTTCACCTGGAAAGCCATCACATCATTCTCACCTGTCTATTGGGGTCACAGGCAGCCTTTTGGGAACCGCTGCCCTACTAGGAGCTATCTACTACATTCGGCAACGAATAACACGAAGGAAGCCACCACCCGCACAACCCCAGGCAGAAGAATATCCTCTCAAAACGCTCAATCTCGAAGAAACAATATAATTTATCGGTTTGCTTTTTTGTGGCTTAAAATTGGCAATATGTTTAATCTTGTCTTTAACAGATTAACCAGATATAAATTTATAATTATTCATTTAAATTTTACGAAACATTCTAAAAGTTAAAAGCCACCAAAAACGCAATATTGCATTATGCAAGCGCGGCGACCTACTCACAGTCAAGTTTAAACACCTCGCAGTCGCCGCTCAGCATTTTTACACGGCTTCGCGTACACAATTACGCAAGGCCGTGACAAGGTTTAAATGCCTACAATCGCAGCTCAGCATAAAAGACGCTCGAGTTCATGGAGTCCATATCATATCACGGAAGCAAAACCGCTGAGTATTGTTTTGCAATACTAGTAAATTAACCTACTGAATATAATACATTGCACCTGTTATTAGAAATGAACTTTGTATATTACTATGATCTAAGCAAATTTGTTTGTATATATAGAACAATTATTTTTGTAATAAACCAGTCTGCATTTACTTGTTAGATTCACTTACTGCGTCGCTGTGGGTCCAAGCCTATAAATAATTAAGGGATGTGAGGCTGCATCTCACACAGTAACGAATTATCATCCCGTTAAGTGGCATGACTAAGCTGTCTTAAAGCGGAAACTGCTGTCTCAGTTCTGCGCTTAACATAAGGGATGGAACCAGCAAAATAACGTAACGGACGCCTGATTTCCACAGCCTCCAGGCGAATCTGTTCATAATGTTTTAATTGAGAAGTCGTAAAGTAAATTATTGAATTTTATTTGGTTATTTTGAAATTGAAAGATAATATTATTAAAATTTTTTGTAGAAATTTGGGAATTAATGATTGTTTTTTACATTCAGTGAGGAATTTTATTCTTTCACTTACCCTTACAAACGCTTTACTATTGTAGTCCAATTTTTAAATTGTTGATCTACATTGTTTCCATAATTTGTAGTTATTTGTTTCTGGATCTTTTGGGGTCTCGTGTCCATTTCGATTAAATTGTTTTTTTGGGGTTTGTGGTGGAAATTTTCTTCTTTTCTTCTTTTATTATTCCAATTCCTCGATGTGTTGCTTGGTTGGTTTAACGTCGTCATTCTTTGTCCATTGATCGATGAAAAAGGTTGTAATCACTCTCAATTATGATTACGAATTTTGAATTAAATTTTGTTTAACAGCTGTTTTTGCAGTTTAAGATTCTTGCAAGGTTAAAGAGCAGTCACTAGTAATCATGTTCACACTTAGAAGTGTTTACATATCCATCAGAAACCTCTCACCCATCTTGCAGAATATGAGAAAGATTTCAGCTAATGTAATTGATTTTGCAATGTGATACTAATAAAACATTTTTAGTCAAGACACTTTAAAATTTTATTGTTAAAAAACATGTAAAAAGTTTATTTTTTTTGTAACGTTTCGCTAAACATTGTTAGCTTCTTCAGACAAAATTTGAAATATAAGAGGACAATTTGTTGACTAGAATGATTAACAATCTGAGGATAGATAAAAGAATACAATTAATTATATGTTAATTTTAGATAAGTGAAAGGTTATAAATTCCAACACTTAAATTTGAATTACCTGTTTTAATTGATTCTAGAATTATTTGTTCAATTATTGGAAAACAGAATTGTGATGATAATTGGAAGAACTTCTCTTATTAAAACATTTAAAAGCGTTTATCCTGGAAATCAAAATATGCATTAAAATTTCATTACGTATTAAAAGATCAGCATTACTACTTACAATAATAGTATCTTTGATTAAGGTTGTATGAGTTGAATTCTTGTATTTGATAGTACATGGAAATTAGTTGATGTCACAAATTGTTGACTTTGACTTTTGTTTAATTGTAATTGTCACAATGATTATTTGTTTGTGTAGTTTACATTTTAATACAAACTAAAAAGACAATAAATTAGTTAGATGTATCAATTAGTGTTATTAATTTACATTTAACAGTCTGATAATGTTTTACATACCATGTGATACTCGATTTATAAAATTATCTTTGTGTAGTTGGACGTTTAAACGTTTATTGTTTCCACGTGTGAGTTATAATGTCAGCTTTAAATCTTTAAATCTTTTTTATTTTCTCCTTGTTACATAATTAAGGTACTTGGAATTTAATCTGGAATATTAAACGTAATAAGATGCAGTTTTCGAATTAAAGTTATTCTTTACCATAGCAGATTACTTTGGTTTGGTAATGATGAAGCAATGATGTAAAGACTTGTGAAACGTCCACGTTTTACGATAGGTTTACTTGGTTTTATTGTCTTATTAATTATGGTTGTGAATTTGTATTTTTCTATTAACAGTTATTGTTTTTGTACTATTGATATTGTTTCCCTCTACATATGTAATTGCTTGTGCTAGTTTAATTTTCTGTTGGTCATACAGATTGGCATGTTTCTGTTTGTTAGGTTATGGTTTTATTTTAAAAAATTTTTGTTATTGGAAAACATTCGTTTGGATTAAAGGATCAATTAATCTGTAAAGTAATATTATTAGATTTAAATGTAGCATCAGTTTTATGTTACTTACGGGTATTGAGACCATCATTTATAAAAATTAAAATTTGAGAGCACGTTTTACTTTAGTTTGCTTTTTGACAAGGAAGTGCTGTAGGGGCCATCTTGTGGTCGGAGACGGAAGTTTTAAAAGTTATTCATAGGGTATAAAATTTTTCCGTAGATCTAAAAGTTTTATGATGTTTATATTTAATTATATATTTTATTTTTTTAAAAACATACATTAAGCATGTGTTATGAATTAATATGTGGTTTAGGAATCGTTATATTTAATTGTAGTTTGAAAGTTTATGATTAAATCTATTATTGTAATTATGATATTGAAATTTAATATTTATTTTGATATTGAACAATTATCTAATGATGTTTTAGTTGGATTTTTTTTAATGATATTATATTTTAAATATTTTTTCAAATAAAGATCAATTAAATTTTTTTAATAATATTGTCATATGTTTTGTTTAAAGTTTCCGTGTCAGTTTTATAATTAATTGCTTTCGGTGATTTTTTTATTTCAATGCATTCTAGTAATAAACGTTTTCTCAAATTTGTTTCATTATGTAGTATTTTGGGATTGTCTAAATCAAAGCTATGTAAATGGTCGACAGCGTGGTCTGAGAGAGCAGTATTTGGTTTTAATGGATTGAGTAATTTTTTTTTAATTGATTGTTGGTGTTGGGTCATGCGACGTTTTAAATATTGTTTTGTTTGTCCGATATATGTTGAATCACAGTCTTTACATTGTACTTCATAAATAATATTTGTTTTTAAATTTTTATTTGTTTTGTCTTTTAAATTTTTATAAATATTTTTTGTCCTGTATTGTGGTTTTGGTAAGCAGTGTAAATGTCATTTTTTTTTAATTCTTTTTCTATTCTTTCTGATAACCCTGGTATATATGGGATAGTAGTATAATTTTTGGTTGTATTTTGCTGATTATTAAATTCGTTATTTAGAAAATTTGGCTGCAGATTTATTGATTTATTATTGTTATTTTGAAAATGTAGCATTTTTATTCTTTTTTTAATATTGTTGTTAATAAAAGTTAAGGGATAATTGTTCAATAGAAGTATGTTTGTTATAATTGTTAGGTTGTCTTTATGATGTTTTTTATCGGATAATAAAATGGCACGATCTACTAGTCCAGAAATCACACTTTTTTTATATTTGATAGTTGTATTGGAAAAATAATTCAAATATCTGTCAGATTTTGTTGGTTTTCTGTACCAATTGGTACTTATTTTGCCTGTAATTTCTCTGGTTAAAGTGAGGTCTAGAAAATTTATAGAATTGTTATTGTTTTCTTTGTCCATAGTGAATTTTAATCTGTTATGAAAATTATTAAATATTTGAAAAATTGAATCAATTTTTAGTTTATTAACACCCATTATTATGTCGTCAACATACCTTTGGTAAAAACAGATATGTTGGTTATTTTTAACGAGTTGGTTTTCAATATCCATTAAAACTAATTCAGCAATTACGCTTGATATGGGTGAACCCATCGGTACTCCAAAATTTTGACTATAAATTTGATCGTTGAAGGAGAAATATGTATTATTTAATACGAAATTTAAAATGTTTAGAAAATCTTGTTTTGGAATTGTAGTGTATTCATTGATTTTGTTCCAGTTGTTTTCTACAGTTTGTAACGCAAGGTCTATTGGAATATTTGTATATAAGGAGATAACATCTAAGGATAGTAATTCATAATTTTTAGGAAGTTTTTGAAGATCTATAAAATTTTTAAATGACCATGAATCTTTAACGCTAAAAGTATTTTTTTGGGTTAAATTAGAAAGTATTTTACTTAAGTATTTTGCCAATTTGTATGTAGGGCTCATGTAGGACGCTACAATAGGTCTTAGTGGAATGTTAGGTTTGTGTAATTTAGGTAGCCCGTATATTAGTGGTGGATTTCCGTTGTGTGATATTAGTTGTTTGTAATCTAGGTCTTCTATATAGTTGTTGTCTAGTAGTTTTTTTAAAAATGAATTGTTTTAGTTTGTAAGGATAGAGTAGGGTCTTTTTTTTCTTTTGTATATGTATTTTTATCATTAAGTAATTCTTCCATTTTATTTGTGTACATTGTTTTTGTTAATATTACTGTTTTTTGTGTTTTGTCAGCTTTTGTTATAATTAGGTCATTGTGTTTTTTAAGGAAAATTTTGGTTTCTTTGATTTTAGAAGATATTTCTTGATTTATTTTTTGTTGTTTGGCATTTGTTAATTTCATTTTATTAGGTTTATTTTTATAATTTGTTAGTATGTTACATATGTTGGCTCTTGCTGTGTTTTGTTTTTCTTCATTAAGTTTACATAAACTATTTTCAATGTTAATGATACATTGCTCATAAGGGATGTTATTTGGATCAAAGAAATTGAAATTTGGTCCATAATTTAGTATTTCTTGAATATTTTCTGGTATGTTGACATTTGTTAAGTTTTCTATCCAGTTAATTTGTTTATTATTAGAGATGTTAGTAGAAATAGTGTTAGCAGTTCCAAAATGTTTTTTTAATAATAAACTTTGTTGTTGGTGCAATTTTTGTATTTTATTTTTATGTTTATTAGCAATTTGATTTCTTAATTTATTATATTTTGGGGTATTTTTTGTAAGAAAAATGCTGATTAGATCTTTAGGGCAATGGGTTTCTAAAAACAGTCTATTTTTAATGATTTGTTGTTTAATTTGGTTTTGCATTAAAATTTCGTTACGTATTAAAAGATCAGCATTACTACTTACAATAATAGTATCTTTGATTAAGGTTGTATGAGTTGAATTCTTGTATTTGATAGTACATGGAAATTAGTTGATGTCACAAATTGTTGACTTTGACTTTTGTTTAATTGTAATTGTCACAATGATTATTTGTTTGTGTAGTTTACATTTTAATACAAACTAAAAAGAGAATAAATTAGTTAGATGTATCAATTAGTGTTATTAATTTACATTTAACAGTCTGATAATGTTTTACATACCATGTGATACTCGATTTATAAAATTATCTTTGTGTAGTTGGACGTTTAAACGTTTATTGTTTCCACGTGTGAGTTATAATGTCAGCTTTAAATCTTTAAATCTTTTTTATTTTCTCCTTGTTACATAATTACTTGGAATTTAATCTGGAATATTAAACGTAATAAGATGCAGTTTTCGAATTAAAGTTATTCTTTACCATAGCAGATTACTTTGGTTTGGTAATGATGAAGCAATGATGTAAAGACTTGTGAAACGTCCACGTTTTACGATAGGTTTACTTGGTTTTATTGTCTTATTAATTATGGTTGTGAATTTGTATTTTTCTATTAACAGTTATTGTTTTTGTACTATTGATATTGTTTCCCTCTACATATGTAATTGCTTGTGCTAGTTTAATTTTCTGTTGGTCATACAGATTGGCATGTTTCTGTTTGTTAGGTTATGGTTTTATTTAAAAAAAATTTTGTTATTGGAAAACATTCGTTTGGATTAAAGGATCAATTAATCTGTAAAGTAATATTATTAGATTTAAATGTAGCATCAGTTTTATGTTACTTACGGGTAGTGAGACCATCATTTATAAAAATTAAAATTTGAGAGCACGTTTTACTTTAGTTTGCTTTTTGACAAGGAAGTGCTGTAGGGGCCATCTTGTGGTCGGAGACGGAAGTTTTAAAAGTTATTCATAGAGTATAAAATTTTTCCGTAGATCTAAAAGTTTTATGATGTTTATATTTAATTATATATTTTATTTTTTTAAAAACATACATTAAGCATGTGTTATGAATTAATATGTGGTTTAGGAATCGTTATATTTAATTGTAGTTTGAAAGTTTATGATTAAATCTATTATTGTAATTATGATATTGAAATTTAATATTTATTTTGATATTGAACAATTATCTAATGATGTTTTAGTTGGATTTTTTTTTAATGATATTATATTTTAAATATTTTTTCAAATAAAGATCAATTAAATTTTTTTAATAATATTGTCATATGTTTTGTTTAAAGTTTCCGTG
Source organism: Agriotes lineatus (assembly GCA_940337035.1). Classification (NCBI taxonomy): domain Eukaryota; kingdom Metazoa; phylum Arthropoda; class Insecta; order Coleoptera; family Elateridae; genus Agriotes; species Agriotes lineatus. The sequence continues at coordinate 116,041 of CALNHX010001876.1, read as the reverse complement.
TCAGTTTTATAATTAATTGCTTTCGGTGATTTTTTTATTTCAATGCATTCTAGTAATAAACGTTTTCTCAAATTTGTTTCATTATGTAGTATTTTGGGATTGTCTAAATCAAAGCTATGTAAATGGTCGACAGCGTGGTCTGAGAGAGCAGTATTTGGTTTTAATGGATTGAGTAATTTTTTTTTAATTGATTGTTGGTGTTGGGTCATGCGACGTTTTAAATATTGTTTTGTTTGTCCGATATATGTTGAATCACAGTCTTTACATTGTACTTCATAAATAATATTTGTTTTTAAATTTTTATTTGTTTTGTCTTTTAAATTTTTATAAAATATTTTTTGTCCTGTATTGTGGTTTTGGTAAGCAGTGTAAATGTCATTTTTTTTAAATTCTTTTTCTATTCTTTCTGATAACCCTGGTATATATGGGATAGTAGTATAATTTTTGGTTGTATTTTGCTGATTATTAAATTCGTTATTTAGAAAATTTGGCTGCAGATTTATTGATTTATTATTGTTATTTTGAAAATGTAGCATTTTTATTCTTTTTTTAATATTGTTGTTAATAAAAGTTAAGGGATAATTGTTCAATAGAAGTATGTTTGTTATAATTGTTAGGTTGTCTTTATGATGTTTTTTATCGGATAATAAAATGGCACGATCTACTAGTCCAGAAATCACACTTTTTTTATATTTGATAGTTGTATTGGAAAAATAATTCAAATATCTGTCAGATTTTGTTGGTTTTCTGTACCAATTGGTACTTATTTTGCCTGTAATTTCTCTGGTTAAAGTGAGGTCTAGAAAATTTATAGAATTGTTATTGTTTTCTTTTTCCATAGTGAATTTTAATCTGTTATGAAAATTATTAAATATTTGAAAAATTGAATCAATTTTTAGTTTATTAACACCCATTATTATGTCGTCAACATACCTTTGGTAAAAACAGATATGTTGGTTATTTTTAACGAGTTGGTTTTCAATATCCATTAAAACTAATTCAGCAATTACGCTTGATATGGGTGAACCCATCGGTACTCCAAAATTTTGACTATAAATTTGATCGTTGAAGGAGAAATATGTATTATTTAATACGAAATTTAAAATGTTTAGAAAATCTTGTTTTGGAATTGTAGTGTATTCATTGATTTTGTTCCAGTTGTTTTCTACAGTTTGTAACGCAAGGTCTATTGGAATATTTGTATATAAGGAGATAACATCTAAGGATAGTAATTCATAATTTTTAGGAAGTTTTTGAAGATCTATAAAATTTTTAAATGACCATGAATCTTTAACGCTAAAAGTATTTTTTTGGGTTAAATTAGAAAGTATTTTACTTAAGTATTTTGCCAATTTGTATGTAGGGCTCATGTAGGACGCTACAATAGGTCTTAGTGGAATGTTAGGTTTGTGTAATTTAGGTAGCCCGTATATTAGTGGTGGATTTCCGTTGTGTGATATTAGTTGTTTGTAATCTAGGTCTTCTATATAGTTGTTGTCAGTAGTTTTTTTAAAAATGAATTGTTTTTAGTTTGTAAGGATAGAGTAGGGTCTTTTTTTTCTTTTGTATATGTATTTTTATCATTAAGTAATTCTTCCATTTTATTTGTGTACATTGTTTTTGTTAATATTACTGTTTTTTGTGTTTTGTCAGCTTTTGTTATAATTAGGTCATTGTGTTTTTTAAGGTCTTCTATATAGTTGTTGTCAGTAGTTTTTTAAAAATGAATTGTTTTTAGTTTGTAAGGATAGAGTAGGGTCTTTTTTTTCTTTTGTATATGTATTTTTATCATTAAGTAATTCTTCCATTTTATTTGTGTACATTGTTTTTGTTAATATTACTGTTTTTTGTGTTTTGTCAGCTTTTGTTATAATTAGGTCATTGTGTTTTTTAAGGAAAATTTTGGTTTCTTTGATTTTAGAAGATATTTCTTGATTTATTTTTTGTTGTTTGGCATTTGTTAATTTCATTTTATTAGGTTTATTTTTATAATTTGTTAGTATGTTACATATGTTGGCTCTTGCTGTGTTTTGTTTTTCTTCATTAAGTTTACATAAACTATTTTCAATGTTAATGATAAATTGCTCATAAGGGATGTTATTTGGATCAAAGAAATTGAAATTTGGTCCATAATTTAGTATTTCTTGAATATTTTCTGATATGTTGACATTTGTTAAGTTTTCTATCCAGTTAATTTGTTTATTATTAGAGATGTTAGTAGAAATAGTGTTAGCAGTTCCAAAATGTTTTTTTAATAATAAACTTTGTTGTTGGTGCAATTTTTGTATTTTATTTTTATGTTTATTAGCAATTTGATTTCTTAATTTATTATATTTTGGGGTATTTTTTGTAAGAAAAATGCTGATTAGATCTTTAGGGCAATGGGTTTCTAAAAACAGTCTATTTTTAATGATTTGTTGTTTAATTTGGTTTTTAGTTTTGTAAGGATCATTTAATAAAATTGATAATGTTTTAATTGAGAAGTCGTAAAGTAAATTATTGAATTTTATTTGGTTATTTTGAAATTGAAAGATAATATTATTAAAATTTTTTTGTAGAAATTTGGGAATTAATGATTGTTTTTTACATTCAGTGAGGAATTTTATTCTTTCACTTACCCTTACAAACGCTTTACTATTGTAGTCCAATTTTTTAAATTGTTGATCTACATTGTTTCCATAATTTGTAGTTATTTGTTTCTGGATCTTTTGGGGTCTCGTGTCCATTTCGATTAAATTGTTTTTTTGGGGTTTGTGGTGGAAATTTTCTTCTTTTCTTCTTTTATTATTCCAATTCCTCGATGTGTTGCTTGGTTGGTTTAACGTCGTCATTCTTTGTCCATTGATCGATGAAAAAGGTTGTAATCACTCTCAATTATGATTACGAATTTTGAATTAAATTTTGTTTAACAGCTGTTTTTGCAGTTTAAGATTCTTGCAAGGTTAAAGAGCAGTCACTAGTAATCATGTTCACACTTAGAAGTGTTTACATATCCATCAGAAACCTCTCACCCATCTTGCAGAATATGAGAAAGATTTCAGCTAATGTAATTGATTTTGCAATGTGATACTAATAAAACATTTTTAGTCAAGACACTTTAAAATTTTATTGTTAAAAAACATGTAAAAAGTTTATTTTTTTTGTAACGTTTCGCTAAACATTGTTAGCTTCTTCAGACAAAATTTGAAATATAAGAGGACAATTTGTTGACTAGAATGATTAACAATCTGAGGATAGATAAAAGAATACAATTAATTATATGTTAATTTTAGATAAGTGAAAGGTTATAAATTCCAACACTTAAATTTGAATTACCTGTTTTAATTGATTCTAGAATTATTTGTTCAATTATTGGAAAACAGAATTGTGATAATAATTGGATAATTCTTCTTTTGCGTTAGATAAGCATTAATAATCCTAACTTCAACGGTAAACCCAATCGAGAAAAATGTCCATAAAATGATAAATTATAACATTCGCCATGTTCACTATGAACCTTCCATCTCACTCTTTCACAAATTCGACGTGCATTTTGCGAGGCTTATACGCGGCAACGCTGTCAGACGCCGAAAAGTAGGCAACATGGAGAACAATATGCTTTCGGACGCGCAAAGAATAGTGGTATATACGGTTTTTCGATATATACACCGGACGCACATACAATAGTAAGGTATAAAGACGCACAAAGGTAGCACGATGTAAATTTCTTAATAAGTACGTAAATAAGCATAATTTCACAATATACATTGTAGTTTCGGACGCAGAAAGGTCCGGCTTATAGATAGGCTACAAAATATTTAGATATACATTGACGGCCGCAGAAACCTTGCAAAATGTAAAGACGCAGAAAAGATAGTAAGATGTATATATATATATATATATATATATATATATGTGTGTATATAAAATAAATACTGGTAATGTTTACATTTTACTTTATACAGGATGACAGGAAGCTATCATAATTTATAAACTAAGGACCTTTTTGGAGTAAGTCGTGTGTTCATTGAACATACTGGGCCTTAAAGGCCGCCAGTTCCCAGTAAATATAGTGCCAATTGTTTGCAATTGCACAAGAGGATTAAGCTTACGTATGGCTCCTAATTCTCGTAGTAAGAGGATTTTGCAATTACTATACTCTCAGATCCGTCGCTTTCTCACACTACAGAATATTCATACTTAGAACAGAAAGTAGACGAGCAAGCAAATTTTTGATAAATTTAAAAATACCAGAGAAAATAACAATAGATTCAAGCTGCTCACTGAAATGGCCAGTGTTCTAACTGGGGCTTCATTGAAACAATTGATAAGAAACCATTCCTTTAAATGAACTTGAAAACCTTTAGAATTTTATAATTGATATAATGATAAATTTGCTACAAAACCGAATGGTTCTCTTATCGTATGGAATTGTCTAAAGTTTCATTCAACTGCTCTCTTCTGTTAAAAATAATATGCCATGCTACCTAGCGGTTCAAATTCTAGGTTTACTGGTTCTAACGTAATTCACTATTTACGAAAAGCAGTGTTTTACTCTTTCTAACTAACGTAGACTTATAGAAGGAAAGGAATACTCAAATGATGTCGAATGAAAACGTGTTCAATACCCTTAAGAGAGGGATGAGCAAGAGCTGCAACCAAACCATATTTTAAGTAGGTAGCACCGTTGTATTGCACAGTTGAAAAACACACTTAACACGAACGGTTTAAATTATATTTTTCTTAGTTCTCAATCGATACTTTTCGAGTTGTTAATTTGTTTATTATGGAAGGCGCACTTAATTCCCAAAGAGGCAAATCAAAACTTGTTTTAAACGGTTTTGCGTATGTCTTTGACAAGTTCAATGCTGACAAGACTGTGGAATTTTGGAGGTGTGAAGAAAAAGACATGTGCAAGGTACGCATACATCGAAGAGAGGAAGAGATTATCAAGGTTTTACACGAGCATTCCCACGATTCTTCGGCTGCCAGAATTGAAGATGGTCGAATAGTGACCAGAATTAAGGAAAGATCTGTTTCTACGCAAGAATGCACTTCGCAAGTAATTAACGAATGCACAACTGGACTGCCGCAAGCCGTTAAGGTTAGTATAATACCTAAGTATGCTTATTTAGCTGCGTGTCTTAATAACATATGTTACGGTATTAAAAGAACTTTACGACACCCACCCAAGGTGAGCATCGCACCACTGAATCAGTCCTGGAAAACTGGCACACTTGCCCTGAAATCGGTTCGAAATAGGCTAATAGGCCACGGCTGGAACGCTCAGGGAGTCGGGCGTGAGTCACACGATACGTTCTGGGCAAGCGTGCGGTGGCATAGTATATACAGGGTATGTCGAAATTATGAGGGCGCCACCAAGCCTGTCTTAACCCGGCTAACCGGGCCTGGACAGTTAGACGGGAGCGAAGCATGCACAAATACTCCGCCGATAGGATTACTCAAGAGTTGCAAGGTCAAATAACAATTTCGGGATTGCCTTAAGCAAGGATTATAATTAGGTGTCAATCCGACCACGACTGCGCAGCTGTCTCACTCACCTGCACGCTCACAGCTTCCTCGTTCCGTCGTACAATAATCCGTACAATAAAGGGGCGTCTATCTGTAACAGAACATGCACAAGCCGAAACAAACAATAGTTCCCTTAACTAACCAATCATATATTGAACTTCGGGTTACAATGGGCAGCAGAGTGCGTCGCCCTGTATCTAAACTTAACCTATAATTAAGGGCACCAGCTGGCACGCGCGCTCTAAACTTAACGACAGATGTTGCACATTAGTGAACAGCAATGAGCAGTAATAGGTAGTAATGAGTACAAATATGCACGTTGTCTTATGCGGAGGGCAGCGAAGATTTACATCAACACTCGCGGCATGAACAGTCTACAAGTCTGAATGAATACACCAGCGCAGTAATGAGTAGTAATGAGTACAAATATGCACGTTGCCTTATGCGGAGGGCAGCGAAGATTTACATTAACACTCGCGTTCACAGCGGTAATCAGGTTAAAGGCACATACCTTAATGCGTAGGCGGCGAGGGAGCCTGGTACAGTTGAGTTGCGACGAGCTGCAATCGTAGGTGGCAGGTACCTTCGGTGTTACAACGGCGAAAGGGGGTGAATGCACAACCGCCTCAATGGCGACGGGAGACGCGTCAGGACGCGTACAACGGGACGACGAAAAGAAAGGGGCCACTTTCGTTCTGCTGAACCAAATCCTCGTAGGTCGAGATGAAGGGGGCACGACCCCTCACTTACAGTAGCAGGAACTGGGCTCCAAAAACACCCACGTTACGCCGAAGACCACTCGACAAACTCCGACTCACAACCACCACACAAGCGCTCTCTGCAACGGGCTCCGGACGACTGCCACTTAAGGCGAAACAGTATATCACATGATTGCTGAAGCAGCACTTGACGGGAAAAAGGGCTGACGCCCCCGCCAAGGGCGGAAGCGCCGCACGAAAGCACACACTCTGCGACCTCTTGTTCGTTCGACGGCTCTCGGCTCAATGCCCAAAGGAAAGCGTTGGCAAAGGTCACCTTGGTCGCTCGCGTCCCCACGTGACTAAACCTTGGCAGCCAATCGCAAGGCGATAAAATGAAACAAGCCAATGCGGGCCACGATGGTATCACGCCACGACAGCGTGCTTTCTAGAAGATTCGGAATTCGAAGAAAAACGCCATCAGAGGGGAGCTCCAACCGACGAAAAATACTGCTTCTGGGGCTAAATATGTGCGAAATCGTGATTCTGAAATTAGGCGATGGAGCCAAATAAAGAACTAAAAGGGCTTAGCCTACGGGCACGCTGCCCTAAAGCCTAGGTGGCTATTTAAAATACCAAAATGACCTAACTAACGGCGTGAAATGCAATTAAGCATCTGAAACAGCAAAATGACTTAACACATATAGATTGTATAAACGTCCTGATGAATTCTACACATTTACGAGTACGTTTTTAAACCCGTTTGTAAACCACGTTGGTAAAAGATTTTAAACCAGCTTCTATGGAACCCGTTATATGGTTTATATAAAAACCAGTTTTTCTTCAAACGGCAGTAAAATATGCCATTATACTGCTGGATTGATGATGCTAAACGGTCACTTCATTGCCATGGCATCTAAAACACTTTATCTGCCGCTTGTCAGCAGCAGATAATATTATCTGCCGCTGACGACTTTATCTGCCGCTCGTCAGCGGCAGATAATATTATCTGCCGCTGACGAGATCAAGTCATTTTCTTCGAATTTTGTTCACAAAACTGTAAATAATTTGTTATAAAAACGTTTGAAGAAAAAATACTATATGTTATTCGAAGCAAAAGTATCTTTATGTGGCTCGGCTGTACTTATCTGCCTCGCAAGCTCGGCAGATAACCCGTCCAGCCTCGCCACATAAAATATAACTTTTACTCCTAATAACATAATATACTATTTTCTTCAAATGCCAGTAAAATGTGACATTATACTGCTTGATTGATGATGCAAAACTGTCACTTTATTGCCATGCCATCTAAACTACATATAAAGCGACTGTAATCTAAACAGTGTACACTTGCTTTCAAAACTTTCGCGTACACATTCAAAATCAAGTAACAACGATTTTGCAAAATTTTAGCTGTGTGAACGGGCAATTTTCAGATTAGGTTAAAAATGACATTGACAGCATGTGCTCTGACAGTCGAGGCATTTTGACTTTTCAAAAATTTAAATGTCAGAGTTGATTAATGACGACCCTGATTTAATACAGCGAAAAATAGGCGTACGCGAAAGTTTTGAAAGCAAGTGTACATCTGCCGCTCGTCGGTAGCAGATATAGATATTTATGAATTAAGGGAGATATGAATATGTTTTTTCCCTGAAGTCGACATGGTTAAAGTAAGTCAATCGAAGATAAAAACATGAATATCTCCCGTTAGTCCAGTCAAATGGTGCTCAAAAAGGGCGAATAGGAGAAAGTTTTGGTGGAGTTTTGATATTTGGGTCCTATATGTTTTTTGAGTCACTGTGTACGAATATCAGGTTTGCCAACAAAAACTTTGACCGGAGACACGTTTTTCTAAGCAAAAATTGTGTAAAAACTTTCATTTTAATGTTTCTAAAATTACTCAAAAATACAATATTTTATTTACTAGTATATTGGTAAAAATGGTATGAAACTTCAAAATGTGATAAGTGTCATATGTCATATTTAAAATAAGAATCTGTAAGTAACGTCAAGGATTGCCTGAATGTATGGTTGCTAAGATGTTATTTGTAGTTGCATGGTTACCATGTACCTAGTTGAGGGAGAATAATTCGAAAAATCCCCTGGGAGTAATGAGTAGCTTTTCATATTTTGTATCTATGACGAAAATGAACAATATCATGTTACTAGTAAATAATAGTATATTATACATCAAGGTAGCGAAGCGCAGCATTATAACCTGAGCGCGAAGGTTATAAGACGATTCGCTACCGTGGTGTATATACTATTTTTTGCACTACCAAACGGCTTAATACCTAAATTCCCAACAAATTTCGAAAATATTTTAACTGTCAACCTGACAATACAGCTCTTTAAAACGTCAAAATTAAAATAGTCATATTTGGTAACTTAGCAATTTATTAGTTACCACGGTGAAAATTGTTTATTTTACTTTTTCTACCTTGGTGGAGAAAATCAACTTCAAGACCTAAAAATAGGCCAATAACGATGCGTTCTGAGACTAGTAGTGCAAAAACGTTATTATTTTCGCTGACGAGATATAGTTATTTTCATTACAAGCATCGAAAGTAGCAAATATCGTGCGAGTATTGATTAGACAAACGAGGGCGTAGCGAAGCGAAGCCCGAGTGGATCTAAAACACGAGCACATATATTTGCACTTTCGGGCGAGTTATGAACACTATTTTTTAGATGACCACTCAAAGTAAATTCTATTTTTAAGAATTGTTTTTATTTCGTTTGCAAAATTGATTGTTATATTATTATTGGTACAATTATAAAAAATTAGAGCTTGTTGGAAGCAGAGCAACGAATAAAGCAAAAGCGTCTGGATTATTTGAATCACGGACTGCTGAATTGTGTGACAAACGTCACTTTTGACGTTTGTCCCACAATTCAGCAGTCCGTGATTTGAATAACTTTGTGCTGTTGCGATATGACTAGTACGACATAATATCGTGCTAGTGTATAAAATTGTCAACTTTCTGTAGTAGGCTGCTGTCGCGATAATGTTACTTTCATATGTGGTCGTCTAAAATAGTTATTTTCATGACAAGCGTCGAAAGTAGCAAATATCGTGCGAGTGTTGATTAGACAAACGAGGGCGTAGCGAAGCGAAGCCCGAGTGGATCTAAAACACGAGCACAGATATTTGCACTTTCGGGCGAGTTATGAACACTATTTTTGAGACGACCACTCAAAGTAAATTCTATTTTTAAGAATTGTTTTTATTTCGTTTGCAAAATTGATCGTTATATTATTATTGGTGCAATTATAAAAAATTAGAGCTTGTTGGAAGCAGAGCAACGAATAAAGCAAAAGCGTCTGGATTATTTGAATCACGGTCTGCTGAATTGTGTGACAAACGTCAAAGTGACGTTTGTCACACAATTAAGCAGGCCGTGATGTGAATAACTTTGTGCCGTTACGATATGACTAGCACGATATAATATCGTGCTAGTGTATGAAATTGTCAACTTTCTGTAGTAGGCTGCTGTCGCGATAATGTTACTTTCATACGTGGTCGTCTAAAAAAGTTTTTTTCGGATTTTGTTCACAACGTTGATTAACGTTTGAAGAAAAAATACTATATTTTATTCGGAGCAAAAGTATTTTTAAATGGCTCGGCTGTACTTATTTGCCTCGCAAGCCCGGCAGATAAACGGTCCAACCACGCCACATAAAGTATAACTTCAGCTTAAATTACTTCGACACGAAGTGTACGAAGTATTGAAATTCCCTCATATCGAAAACCACTCTGAGTCAAATATCTCTAAAATTCGAGCCAACCGACTAATGAACCCACTATATCAAATCTCCGTCTCGGCGGTGCGGATCTTTTGGTAAAGATCCCAGCCCACTAGATCAATCCCCCGCATTGAGGGGTGCCTAAACGTGCTGTGCGGGGGATGTATGTTCGTATGTGTACACGATTCCGGTCGCCAGGAACCTTCCTGAAGTCTTGGATCGTTTTCATACGATAGTTCCTCCGAAAATGAAGGCAACATCAACTTTTGAGCTATGGTCGTCGGCAAAAAAAATTTTTTGTTTTTTTTTTATAAATAACTGCTTCATAGCATTTCATTGTATTAGCGAAACGGAGTGATGCTGAGTATCGAAGTATTCTTGGAAAGCACGGAAGGGCGCTTTTCTTGGGTGGGGGGTACCGTATATTTTAATTTTATGAATCAACGATCCTAATGTACGTTTAGGTTGACAGTGTCAGCTTTTTCTGACAAGTTACAATTTTCAGGGTGCGCTGCCAAATTCAAACGCCTTAAAAAAAGTTGTCCGTCGGAGACGTAATGCAGTCGATAGAGCTCCGCCAGCACCAGAAAGTCTTGCTGACCTGGTCGTACCGCAGGAATACAGGTACTACAGTTCTGCACCCGGTGTCAACGAAGAGTTCCTTCTTGGAGATAGTGGACCAGACCAGAACAGGATATTGATATTTGGACGTCGTAGCAATTTAGAGCTGCTGAGAGAAAATGATGGTTTATACGGAGATGGGACTTTTAAGACGGCGCCGCGCCGTCCCTATTCTACCAGATCTACACCATATCAGCAAAGAAATTTGGAAGCGTTCATCCTGTCGTTTACGTATTGCTCCCAAACAAGCAACGATCAACTTACCAACGGATGTTTGAAATGTTGATAGAACTGCAGCCCGATTTCCGTCCACGTTGTTTTCCATGCGATTTCGAGCATGCTGTGATATCTTCAGTTGAGGACCTGTTTCCAGATGTGGAAATTTATGGATGTTTTTACCATTTAACGCACAACTTAAGAAAGAAGATGTGTGCGATGGGTCTTCAAGAGCGATATAACACAGACGTAGACTTTTGCCTAAAAGTGAGAATGGTGTCGGCATTAGCGTTTATCCCAATTGACGACTTGAACAACGCCGTGGATTTATTGTCCGAAGAACTTCCGGATGAAATCCAACCCTTGTTGGATTATTTCGAAGATAACTACATGGGGCGTCGACAGCGTCGAGGAGATGGGAGAAGAAACGCATTGTTTCCACCAGAGACCTGGAATCTGCAGACCAGTTCTGACTGGTACAGACCGTACAAACATCGGAGGCTCCAGGTGGAACTGGGAATGCAACACCCTACTCTGTGGAAGTTCATAGATAGCCTGCGAAAGGTGCAGTCTGCAAGAAACATTTTTTACGAGCAGCTCGTCGCAGGAAACGAACCACCAGCAAAAAAGAAGAAGTATAGGGAATTGGATGCCAGAATTTTGAGGTTGGTACAAATCTACCACAGAAATGACTGCATAACTTTTTTACGTGGCATTGCTCACAATTGTGAATTACATTAATATGAATTATTGTGTATAGGTATAAATTTTGTGTATTATAAATTTTACATATAGTTTTTAATAAAATTATTATATTTGATCTTTTGTTGGATTTATTAGTAAAACCTTATAATTTTGCAGCTTATACTGCCACATCAAAAAATTTACATTCCACTTCAATAAGTCTTTAACATTTCAATTTAGAATAGATTACCATTATTGATCATGATCTGCAGTAGTAAAATAAATAAGGTATGTGTATATTATAATCCTTTAGGTAAACACAATTAATTCACAAAAACCAGATACAAACTTATACAGTGATCGCCAAAAAGCTGGTATCGAATGGATGTTTTTTAATTTAGTTTCTTTGAAAATCAAACACTGGCGACCAGAAGTGGTTGAAAAGTAATTACAAATAGGCCAAAACAAAAGTTGTCACGTGACTTCCGTTATCAGTAAAATTCAACATTACGAAAAATGCATTTACTACCCAAGATAGGGACAAAATTTACGAAACAAAGTTGTTTTTTTGGCCTTGACATTGTTGAGTTAGCTAAAACTAACACATAATAAAAATCGTATGGAAATCTTGCTTAATTTCCGAAAAATTGTACTTTTTGGATTTACACAACTTCGAAAAACGCCATTTTTAACTAAGTAAAAATCACACAATATATCTAATACGGGTTAAATAGGTTTTCGGACAAGCTGTCATCCTGTATAAAGTGAAATGCTACCATCACCAGTATTTTTTTATATATATATTTATATACAGGGTGATTTTTAAGTTGATTCTTTCCATTTTTCAAAAAGATTTTTTTTTCATAATAAAAAAAATGTTAAAAATAAAACTCTTTGATTTGAAAAATAAACATTAAAGAAATATTTGTCATATAAAAAGCACTTTACTTAGAAAATGGCGTTTTTCAAAATTGTGTATATCCAAAAAGAGCTATTTTTCGGAATTTAAGCAAGATTTCAATGAGATTTTTTATTGTGTGGTAGTTTTAGCTGGCTGAACAATCTCAATGCCAGAAAACTTTTTTTCGTAAAATGTGTCTCTATCTTGACTAGTAAATGCATGCTTCGTAATTATTTTTAAAAAAACCTAAAATTTTACTGATAACGGAAGTCATGTGACAACTTTTGTTTGGCTCATTTGTAATCACTTTGCAACCACCTCTGGTCGTCAGTGTTTGATTTTCCAAAAAATTCTGAATAATTTTTTTTTCATTTGATGACAGCTTTTTGGCGATCACTTTATTTATCATTTTTTTATAATTTTATTACGTAGTGCACAATGTAGTTTGCAAATTTGAATTCGGCGCCGAGATGGCCTCGCGCCGAGTTGGCTGGCGCCGAGATGGCTCCGCGGCGAGTTGTCCCGGCGCCGAGATGGCTCCGCGCCGAGTTGTCCCGGCGCCGAGCTGGCCCCGCGCCGAGATGGCGGCGCCGAGTTGTCCGGCTTCGTACTCAAAGCGAGCATTAGCGGAAGAATATGGGATACATGAAGCAACATTACGAAAACGTATAAAAAAAGATAGCATTCCTACTTCCCTTGGAAGATACAAACCAGCATTTTCAACAGAAATGAAAAACCAGTTAGCTGACCACATTAAAAAGTTGGATTCCCAATTTTACGGGATTACCTTGAAACAGTTACAAATTATTGCGTTTCAATATGCAGAAGAAAATAAATTAGAACATCGATTTTCAAAAGCAAGAGGCATGACTGGTAAAGAATGGGCAATTTGGTTTTGTCAGCGTCACAACTTGTCTGTTAGACAACCTGAACAAAAAGTTTAGCTCGCATTATTGGTTTTAACAAAGTTTAGTTCGACAGATTCTTTGTAAACTTAAAAAATATTTATGAAAAATATACTTTTTTACCAAACTCAATTTTTAACATGGATCAGACCGCTATATTAACGGTCCCTACAAAGATTTCTAAAATTATATCACCAAAAGGAAAAAGAACAGTTGGCAAAGTTGTCAGTGGAGAACGAGGCCAACTTATAACAGCAGCCTGTTGTGTAAGTGCTGGAGGAAGCTATGTACCTCCAGCACTTATTTTCCCCAGAAAACGTCAGAAAATAGAACTGCTAAATGGAGCACCACCTCAATCAATGCTTATGGTATCTGATTCGGGATTCATTAATTCCAATTATTTTTAGAGTGGCTGAAACTCTTCCAGAAATGTGTCAATGCTTCTCCAGAACAGTATGTATTATTGATCTTGGATAATCATTCCACACACATCAGCTTACCAGCAGTAGAATATTGTCGTAAGAATGGCATACATATGCTCAGCTTGCCACCGCATGCAAGCCATAAACTACAACCACTTGACGTTGCATTTTTTGGACCGCTAAAAACTGCATACGGCCAAGAAGCAGATAAATGGATGGTTTCACATCCAGGACGAACCATAACCCAATATCAAGTAGCAGATCTATTTGGCAATGCTTACAATCGCATTGCTTCAATAGACGAGGCTTGCAAAGCATTTAGTGGTACCGGAATTTGGCCATTTAATTGCGACATCTTTACCGAAGAGGATTTTGCTCCTTCTGGTGTAACAAACAAAGAATTTAATAACGAAACTAACATTGAACAAATCAATAATGACACACAAGCACCATCAACAACAACTGATTATACTGTCCAAGCAAGCTCAAAGGATGTTGTTTTGCAAACAAACGAGCATATCGTGGTAGCCGAAAATGTAGAAATTGAGTTGGAAAATGCAAACATCTTAGAAGAACTGCTCGCTGTTACCTCTACAAGCGCAGACAATTCCGTAAAAGATTTAGCAGAAAAAATTTGCCCCGCTCCAAAGGCGACAGCATCTGTTAATAAAAGAAAAAGAGCTGGTAAGAAATCAGAGATTCTTACTAGTTCTCCTTATAAAAATGAACTCTTAGAAAAGCATCAGCAGAATAAAGCTAAAGTATTAATTAAAAGCAAGGGTAAAAGAGGTGTCACAAAAAAATTAAAATTCGACAATGAAGAAAAAAGATTATGGAATATGTCCTGGTTGTGGAGAAATATGTGGGTCTCCACCAGAATTACATTTAATTCAATGTTATTCTTGCGAAACCTGGTGGCATGAAATTTGTACGGCATACACTGGATCAGGGCACTTTAATTGTGACTTTTGTGTGAAAAAATAAGTTAATACTTATTTCATTTATTAAATGTTATGTTTTATTTTTCATATCTACAGGACTTACTACACCTACGCAAATTTTATGTGTTTATGTATTTTGATACAATAAATATATTTTACTATCATTGCTTACTCTTAAATATACGAAAGCGTACTCTTAGACAAGGCGACGCCGAGGAGTACGCAAACGCACTCTTACAATTTTTTCTAAATTAAATATTACTGCTCGGGGGAAAACATAATTTCTAATTGATTTTGTAAAATACAATATATATACTTGATAGAGAATCACAAATTTTGCCAATTGAGACTCGCGCTAGGTAGATACATTTTTTCTTAAATAAAGTGCGTACTCTTACCTGACCTTACACTATGTGGATGCATAGAAGGAGGGAAGCCGCACCCACAGAAGTCCAGTGCTATTGGAAGAAGTCGCAACAGTCAAAAGTGGGCACATCGCTAAAATTTTTGACTGTGGCGCAGAATTTGGGGGTATACCCGTTGAAGAAGATCAGGGTATCTTTTATCAGGAGGCAATGCGTTTAGGAGTACAAAACAAAGCAGCCGGCGAAATATTTAAACTGCTTAAAGAACCGAAGTATAGTTGCCTGGATTTGTACGGTTTATTATTAAAATTTGTTAGCAATGGTGGAGCCTTAAATGATGATTTCATCACCTTCGGCAAGCAGCACATGAATGAAGATTTGTGCGAGGAAGCTGCATATTGCACCATAATGCAAGCCGAAGACAGTTTGTAGCATCGTTTAAGATATGGGAGGATAACCGCATCGAAATTATATAATGCTGCACATTGCAAAACTGAATGTGGCTCATTTGTGCAACAGGTAATTGGCGTCACAAACTGAGGGATACCAAAGCAATAGAAAGGGGTAGACGATTAGAAAAGCAGGTATTACAAATTGTCGAAAAAAATATGAAGACCAAATTAAGTTCTGTGGGTATTGTACTGTCAAAGAACCACCCTATTTTCGGAGCTTCACCAGATGCAGTGGGTGATAATTTTGCTGTTGAAGTGAGATGTCCCTCTACAGACAAAGCAATGTCAAACTATATAACATCGCAAAATAAAGTTACGGCCAAGTAAAGAGCTCAAATACAAATGATTTTTTTAAATAAATCATATTGCATTATTGCTGTTGCAGATGCTAACTTTGAAAAAAAAAGTTAATTTTATTTCTGTGGGCTATGATGCAAATTACATTAAACAATGTTAGAAGCTGAGAACTTTTGGAAAATAAACCTATATTATTAGAATCTGCAAACAAGGAACTGCATTTTTAATTTTTATTGTTCGGTAGGGATAAGCGTGTAACTATTTTTAAGCAATATTTAATATTTTTAGAATTGTAATATATTGCAATAAATGTAAAATTTTACAGTGTCACTGTAAGTTATTATAATTGTGTTTCAGTTCTGAATTTACCAGTTTTAATTTTATTTACAATAAATAAAAAGCGTTGTTTTTTATTTCTGTTAATACAGTACAACTTCGCTAATCCGGACATGCGTTAACTCGGACAGTCCAGTAATTCGGACTTTACTACAATTCGGACAGTTTGGAGTCATTTACCTCTATAATCCTGACACATTTAAAATCGTGTGAATTACGTGCCCCAACCGTCAATAAACTTCAGGGAATCCCCTAATTTTCTACTAAAACATCAAATGCCTCGCGTTTGCGGTTTCTTCGTGACCCCATTCTCAGTTTGTTGACGCTAGTGAAAGTACGTACATACATTTGTAG
Organism: Agriotes lineatus; assembly: GCA_940337035.1. Taxonomy (NCBI): domain Eukaryota; kingdom Metazoa; phylum Arthropoda; class Insecta; order Coleoptera; family Elateridae; genus Agriotes; species Agriotes lineatus. Next base: position 99,588 of record CALNHX010001876.1, on the reverse strand, counting down.
TTTTTAGTTAAAATGAAGCGAGGCCACAAAACTCTTACTCTTAAAGAGAAGTGCAAAATTTCAGATTCTCTTGAGAGTGGGAAAAGTATTCGCTTTGTAGCCGAAATATTCAAAGTGTCGAAATCAACAATATATGGCATTAAACAAAAGAAAAATAAAATTAGACAGTTTGTTTCAACTACATTTCAAGGACCAGGTATGCATGATTTTATGAGTTATGTACAAATTAGAAAAATTAAAACAGGGCTTGCATGTAAGTTCCAAAAAAGTTATTCGTCAAGGTGATCATCCTAAAGTGGAGAAGGCTTTGTATACATGGTTCTTACAACAGAGAAACGTTCATGTACCAATTTCATCGGAAATTTTTCGTGAAAAAGCCAGATTTTTTTATAGAGAAATAACTGGAAAAGATGATTTTTTAGCAAGTTCCGGTTGGTTCGATAAATTTAAAAAGGGGCATGGAATTCGATTTTTTTTAATTTGTGGGGAGAAAGTGTCTAGTGATACATGTGCGGCGGCACCATTCCAAGAGAAGTTCCTACAGTTGGTTAACAAGATGAATTTATCAGAAAGCCACGTGTATAACGCTGACGAAAGTGCTGCATTTTGGAAAACTTTACCAACTACCACTTGGGTCCATGAAAAGGAAAAATCAGCTCCCGGCAGAAAAATTTCCACGAATAGAATCACATTTATGCCTTGTTCAAATGCGGCAGGCACCAACAAGCTACCACTACTTGTTCTTGGCAAATCCCCCCACCCCAGATGTTTTAAAAACATTGATCTTCCTGTCGAGTATAGAGCCAGCAAGAAAGGGTGGATGACCCAAACAATTTTATGGACTGCTTTAAACAATGTTTTATTAAGCACGTAAAAAAATTTTTGAGCGAGAAAAGTTTACCACAAAAAGCGCTTCTTCTAATTTCTAATGGATAACGCTCCCTCACACCCAGCAGAAGTTGTATTAAATTTTGATCCAAATTTCAAAGTTATGATTTTATCCCTCAACTGCACAGCGATAATACAGCCAATGGATCAAAATTTGAACCAACACATTAAAGTGGCGTACAGAAAAAAATTATTGGCGAACTAATATCTCAAGACGATGATTTAAGCTACAATTTGAAGGAGGCTCTCATGAACTTGCATCAATCATGGAAAAGTATAACAGCAAAAATTTCAGAAAAAGTTGGACGCCACTCTGGCCAAAAGAACAATGGGATGAAGACGATGAAATTCCTTTGGGTCAGTTGAAACAAGTGGGAATCTGAATCCGCAAATACAGATTTAAACGCCATTACGGAAATGTTGAATTCTATTGGTCCACAAGGTAGTTCTGAGGAAGTCTTTAATTGGGCAACTGGGCAAAATGAGGAGATAACAAATTTTACGGATCAAGATTTAATTCTGGAGGCTTCAAAAGCTGACGATAATGAGTTGAATAATATTACCGAGTCTGAATGTGAGTTTGTAATAAAATCAAGCATAGCGATTTTGTTCGGTCATTTTCTCAATGCATTCAATGGGCAGAAGAAAATAACATTCCATTGCAAGATATTCTTTTATTAAGAAGATTGAAAGGAAAGGCCAGTACGCAATTTTTCGAAAACGCGAAGCAACAAAAAATTAGTGTTTATTTTAAGAAAAATGATTCTGTATGAATATAGTTTTGTTATTTGTTTATAAAAACAGTTAGAATTCATTAAAAACATATTTCTTGCTTTATTTGTGTATTTTTTAAATATTTCCGTAATCCGTAAAATTCGCAAATCCGGACAGGAGGAAAATTTTTTCTGTCCGGATTAGCGAAGTTGTACTGTACATATAATAGGTAAACAAATATTTTTGGTGTATGGCATGATGTAGAAATATTTTGTAGCTGAAAAAACCACTGATTATAATTTTGATTCCTAAAATGTTCTAAAATTTGAAGTTAGCAACGATGTTTTAGTTACGGGGCGAAGTTAGGTTCAAACAGTATTTGCTTTATTAGCCACAGTCAAAACTAAAATGAAGTTAGTTTTCAACAGTCAACATTGACGTTTGTCGAGCATAATTTGACGTAACCTAATATTCAAAATCTTAATGAAATAATATGTTATATTGTCTAAATTTCGGTCGTAGAAAAAGTATGTATAGTATGTAACACATTATATGAACTCTTCTAGACACGCATTTATTAAACACTCGCTGCGCTACGCTCTGCTCGTGCCTGAAAAAACTCGTGACTAAAGTGACGTTTATAAAACTTGTTACATAATATACTATTATTTCATACTAATGTCAAAAATGAAATTTTTCGGATTATTTATGGTACAAAAAATGGAATATTAAAGTCTTAGTACTTTAAAGTAAAATATTAAAGTTCAAGTACTTTAAAATTATAGGTCAGCGTTGACATGAAATTTGAAATGATTTACTTTTTATTTGAAATTCGTTAAACTTGCAACCTCGGCCGTAAACAACTTTCTCGTTCTTTAAAATACCACTTTTCGTTCTAAATAAATAAACTACTATAATTACAGCAGTTTGCATATTTATAAATGCACAAGCAATAACAATCATATGATCAGTATACTGAAGCAGGTTTGTGTTGAGACGGGCGCACCCGAACTCCGGTACGGTTGAAGGGTAAAGATAAGCAGGCGTCCGAACTCCCGTACACGGTCATGCGAATACTTTTCGGTGGATAAGCTCCTGTCCGAATTCCCGTACGGGAACCAAACTCCGGTATTGAACCGAAATTTTAGTAATTTAAAACTGAAAATAATATACAAGCACTGCACTAGCCACATATATCTGTAAAAAATGTACAAAAAAAGATTCTTACTTCATAAATAGTTTAAGAAAAATAGAATTTTTTTAATAAAAAGAGGGAACATACTTTATTACACCAAAAATACTACAATACATACTGCTAAAATAATATGTTGCAATTTACACCCGGGATTTATTTCTATAAATTTAGAGATTTATAACAACGGTTATTTAAAATTTTTATTTTGATTGACATTATTGATGCAAATTTGTACGACACGCACTTCACAAAGTCCAGTCTGTTGATGTCGCTTCTATTATACTGATTAATTTTTTCCTGAATATAACGTTGTCTTCGAAGTATTTCTTGACGAATAGGTCGCGGTTGATGTGCTTCAGCAGTGTTCATTTTTATGTATGAGTCGGCTTGCATATTTTTAATTGCTTCCAAAAAAACATGGAGTAGATTAAAACTCCCGAAACGTTGTGTGATTTACACCCTAGACAGTGGAAAAAGTCCGAAAAACATATCAAAAACATGGATGTTTGGATGAGGGTAACCGCAGTAATAATTAAATTTTGCGTGAAATGATTCACACGTATTTGTTGTTCGATAAAGAGCGGCGCTACTGGCAGCCCACATAGTAGGAGGAAAGGACGATAGTTCGTCAATATAGGTATCAACTAAGTAATCCACAAATTTTACAATTCTTGCATCTTGTGGCTGTTCTTCTGCGAAATCAAATGCAAAAGCGTCGCCAACTTCTTCAGGTTTGAGAAAAGTGAGTCCAAACAAATGATGCAGCCATTTTCCGGTCGCAGAATTCTCATCCTTGTATTCTACAGCCAAGCCCACCTGCTGAATCTTTCTCCACCTATAAGAAAATTAAATAAAATGTATATTTTTGCTAAACAATTATAGAATAAAATACCACCCCACATTTTGCATTCAAAAGTAAATATTGTAAAAAAAACAGCAATTTCCCGGGTTCTATTATCTAATGACTGTCCGTAACTGACGATAAAAAAAAAAGTAAAAAATTCAAATCCAACTTACCACGCCTGTGTGAGATGAAATCTGCATCCAACGATGTTAGCTGCTGGAAAATTTTCTTGCAAACTTAAATGGATAGCGATTTCATAATCAACAACTACTGTTTTGGACAGCAAATGATATCCGCTTTCAGTACATTTTTCCCGAATTAGTTGAAAAAGTTCGGTGTACGTACTTTTTTTCTTATTTAGTAGTAGGCAGAAGACAACGGGTACGTAAATGTTATTGGAGTATGCATGTATAGTGAATAATTGTAGAAAATACTTCGTACAAAAATCGAATGTTCCATCCATAAACAGTGTTTCTTGATTACACATAAATTTCAAGTGTTTTTCACAGGAAAAGACTACGATATTTTTTTCTTTATTATTAATTAAAAGGAAATTTTCGTTCTTCAGAGTGGTAATGGCAACAGAATCTAGGAATTCTTGGACTTCAGATGCTGACTGAGGTAGCTTGGGTATTAATTTAAGTTTATTATAACTTATGTTGTTTCGAATGCACTTAATGTCCTTTGCAGTTAATGTTTCTATGGGAGTTTTTTGTTTATTTATTTCTAAATGTATAAGTTTAGAAGGCTTTTCTGATGTATTGCCTTCTAGTTTCCTTTTTAAACTATTATTAATTTTTTGCCTGTTTAAATCAGCAACACTAACACTCGGATGTTCATGACCGCCACTTAATTTTGAAAAAATGGCATCTGAACCGATAGTAAACAGTTTTACTTTACAAGTTTTTAAAATGCAACACCAACACAATTCTCCAGTGGTTTTCACTTCGCGATATTTATAAAATTTATACCCTTGATAAAGTATTAGCGGTTTACCTCGTTCACTTATTATCTTCTCCATTTCTATCAATTTAACTATTAATTTTAACCCACGTCTAAGGCACTAAACAGTTAGACAAGCTAGTGTTATTAACGAGCCCCCGATTTTAAAAAGTTCTTAATTTTCATTGGTCCAAATTTGAAATCAACCCCACTTGAAGAATCGTGTCATACATAAAATTTTTGGAAATATTATGAATAACAAAAATTTATTACCTCATTAGAAGGAAAACAGAATTTCTAATCCGCATACGTGTGATTGATAAAATCAGCCGTACCGGAGTTCGGTTAAGGGATTAAATATCCCAAATAGTAATTAAGCTTTGTAAGCCGACCGTACGGGAATTCGGGCGCACCCGTTGAGACACGAATTGGGTTTTAACATTTTAAATTCTCGTAATCTTCGAATTACACGTTCAATATGAATTCGTAGACTCGCTATTGATTTAGTTTCTAACATATCCGCTTTTGAGTTTCTTATATGTATTTTTATCTACATTAGGAGGTCGTATTAATGAACATCTCTTTTCTACCAGCAAATGTTCTAATGTGCTTGAAGCTTCTCTCTGCCATCACAGCAGCTCCAGGTGGAAATGTTTCGAGAAACAGTTTCTTCTACTATGATTGCATCTGTAGCCCTTCCTCCATAACCAGTAGATATAAAATTTATTATTCCATTTGGTGTGGCGGATATTAAATATTTCAGTGTATCCGCTTTTTTGTATTCTGTCCACGATAGACTTTGGTGAACTGAATTGCTTGACTTATCAATTTCAATTTCCAAGCAGTCGATTATAGATTGCACGTTACTAAAGTTATAAATGCAATAGGCAATAATTCCTTTATTTTTAATTTTACAGGCCACGTAATAAATCGTTTTAAATTTTTGCTTAATATTGTAAATGACTTTGCAAATAGCGCTTTCGGACATTCCAAAGTCATCAGCGAGTTCCGAAAATGGCAAGCCAGTTCTAATCTTTTTAAGCGTCACATACAGGGTGCCCGAATTTCGTAGGGACAACTGGGTAACTTTTGTATTTGAAGAGAGAGAGAGCAAAAACGTGCAGGTTTGAGAGATCATTAAGAATCCATTTTCAAATTTTACTTCTCATGGCCCACTTGTTTAAAATTTAAAAAAAAGAAAATCTCCTAATTTCTTTTATATGCCGTAACTTTTTTGTTACTTAAGATATTGAGATGCGATTTGAACTAATTTGCATGGTAAATTAAATACGTTTATTGGCACTTAATAAAACCAATTTCAATTGTGCAAATTTTTTGTAATTTATCCTAACCTCAAAATTTTAAATTGGTACCGTGCAATTTTTTGGCCCTTTTAAGAGAGGACTTTTTCTGAATGCAATGATGTATTACATGATATGGAAACTTCTTCAAAATTTTGAAAACTGAACTTTTTCTTTTAACACGCAGAAATCACTAGTGCCATGATCACAATAACTTTGTTTTTTGTTTATCACGTTATCTGTGAAATTATGTTTCGAAACAAAAAGCAGGCTTATCATCATACGTGCCTGTCAGTAGTGTGAGTGTTATTACTTCAACTTATAACGGAAAATTTAGAAAAATATGATGTAGGGTGATTGCGCCGGTTAGCCGGCCACCACCGGTTCTCGCCCACATTGCTATAGGATCTCTGAAAATAACGAACTTTATATAAATATTCCCGCCTAGCGAGAATCCGCTTCTAGGCTGCTCCTCTATGTTGAATTCAATAGAGTTACTACATTGAGAGAGTAACGCGATTGGTATCGCCAATGTGTTTGGCTCATAAATGGCGGTTTGTAACTTTAGCCACTTAAAAAGACGTGCTTTCTCAACTTCCTGATTTTGCGCCGTCAAGTGATTGGCTAAATTTTGACATTTGACGTCGGACACTTGTCACTTCACTTTTCAGTTATGTCAATTTGTTAACCTTCGCTCTACGCTATCTATTTGAGCTTCGGTGAATCCTAAAATGCCAGAGTGTTGTGTGCCTTTTTGTAAAAGCTCAGAAAATCTGGTTTTCGACTGTTTCAGTTACCATAAGGTGAAAAGAATGAACAAAAAAGGCGTAAATGGTTGTAGCCCAGTCAAATGTTACATGGGAACTTACATTAAATGGGGTATTAATAATTCTTGGAGAGGTGTTTCGGACCGTTAATGGGACTACAAATCCAGATTTGCAACCCTCAGAAACCTGTGCTCGCTGAATGGCGGTCGAAAAACAGCGACTGTTTCTGACTTTTTTCGGTTTTTTGACAAGATCTCCTAAACTATGCGTTTGTTGGAAAAATTCTACCATAGGTTTTTTATAGTAAATGAAATTTTATACAAAATAAGATCAAAATCGTTTTGGTAAGTTATATAGTTACCGAGAAACGGCTTTTCAAAATTTGACCTTTTTTTCCAAAAAGTGAAAATTTTAAGTTTTCTTCATGCTTCGAGTTGGGATACCGGCAAAATGACACGTCCTACAGACAAGTCAAGAGCATAAAAGTTGTAGGAAATTTAATAAGCTTTAATTTGAGCTTTAATGATGAAATTGTGGGACCAATTTTAATATATCCCAACAAACACACTTGCAACGGGCCAGTGCAGTATCAACACTTGATTCCATCACAAGTAGTGCATGTCCAACGCTGGCAATCAGCACAGGACCTGTGCGCAGCTGTCACAACGGCCACCATGTGGTGCGATGCATCACTAACAGCATTGGGGCAGCATTGCCCCTGCGCTTTACCAGAGTCGAAACCATTGCACTTTGCCATAACTGGCCACTTTAGGTTCACTATAATTCTGCAGTTTTCCACAATAAAACCATCAATTAACACAAAGATTAACAGCACTGGTCCACCATTCAACCAGCATCGTTGTTTGGTCACAAAATTAAAGCAAATATTCAAAATAAAAAACTGTATTCATTGATTATTACATAGTTGTACTCTTTCATATAATAGTAAGAAAGCAGCAAACAATAGTAATAATTATAAACCAATGCTGACCATGCACCTACATCACAAATCCCCTCTCTTCAACCATTAAGAACAGCTGATCGTCTGTAAAGAATGTAAGCAACGCCACAAGAATCGCATAGAATCAATATTTGAAATTGCGTTCTAATAATATCCAACAACATTTAGGACTAATTACTACACCGAACATGAAACCGTATGTAACAGTAATGCGGTTAACACCGCAAAATAATCTTAAATATTATAACGCAATTTAGCTAAAAACAACAATTTCAAATATTGGTTCTACGCAAATCTTATGGCGTTGCTTACATTCTTTACAGGCGATCAGCTGTTTTAATGGTTGAAGAGAGGGGATTGTGAAATCAGCGTATCGACCACCGACGACCACTATAGCAGTACCATGTATAACAAAGTCCTACATTCTTAAGGTATAAGTACATATTTATACAATGTAAATACCATACCAATTATATTAAAAATAAAAACAATATGAAAGATAATTAACCTCAATTGCACAAAAAACAAAGTGCTATCTTCTTAGGTATACATGTTTATATAATATAATACTAATTATTATACATATTAAAAGTAAAAAAATGAACAAGCTAATTCAACGGAATTGCACAAAAAACAATAGGTAGCTACACAAAGTGCTACCTTCTTAGGTATACATGTTTATATAATATATAATACTAATTATTGTACATTAAAAGTAAAAAAATGAACAAGCTAATTCAACGGAATTGCACAAAAAACAATAGGTAGCTACACAAAGTGCTACCTTCTTAGGTATTACATGTTTATATAATATAATACTAATTATGTAGCATATTATACAGCGCCACGTTGATCAAGTTGTTGCTGCCTATCGGTCTGTAATATATTATTGTTAAATAGGTATTATGTATAGACTGAAAATTATAATATAAATACCTTACTGACTCTTCGTTTGTGCTTTTATGTATTGGTAGGCCATCTATGTTAAAATCTAACTCTAATATGTTTGAATAGCCATCATGTTTAGTCACAATTTTAGAAATAAAGTGGTATAGACCAAAAAAGTAAAAATGACCAGCCCCCATTTCCTCAAGAATTGTGGTTTTAGGTGTTGAAAGAAGTGTACGAGCATCTTTGGGGAGATCAAACACATTTGGTTTTGTCTGAAACCACGATAGCAGTTCATTGATTGCAGTGTGCGTAACCCTATTTTTCAGTGCCCAAGAAGCTAAAAATGCTTTGGGTGATTCCAAGGGGACTTCAAGATCCGGAGATGGGGCATCAGATTTTGGCGGGACAAGTTCATTAACAGAAATCACATCCCGGTCATCACTTTGGCCATCAAGCATTGCCCTTTCTTTACTATTTTCATCGGGTGGAAATAATCCAAGATGGTTTATATTGTTGCAATTATTAGAGCCAGGTGCTAAACCAGAAAAATCGTTGTCATCATTTCTAATAAAAACAGTTCTGCTCCTCATGCTAGAAGAAAATGCAGCCTCAACGCGATTTAATTTAAGTATATTATCGACATTGGACTTGACATTACGGTAAATGGTGCGCTTGCTTTTATGTTTAAAACATGTTAACTTGTTTGCCATTGCTTTACTATTATAGAACAATAATTAAGAGTTGTGTGTTTTGTACTTCAAGCAGACACAAGGGCGTTCCATCAATGGAAACGAAAAATATTTTTGCATGCTAATACATATAAAAAAAAATCTTAAATCAATCGCCCAGCAACATTCATCTTGTGACAGTAATAAATAGAACTTATATTAAATAACTGAAGTCAGATTGTACTTACTTCATTATCTTATCGGCCATGGCTATAAACAAATCTACAGCTAGGTACACACCGTACTACTTAAACCACAAACTTAAACACAGCAAAACTCAACACAAAGAAACAACAAACACCTGTTGACCATGCGTTGACATAACCTCTGACAGTCTGACGTCGACACAAGACGCGGTTTACGGTTTCAATTCAACAAGCTGCCAACATTTCCACTAGTTACACCAACATCCTGTAACTGTAAAGAAAGTCACTAAAAGGGGAATAGGTGTTCAAAGCATCTACAAAGTGACATTCGACTTCCGCTTTTACGTTAATGGACCGGCAACGTAGCGATACATTCAAATTTACAGGCAGTTGGTCGTGAATGGACCAGCATCGTAGCGACACATCAAATGTTTAACACTTTGGTATGCGCTTATAAAGCATTGGCATGGTATTGGTATACTACAGCCGCCGGTTTCCCAGCATTTCCAGCACGGAACCGGCAGTCGGCCAATGCTTGCATGTTTGTTGGGATTCCTTATGCCCTCCATAATCATACCTTACCAGGTGCGTTTCTTGAATTTGTGGCGGACGACCTATATGACGTCATATATCCAAGATGGTGGTCACCACAGACATCATCTGAAGTTCTCGATTATAACCCTTGATAGCGTCATCCTATCAATATTGTGTACTGAACGCTTTTTATTTACAAGGAAATTTTCTATAAAGAAGGTGTTTAGCAATTTATCGATATCTTTTACCGTTTAGGTGTTTTGTTTCAGATAAAAACGGATTGATAATCACAAGCCGGGCAGTTTAATACTTTCAATTAGTGATGGGCAGAATCGAATTCATCGCATTCGAATACTTTTGAGAGTCGAATGATCATTCGAATGCAAACAATTCGAATGGAAAATCGCACTCGAATTCAGATTTGAGTTGTGTGCTCGCTCTCGTACTGGGGGAGTGGTGACGTGTGACCTCAGCTGGGCGACACGCAACACCAGAGATAACGAGACGCTACACGTGCACAAAGCAAAAATAAAATATTCTTTTGATTGTAGGCGGTTCAGCTTACCCTATTAATAAAGTATATTTGTTTTGAAATACTTAAATGTCAAATTTATAGTACCGAAAATGAATATGAGAAAAGGACTGTTTATAAAATAGTTGTTTTTATTGTTGTAACGGGCCTATAAGTATTTCTTTAAAATAAATTATTAAGACAACCCCAGCGTTTGTTTCTCTTTCCCTTCGATGTACTGTTTAAATTTTTTGTAGATTTAGTTGCCTTTATGATTTTGGTGGTGCTATATCGTTTGCGTGTGCAATCTTCAGTCTGTGTGGTAATATTTTAATTTTATATTTAATTCTGTAGTCTATATTTAAGTAGGAAGATTTCAGAACCAACTATTCAAGTGAGACCTGGATCAAAAAAATCTGTCGTTTGAGAGTTGATTCCATTCCTGCCTTCTATGAAAATCGAAATACCTATATGTAATGTCTATCTAAAGTCTAAAGTCCAAACTTTCGGAATGGGAACGGGCACTTCTCTGTGCATTCATACAGTTGCTTTCGGAGCGAGTTTGCCGCGGCGGGCATTCTTTCAACTCCTATGATACGCAGAGCTGTGCTAGCTAAAACTGAAACGATTCGAGTACCAACCGCCGCCAAGCGCTGATGCATTCGAATTCAGCATTCGGATAAGAATCGAGATCACGCCGAATTCAGCATTCGGATCGGAATCGAGATCACGTCCGGCGAGACTTACAACACCGATTAGGTATTCGATTCGAAGCATTCGAATACACTCAAAAGAATCGAATGCATTCGAGATCTTGCAAGTATCGAATACTGTAGTAATTTGCATTCGAATAGTCCCATCGCTACTTTCATTAGTTTAAAATTAACATTGGACACAATGTCTACGCCAAAAATTCATCTCCAAGTATCCCTGCCTCCATCTGCAAAAAAGGCAAGGCTGCAGACTAATTACGAGCTTTGTATTTATGCCAAAATAAGAGGAAGTCGCCATTGGTTAAACCTGTTAACTATGATAAAGTGTTAGAATGTGTAAGAAAGAGAGCAGTATGGAATGATAGTGAACACATGTTAATTGATAATAATCGATTAAGAAATGTGAAGGTTGAAGAATTGGTAAAAGGAAAACGCATCATGGCATACAGATTGCCACAAGAAGTATACTCGTAAAATCCAAATGGACCGAACTGAGAGATTATTTGAACGGGAAACGAATAAGCCTTCTTGTTCTAGTTCCGCTGATGAAGATAGTAATGTAGGTTGCACAAGATCAAAAACCCGTACGAGTGACAAAAATAAATGTTTTTTTCTGTCGGGAAGAATGAAAGAGAAGAAATCTATTAATTGCTGTAAAAACATACTCTTTCGGTCTGAAATTAAAAGAAGTAATTAAAATGTCACAAAATGAAGCCCTAAAAATCGATTTAGTGATTGTACAGATCCAAGAGATCCTCATGCAAAAGACATTCTATATCACAAACCTTACTGGGTAAAACATATGAAATATATGCATATGGTGAACACTACGGTTATGTTCATACGATCTGTTCGGTCAGCTAACTGGGAATTGCACATTGCTTAACTACGAGTTTTTGTCCCCTACTTCTTTGCTCTGGATTTAACGAACTATGCAAGTATGATATCATAGTAGGCAACTAGCTGACATGATATGTCTTAAAAACCAACGTCCAGATCTGTGGAGCGAATTCATGAAAGATAATTGGAGTGTTAATAAGCCCCTTATTATAAAATAAACTTTTACGTAGTTTCACGGCGGTTTCAACAACTAAACTATCGTACGAAAAAGACTTCTCTCTGGTTCGGTTGGGCTGGAAGGGGAAACAAAGGAAATATAAAACTTCGGCTGACTTTGGGGTCTTTCCCTTTTTACAAGTTCCTTTCGTCTGAGCCCTTCTCAAAAGTTCTTCAATGACAACCACTGTAAACTTTCTCAACTTAGTTATACGACATTTTCTGCCAACATGTTATGAAAAAAACATTAATTAAGGTGTTGGTGAAGGAAACGATTTGACTTAACTTTCAACCAAAAAAAGCAGTTTTTTCATTTTTCTTTACAAGGACCAGCCTTAGCTCAAATTAAAGCTTATTAAATTTCCTACAACTTTGATGCTCTTGACTTTTATGTAGGACGTGTGATTTTGCAGGTATCCCAACTCGAAGCATGAAAAAAAGGTCAATCTTTCAAAAGCCGTATCTCGGTAACTATATAACCTAAAAAAACGATTTTGATCTTATTTTGTATAAAATTTATTTTACTTTAAAAAATGTATGGTAGAATTTTTCCAAAAAACGCATAGTTTAGGAGATCTTGTCAAACAACCGAAAAAAGTCCGAAAAAGTCGCTGTTTTTCGACCGCCATTCAGCGAGCACAGGTTTCTGAGGGTTGCAAATCTGGATTTGTAGTCCCAGTAATGGTCCGAAACACCTCTCCAAAAATTATTAATACCCCATTTAATGTAAGTTCATGCATTTTTTGTGTAACATTTTACTGGGCTATTGGCGTTTATAAACAGAACTAATTTATCTTCAGGGGCAGGCACATTTTGAAACAACCCAATTTGAATCCGACAGACAGGATTGAAGAAAACTTTTAAAATGGAATGCGGTACCTACGATTCAGGTCAATGAATTTCAAAGTCCACCTCCAAAAAAACGTGATGGTAATATTGCGTAATTATTTGATTAGATGCTGTTATACTAAGGCATGTTTTCCCTTTAGAAACTCAAACGAGTACAGAATTCCAACCACTCTAAAATGAAGTTGAAAGTGAGGATGTTGAAAATGGAAATGTTGAAAGTTGTTGTGGTAAGCATATACTTTCAATTAAGGTATGTAGTGTAAGTAATTTAATAAAATCTATAGGTGAAGTAAAAAGAAAACTAAAAACAGCACAACGAACCATTCAGTTGTTGAGAAAACGCATCAATCACAGACATGGAGGAAACATACAGACAACTGTTTGATCAAGATCAGATTGACATATTAATAAAAGGTTCTCACAGAGGGGTGGAATGGTCTGACAACACAATTACCAGAGGTCTTCGCTTATATATGGCATGTGGACGGCGGGGATATGAAGAAGTTAGAAAATAAAAATTACCCTATCCAAGCATTAGAACATTGCAGCAACGAATTCAAAACTTCCAGGTTTGAAACCGGTACGGTAGATCAAATTTTTGAACGTTTAGCAATAAAAGATGGTTTGCTGTTTGAAACTACAAGCTAGTTCATATGTTATATTGAGACCTTGTATTTTCAGATTTCAACATTTAACCCGCAAGAAAAGTTTGCGTCATTAGTACTGGATGAGATGGCTATTCATCCACAATTACAATACGATAAAAGTGTACATAAAGTGATTGGAAGACCAACCATGCCATTATCAGGAAATTTAGATAGTTCAGTACAAGTTGCTACACACGCTTTAATTTTTATGTTGACAGGCCTAACTAGCTGTTGGAAACAGGCAGTAGGATACGACCCTGTCAATCCTGAAAAACGGCTGTACGTAATGCCTGATGCCGTACACATATTTTAAAATGTAGCAACTGTATTGATAAAGCACAAAGTCTTTGATGTAGATGAATCTATAGTGCAAAAGTATGACTTGCCTTCAAGTACTGTTCTTCTGAAAGCTGTTGAAGAAGTCTTCAAGATTGAACAAGAAAAGGAATTAAGAATGGCTCCCAGATTGAAGGACTTTATGTTTAGCCCGACCCATTTTGACAAAATGAACGTGAATTTAGCCTTTAGCTTGTTCAATAATGATACGGCTGCTGCTATAACTTACTATATGAAGACAGAACAGCTGAATCCAACGTATCAAAGAACATCTTGGTTTTGCAAACTGTTGTTTCATTGGTTTTCTTTGATGTCCGCCCGCCATCGAAAACCAATGCGGTGGCTTATGAAGAAACCATGACATTTTGCAAAGACTTTATGGAAATAATTCGTGGACTCCGTGTTAGCAATGGAACATGGCAGCCCTTCCAATGCGGCTTGCTATTGGCAACGCAAACGGCTCTCAATCTACAAGCTGAGTATTTGGAAGATGAAAATTTTAAATATTTGTTACTAGGTCGTTTAACTCAAGATTGCATAGAAAATATCTTTTCACTTTGTCGATCTCGAAAACCAGTACCTGGACCTCGTGAATTTAAAACCTCATTACGGTTAATTTTACTATCGCAATATGAAACAGAAAGTAAGGGCAACTACTTTGCAGAAAACAGCGAAGCTATCGTTAAATATTGCAAAGAAATGCAAACCAACCAACTGAATCAAAATGAAGATAGCATCATAGAATGTTCTGATCTTGAAATGTATGACGAAAATGTAGAAATAAGTGAAAATGACTCCCAGTGCTTGTATTACTTACTTGGTAATATTCTCCAACAGAAACATGCATTAATTGTTTCCAACCATTACTGTGCTTCGTTTTTCCCAATGTACAGAATGCGACGCAATAATTATGAAAGACGAGTCACCTAAGGACATTATAAAAGACATAACATCCGACGAGGCATCTATGGAAATTATGGAACACATAACATCCGACAGTCACCTAAGAAAGTTATGAAATATACAACATCTGACGAGGCATCTGAGGAAATTAGCCAGGAGAAAACACCCGATGAGACACTTGAGAAATTTATGGAAGACATAACATACAAAGAGACACCTGAGGAAATTATGCAGGAGATAACACTAGAGTACCTTTATAATACTTTAGTAAGAGTAGAGTAGAGCAAACAGCAAAAAATTTTGGATAATTTTTTCATGGCTACCAAGATTTAATGATATATTGAAAAACAAGGTTGGTAAAACTGACACACGAGTTGTCAGTTTCATCAAATTCAAGGATACTAGGTTAGGTTTTGTGTCAGTCTGTGTCAAAACTGACGCAAAACCTAACCTGCTAACCTCGAATTTGATGAAACTGACAACTCGTGTGTCAGTTTCACCAACCTTGTTTTTCAATATTTCATTAAATCTTGATAGCCATGAAAAAATGATCCAAAATTTTTCACTGTTTGCTCTACTCTTACTAAAGTATTATACAGGTACACTAGATAACACCCTACGAGACACCTAAGAATATTATGAACGATATAACACTGGAAGCTAATGAAGTGAATAGTCAAAACCAACCAAGCTTGCAAAGTCGTAGTTCAACCAATGCCAACATTGTTGAGAAGTCTACAGAAGGTTCAAGGGAAATAAATAAGGAAAATGTAGAATCTGAAGATATAAGAAGTATTTCTCTTTTTGAGAGACCTACGAAAGTCCCAACCCAAAGTACCGAAATTTTAAATGCCTTTGACGAGCACCTGATTTATCCAGAACTGATCAAGAAATCTAAAAACCAGACTAAGAGGCGCAGAGAAGATATTACAAAGAAAAATATGGAGAAAAAACAAAGAAAAACTGAGGATGCAAAGAAAAAAAAAGAGGAACGCCAAATTACCAGAGAGCAAAAATTAGTTGCCAGTTTTTTTTTCAAACCAAAATGGAAATAACTTTTAGAAGTTGGTGGATGAAAGCTACATACTTTTGCTCATAAGGACAGATAAGCCTACTAACGACTACGAGTACCACTTCTATCGATAACAACTGATCATGAAAAATTGGCTTAAGAGTCCGACAACCGGCGCATCCACCCTAATTAGTTTTAACATTGTTAGGTTCTATTTTTGTATTAAGTTAGTCAATGTCGCTTGACGATACTATTTCAGACCTTGTAAATCAATTACAAACGTCATTTAATCCAACTAACCACTCGTTTAAATTACCTAGTAAATTAAAAATCAAAAATCAAATGGCTACTCCTTTCCCACCAAACGGTTTTCATGTAAGCTTATTAAATGAAATTTCGCATTATTTTGGCGAACCAGAACTTTTATCTAAATTCATTAGAGCCACAGAAGTTATTATTTTACAATTTTGGGACATTAATAATGCTGATGCATACATAAATTCATTATTATCACCTGCTAGAAATAGGTTAAAAGGAAATGCCGCTGAAGTAACTATAGGTAAAGATTTTAGAAACTGGCACGTACTAAAAAAAACTTTAAAATTTTGGCGAACAAAATAGTGAAGAAACATTACATTTAAAAATCTCAAGAATACAGCAAAATTTAAATAAGGATTCTGTAAGTTTTTTCAATCACTGTCAATATTTAGGATGTAAAATAAATTCAAAAATTGCAACCAATACTAAAGATGTCGCATTAAAAACTATAAAAATACATTATACATCACAAGCTGGATTAAAATCATTCTTGTGTGGTTTTTAGAAATCCTTTGGGTCAGTTTGTTAGGTCGAGAAATCCCAACAGCATGGAACAAGCCTTACAAATTATTAAGGAAGAAATTGATATCCAAAACTTTCAAAATATTCGTAATAGAACAACTATTCCCGTTCACAATAAGAATCTGACAAACAAATCATTTAAAGCTAGTATTACATCAACACAACAACCGATTTACCAAAATTTTCCTAAAACCACAAACATGATACATCCCATATCTAATTAACAATTAGCGATACCAACTTTCCCCATGACACGTGCCATGCCTTATCAACAACCCATGAGACCGACCTTTCCCATGACTAATGTAAACTATAAACAATTCACTCCTAATCACTTTTCAAACAAGCAAGTTCAAAGTGTCTTCGGTCCTGGCAAAAACATCCCATATCATAAACCCACGCCTATGGAAACTTTCACAATTCAAAAACCAATTCATAAGAGACAATCGCCATTACAAATTGGAAATTCAACTCATAGACAAAATAATACTCAAGGTAACGCTTCTCAAAATTTTCCATCCCAACAATTATTTTACACTGAACTACAAGAAATTCATCCGAATAAATACCCTTATTTACAAGATCATACACAAGATACAGTATATCAAACCTTTCCTGAAACTAATCATGACTTCCATTTAAATTCAGAAATGTCGCATGATGCAAATGAAGAATCACCAGAATACAATTGTCCAACTGAAATAAAAGAATTTGAAGAACCAAATCTTTTAATACTAGCCTCGAAGAAAAACAGTAAATAATTATCAAAATCTTCCAAATTTACCATACATCATCATACCCAATACAATAGATAAATTATTAATAGATACTGGTAGTACGCGAACTTTAATAAAACCCGATTTTATTTATAAAAATACTATCCTGAAAACATTCAATACAAATCTTTCAAAATTACTACTTCTAACGGTGAAACAGATCACTCTGAGATAGCAAATATCCCTTTGCCTGAATTATTTAATTACAATAGTACACACATGATATATCTCTACCATTTTCATCCCAATCTTCTTCCTCTTCTTCCTCTTATTGTAGGCCAGTGGCCTGTTATAACCACAAAGTGGTTCTGTGAGCCCTCTTTGCCCTTAGGCCGGGTAGGTGGCTAGCCTTGCCCGTCGAAATTGAGGAAGAGTTCCCTTATTGGGGTTAACGACTACCAATCACATTGTATTAATAGGTAGAGAACTGTTAAATCAAATAGGAGCAGTTATAGATTATCGAAATCGACAAATTGTAACAAAGAATTCCATAAATAAATTTTATTTACCTTCATTGACAACCACTATAAAAAATCCACCGCGTCCAGAGATGATTGCTACTTTTCCTATAGAATGCGAAAATGGTATCAAAATTTGTAAAAAAAACTTTTTCTAAAGACGTATTATTTCCGAATGCAATTCTTAGTCACAATATTTTTTTCAAAACCACTATAATTAATACAAGTACGCAATTAATGAGATTACATTTAAAAAATAATATACCATTAGACGATTTTAGATTCAGAAAAAAAATCATTAAATCAAATTAATATAACCCCTTCCAAAAAATCTAAATTGTTAAAGGAAAATTTACGAAACAGTAGAACTGGCCATATGAATCATGAAGAGAAAACGTTAATTACCAACTTGTGTTATGAATTTGGTGATATTTTTTATCATCCGGAATTGCCTTTAACAGCCACCAATAAAGTCACTCATCATATTAGAACAAAGGCAGACGAACCAATATTTACTCTAACGTATAGGTACCCCCAAATACATAAAGAGAAAGTAAAGACTCAAATAAATAAAATGCTTGAAAATTATATTATTGAATCATCCGAATCTCCTTACAACTTTCCAATATGGGTTGTCCCAAAGAAACTAGACGCAAGGAATAAAAAGAAATGGAGAATAGTTATCGATTATCGGAAACTCAATGATCATACCGTAGAAGACAAATACCCTATTCCTAATATAGAAACTATATTAGATACGCTAGGTAGAGCACACTATTTTTCATCGCTTGATTTGGCTTCGGGTTTACATCAAATCGAAATTCGATCAGAAGACAAGGAAAAAACGGCTTTTAGTACTGAGGGGCACTATCAATTGAAAAGAATGGCTTTTGGTTTAAAAAACGCAGCTGCCTCGTTTCAACGATCAATGAACAATATTTTAAAAGGTCTTACTTCAGAACAGTGCATGGTTTACTTAGATGATGTAATTATTTATTCAACTTCACTTAAGGAACACTTCACTAGATTAAGCAATGTATTTTCCAAATTTCGAGAATCAAATGTCAAAATACAATTAGATAAAAGCGAGTTTCTAAAAAAGGAATTAGAATATCTTGGTCATGTCATCACAGAAAATGGTATCAAACCAAACCCGACCAAAATCGAATGTATACAAAAATTCCCAAAACCCAAGACCACAAAAGATATAAAATCATTTTTAGGCTTACTAGGATATTATCGCAAATTTATAAGACGCGAAATTGACAAAGCCCTTAACTAAATATTTCAAAAAGGGGATATAAAATCATTCATGACAAAGAGTTTGCTGATGCATTTGAAAAAGCAAAAACAATGTTAGTTAATGAACCAATTCTAGTTTATCCTAATTTTCAAGAATCTTTTGAGTTAACAACTAATGCTTCAAATGTAGCATTAGGAGCAGTTCTTTCACAAAAAGGGCACGTAATTTCTTACGCTAGTAGGACACTAAATGAAACCGAATGTAGGTACCCTACGACAGAACGATAATTACTTTGTATTGTATGGAATACTAAACACTTCAGGCCATACTTATTTGGAAATAGATTTATTTTATACCCAGACCACATGTCGTTAGTTTCGCTTAAAACTTTAAAAGAACCAAATTCAAAATTAAGATGAGGCCTTCCACTAGAAGAATTTGATTTTGAAGTGAAATACAAACCCGGAAAAGAAAATAAGGTAGCAGACGCTTTATCACGCGTAATTATAGATCACCGTAGTGACCATGACAATATATCGTTAGCACCAAACGGAGATGAAGAAGAACTAGATAATTTACTTAAAACTATGGACAGAGAAACTACATTAACGACCCCGACAAATTTACCAGCAGCACCTTTAGAACAAAATAGAGCTGAATTGGAGGATCTTATAGAAATCAATCCTATAAGAAACACCAGGGTCACTCAACATTCTCAGAAAGATTCCACCGTAACAGTAGCCATTTGCGAAAAACCCCTTCAAACTCATAAACATCATATATTTTTTATAAAAAATAAAAAAACGTTTTGTAGAAAATTATGAACAACTTACTGTCCCCATAAATGACAGTAATTCCGAGAAACAATTTTTGAAATTAATAGAAGAATATTGTCAACCAAATACTAACTATTATTGTGCTTTTCCCAGAGACATGTTTTATAACCAATTTTGTAATTACATATTAAAGATATCAAACGTTAACACTCCAAAATTCTTTAAATGCTGTTCACAAGTAATGCCTTTGCTAGACAATGATGAAAAGGTATTACAGATTATAAATCAGCACGAAGGTAAAACGAACCATCATGGTTTACAGGAAACTACCCAACAATTAGAAAAGAAATACTTTTGGAAAAATCTTAGAAATGATGTAGAAAAATATGTTAGAAATTGTGAAATCTATAGAAGAACAAAGTATGACCGACACCCTATAAAAAGTACATTTAACATAACAGAAACAAATAACAAACCATTTCATACTTTGCACATAGATATATTTTTTATAGAAAAGGAAACGTTTTTCACTTTTGTAGTTAGATTTTCTAGATTTGCACAAGCCATTCAATTAAAAACTCGGAACACAACTGAAATTTGTGAAAAACTTATTGAATATTTTTCTTATTATATACACCTTCAAATATAATTTGTGATAACGAATTCAATACCAATTTAGTTAAATATTTGCTCGAAATACATAAAGAAAGGTACATGCTACCACACCAGGACATCATGAATCTAACAGCATAATAGAAAGATTTCATTCGACACTCATCGAACACATTCGAGTATTAAAAGTACAATATCCCTTAGAAGCAATTGATAAAATTACTAAATATGCGATTATTGGCTATAATCACACCATTCACGGTACCGCAGGTTATACTCCTAAGGGAAATCGTATTTGGTCATACGGAATCTAGAAATTCGCATGATTTAAATTTTACAAAAAAAATTATGAAGACTATATTATCACCTCACACGAAGATAAATTAGAAAAATTGTATGAGCAAATACATGACGATCAAGTTCAAAAAAAGGAAACGAATTCAAAAAATTAATACAAAAAGGACCACAGTTTTAAAGTTAAAGATATAGTATATTTGAAAAAAATACAGACACGAGGAAGGAAGCATAAAAATAGATTCTCAGGACCTTTTACAATTTTAACAATAACATCACTCCAAATAGGTACATTAATAGTATATTACACAACGAGAGCTGTAGGAAGCATATTACACGCGAGTTGGAAAAGTTACGCACAAGCCGCGTAGCGGCGCGTGTGTAATTCCACGAGCGTGTAATTGCTCTATAGCCCGAGTTGCGTACTATACTTTTTCTACGGTCACACTCATTTCGTTAAACGAAAAAGAAATATTTTATTAACTGTCAAATCATCTGTCACACCATTTTAAAAATTAGGCGGCTGCAGTCACATCCCTACACCGCTTCGTACAAACAACAGAAGCTAACTGTAACGTAATAAAAAAAATTACGTGTTAGTCATTATCATTACGTAACACTGTTTGTAACACCGAATTTACTAATCAAGTAAACAGTGCTTAATGAGCAATTTACTAATAAAGGAGTAGAAAAATGGCTATTTTTGTATCTAGAATGCGAAATGCTACTTTTGCGTTCAAGAATGGAAGTTATTTTGCTGAGCTTTAGCGCGGCAAAATACCCATTCGAGAACGCAAAAGTATTTCGCATTCGAGATGCAAACAACGATTTTTCGAAAACTGCAATAAAACTAGTATAAGAATAAAATAAATTAAATAAGGTAACTGTCAACGTTAATTGACAATTTTATATTTCATATACAATTAATTTATGTTTGAACCACGGCCTGCTGAATTGTTTGACAAACGTCAAAGTGACGTATAAATTTAACTGACCTCAGTATCGACACCTTCAATTTACATGTAGTACAACATAAATTAGTCATTTTTATAATAGTTTTTAGTATCTATTGAATTTTTAAATTACTTAATAAAAAACTAATGTAGGTTACTTAATTAAAAAAATCACAAATAAGTTCCTAAAAAATGAATTTGTTTTTACACATCTTTTATGTTCTAGAACGCTAAAGAATTTTATCTACTCCTACTGCACAATGGCCATGCATTATGATTCATAATTCACGGTTTGTAGCCAATCATAAAATTCTATTTTCATTATTCAATAGTTTGCAAATTGCAACTAATCACAAAATTCTATTTTCATTATTCAATAGGTTGTAGCCAATCACAAAATGCATTCTTATTATTAAATGACTTTTGAAGTTAACAGCTGTCACAAATGTCATAATTCTGAAATATGAGCACAATGCTCCTATTGTATAGGAGTAGATAAAATATCGTATTATATTCGCGATTATGGCCATTATTCACTCAGATGACTTGCGCCACGCGCCTTCGGCTTGTGGCGCAAATGTCATCTTCGTGAATAATGGCTGTCATAATCGCTCATATAATAATATACTATTGCATTCTAGAACATAAAAGTATTTCGCAGTTAAGTGACAAAAAAGAATCACTTTGCTTACTGAGAATTTAACGAAAATGTCAACATTTGATGACAGTTTTCGAAAAAAATAATAAAAGTAATGCTATTAAGACGGCACACGTAAATGAAATTTTGTCTGTTGTAGGTGATAAAATTGCAGAACCATGCTTCTCATTTACTTCATCTCTCTATTAACAATGACAACCCTAATCAGGACTCAACATATAACTATTGAGGAATTAACTGACAATCCTGGATTATACCGCTCAGTGGAACGTAATGCTTTAGTTGAGGATTCCTCATGGATTAACACTTTAGATTATGCCCCTATTCTTAATGAATTTGAAGATTTAAAAAGTAATGTACTAATTTTATTAAATAATTTTAATAAGACCCTTGTATCATATACTAAACGAATAGCCCCAAATTATTTAGATTATCTATTAATTGTTTGTTACAACTGTATTATTTAATAAAATTAAAAAGTTGAAAAAATATGACTATTGTAGTCATGTTTTTTCGTTAGAAGATTTTGCAGCTAATTTTGTTGTTAATATCAATCTTTACTACTGGTTGTAAGTGAAATCATTAGTTGTGTCAAAGCATGTTAGTTATTACTTCCTTTTACAATAAAGGAAGTATTGGATTCACCCCAAAAATTCGAAATTGAGTTTTCAACAGATCTTCACGTTTCAGAGTCCCCTGAACCCAAAAAACATATTTTTTTTTCATTGGTCTGTCTGTGTATCTGTCTGTCTGTGAACAGAATATCTCAAAAACGGAAAGAGGTATGGCGTTGAAACTTCATATATAACTTTTGTGTACTATGTAGATGCGATATCAAGCTTTTGAAGAAAATAGCATAACCGGAGGTAGGTGTTTACTCTTGTGATTTTTCAGATTTTTTTCGATTTTTTCAAAAACGGGTCTAGCGATTTTTTTTAAACTTTACATTTTTATTACATTTTTAATGTGTATTGATGTGAGATAGGTGACTTTCCAGTTGAATACTTCTAAAATGGGTTTCTTTTGTTTTTTTTCTATTTTTTTTATTAACTCCTATTTTAAATAGAACACCCGGTATTTTTGAATTCAGCTTAAAATTCTAGAGAAAATTTGTCTCTTCACCTAACGCTCTATTTTGCACAGTTTTTGTAAGAATTGTAATTTTTGAAAATTTTTGACAAATGCTTAGAAATTTAAAATCAAATTTTTGGCTAATTATAAGATCACTGTAAAAGGAAGTTGTGTGCGTGTATCACACCAGATTTTTTTTCATTAAAAATCATTTTGAAGTAACGTTTTGCTATTTAATATAGCTTCTTCAGACTTGATACAATTTGTTTATAACAATTTACAAATTTTTTGGGACACACATTTAAAAGGCACAAAAGTTTTTTATCTTTTGTTTTTTCTCTGATGTTGTTTGATAAATGTTGGTGCTCTTTTGTGTGTTTCGATCGGTAATAAATTAATGCAATAGGGGGAAATTTTAAATTAAAATCCCTTTGTGGGTGGGATTTTTTGTTTTAATCACTCTTCTAAAATGATTAGCGCGTTTCTATTAATTGTTTGTTACAGCTGTATTATTTAATAAAATTAAAAAGTTGAAAAAATACGACTATTGTAAGTCATGTTTTTTCGCTAGAAGATTTTGAAGCTAATTTTGTTGTTAATATCAATCTTTACTAATGGTTGTAAGTGAAATCATTAGTTGTGTCAAAGCATGTTAGTTATTTTTCATTAAAAATCATTTTAAAGTAAAGTAAAATAAAATTATTTTGAATGAAAAGTAACTAACATGCTTTGACACAACTAATGATTTTACTTAAAACCATTAGTAAAGGTTGATATTAACAACAAAATTAGCTGCAAAATCTTTTAACGAAAAAACATGACTTACAATAGTCATGTTTTCAACTTTTTAATTTTATTTAGATTATGAGTATTTTAATCAAAAAATTATTTTAGAAAATTATATAAGGGAGACTGAAAAAATTATTCAACATTTATTTCCAACGGTGCAGTAAAGGTTCTAGGCTCTCTTATAAAAGTGCTTACTGGAAATTTAGATAGAGATGATGGTGAATATTTTGAAAACTTAATTTTAAATTTACAAACATCTATCAACCAACACGAGAGAAGTTTGTAATAACAGTAAAACTCAATTAAGCGTTAATCAAAAATTTATTGATCATAGACTTAAACAAATAATATCAATCTTAAATAAAGAAAATATAATTATAACAGAACTATTTACCATAAATAATGTTATTCATCAGTTGACCCATATGTTACAATTAATATTTTTTAAACTGCAAGAATTAGAAAATGCCGTATCTTTTGCACATAAGAATGAATTACATCTTTCATTAATTAATAATAAACAATTGTCATTTGAAGCTAGAATTAGTAAATTTTTAACAACATCAGCAAATGGTACAAATACCGTATGAAAATTAATTGAAAAATTTAAATATATACAAACAGATAATTCAGATAAAAGCTTATCAAAAATTAAATACTTTCACATTTATATTTGAAGTTCCAATTACATTTAGAGAATCGTTCACGTATTATACTTTGATCCCTATTCCTGTGTTAATTAAAAACAATATCTTCCAAATGATTTTACTCACTTATCAACATTTATTAATAGGAAATGAATTAAGCATACCAGTAACTGAAAACAGTTGTATCGCGATTTTTCCTTAAAACTATTTTTTTATCATAAAAATAAATTTGAAATTCCTAACAATCTACTACGTGAAACACAATTAATAACTTTTTACCAAAGCATTGTTTTGTTAATGTTTTTCAACTAAACGCTTACAATATTGTAGAAATAAAAAAACTATCATTGGGTAATTGCAAGAAGGATTCTATGTTATTAGATATCAAGTGTAATTTTAGAGAATATACTAAATCTTTGACAGGCACTTGCAATGTAATATTGCCAGAATCATGCATAATTATAATAAATAAAAATGAAGTGTTGTTTAATGAAAAAACTGAAATTCCTGTAGAATCAGAATACGTATCATCAATAAATAAAATAGTTTTAACAGACAAAAACATGAATAAGGTTGATAGTCTACATATTAGCCACATAGATCTTAAAGACATAAGTAGATTGAAGGACGAATTTAGTTCAACATTCAAAACCTTAGAAACACAAAATCACCACCATTTGGCACTAGGGTCCATTATTATAAATGTATTGTTCATACTTTTATTTATGGTTAGTGGCATAATTATATATTGTAAACGCGACTCCTTACAACGAAGATGGATAAATATGTTCACAAAAGAAGAAAATAAATTGAATATTCCATTAGGAAACATAGATTGACTCTTTTAATTCTTCTTGAAAAATATTTCATATATATTTTTCAATCTAACGTGGGAGGAGTTATATATTCATATTAATATTAATCACAGTATACGTATTGTGACCAGTGACCAATGTACACTAGTGATAAGATGATTAGTCAAGCTTATATAAACTAGGATTGTAGTAAAGAAGTTCAGTTCTACTCTTGCATTTTAACTTTAACCTTGTGGTAACAATTGTATTACTCCGTTATTTTGGGAAATAAATATTTTTCCCATTGTCTCGTCTCCCATTCACATCTAGAGATCCTGTATATAGTTTACTAAGAGTTGGGCAAACAGCCTAATTTGACATACATTTTTGATCCAAATTAGATATTTGACATATGTCGAACAAAGAGGTTATAGGAACACATCTGCTAACTTGCTTTTGATGAGAGAGTTTTCAGAGCATTAGTCATTCTTAGGATCTCTAGAACCCACTATTAGGAATATATGGTCAATTTAGTTAAAATTTGGAATTGCATGAGTGAAACTATCAGTCGTAACATGTTGCGAAATATGTAAAAGGGCTACATTTATCACCCATGCCTTGTAAAAAGTGATCCAAATCAATCAAAATGTATCCCGCTGTTTGCCCAACTCTTAGTAAACTATATACAGGATCTCTATTCACATCTAGGGTCCCTGTATATATTAGTTATATCTTACTATATACAGGGACTCTATTCACATCCAGAGCCAATAGATATAGGAGAGTACCGTCACGTCCGCCATGTTTATTCCTCTGACATAGGCGTCACTTTGATGTTTGTAACACAATTCCATCAACGTGACGTTTGTTGGAAATTCAAAACTTTACTTAATATTGGTAAGACTGTAAGTCTATGTCAAATTCGAGGTTAGCAGGTTAGGTTTTGCGTCAGTTCTGACACAAACTGACGCAAAACATAACCTGCTAACCTCGAATTTGACATAGACTTACAGTCTTGCCAATTGAAAGTAAAATTTAGACAAAACTCAAATCAGTTATTGCTGATGGGTACAAAAATGGCGGCATTTTCACGGATCAAAGAATGGCGGTACTCTCCTATATACACTGGCACTGGCACATCTACAGTGCCTTGATAAACTAAACTGGGTTGATACAACAAAAGAAGAAATTAAAGCTGCCACATCTATCTAACTAGCTGAAACCGGCGGCATATGCCGCATTTAAAATGTAGGACGAATTTAATAACTTTTGTTGCACTAAAGAAAGTTTTAAAAACACGCTAGAGATTGGCAGTAAGGAAAAGTTCCATAAAATAAATTTTCAAATGGAAAGTCTCTGGAAAGGAAACGCTCGCCTCTGGAAGGCGTCCTAATTAATACGACGTTGTTGAACCGCAGTAAAAAAAATCCGGAAAGAATTAATGCTCTTATGAAATTATATGTGAGAATTATTTACGCCACTGAAATAATTTTCAGCTGCCTGCAATCTGTGTTTCTTTTTAGGTTTAACCTGTTGCGGCGTTGAGCGTCATAAAAATATAAATGTGGTAATTAACTCGATTAATTATTATTTCTTTGTCATTTTAAACTGGCATTATTATTATCTCTATAATAGCAACCATAAGTAACTATTTATGTTTATATGCTAGCGAGTTAATTTTCTTCTTAAATCGCTAGTGAATTAATAGTAGATTGTTCTACAAGTTAAGAAAAGTGAGTTTTCCAGCGAATATAAAAGTTTTACGTGAGCATGGAAGAATCACTTTTCCAATGTGTTGAACATGCATTTTTTCCGTGTAGTTGACAAAAATATCTTTTTAAATCATTTTGGTCAAAGTATGGAAGCGCAATGTTTTTGCAACAATTATACATTTTCTGAATAAATTTACTAAATGTGTTTGAATTTAAATTGATTTAAATAAATTTTGACCATAAGATGTTATTTCATGTTATTAAATCTATTTTTTAACAATAGTTAAGTCATATTTATATGCCATGCCAGTGAATTTAATTACTGTAGATTCTTTTGATGGATGACGGAAGGCAACATTATGACATGACATACGATAGTCGGAATGCATAATTTGATCGTTTAAAAATACACCTGCGCTTTTCACATATCGCAGCGGTCGTGCTTTTAAAAACACGATGTTTGTATTTATTTATTTTACAGTACTGCAATTAAAGTGATAAATAAATCGATTAAAATATTTATTTGCTTTTATTTTATATTCCTATACCAATACAGGGTGTTCCAAAAATACCGCACCATATATTCAAGAGGAGCTAGAGCGTGTCTAAATAAGCTAATATATTTAACTGCAAATGTAATATAATGGCCCGTTTAAAAGTTATAAGCAGTTAAAATTTAAAAAAATGGCAACACTGTTAAAGGTTAAACTAAAACAAAAGGAAGTAAAGCATTTTAATCTTTTTTGAAACTATGGAAACAATACAAAATTCAAGAAATCAACAATTACAACTAAACGCATAAAAAAACATTAATTATTATAGTAAATGTTTAAAATTTTCTTATTTGCAGCTACGCAAGCATGTGCTCTTCTTCTAATATTGCTATGTACCCGGTTCAACATCCCTAGTGTTACTGTAGCAGCAGCCGCAGTTATTCTATAGCTCTTGTTTATTTGCTGGTGCTGTGGGTGATTGGGTAAAAAGAATGGTCCAATGATGTATGTACCTAATATGCTGCCCAAATATTTAGCGCAAACCGTTGCTGGAAACCTCTTATGTGAAATACATTGGGGTTTTCAACTGCCCAGTAATGATTGTTGTGCTTGTTAAATACCCCTCAAGTAAAAGTTGCTTCCTCCGTCCATAATACTTTTTTTGTAAAGTCTTCATCTGCTTCAATTTGCTGTAGCAACCACTGCCTAAAATTCGTTCTTTGCAGAAAGTGGTTTTCTTGTAGAGCATGAACTTTTGAATAATGAAAAGTGTGATAATTGTCCCCTTTTAAAATTCTATGCACTAAACTGCAATTTATATCAAGCTCTTGGGCGATTCCATATTTGCTCATACCTGGTTGACTTTCCACGACTGCAAAAACTTGATCTTCTAATTGAGCAGTCCTGGTTGTTCGTGGTCGCCCATGGTGGTTGTAATTCAAGCCGCTGAAAAACATTTTTTTCGGGATGACGACGATTGGGATAAGGCAACGAATATTCTAGAGCAGCATTTCTTAAGTTTCCATTGCATTCACCAAGAATTAGAGATGTGAGTATGGAAAGTTTCAGGTGAAAAGTTTCAGAAACTTTTCATTTCACTGAAAAGTTGCAAGTCATGTTGAAACTTTTCAACGTTTATTGAAAAGTTACAGTGCCTTTATATAGACAGTGGCGACAATACAACTAAGCCGCACCCCCGCCGCCATATTTTGGCAAATTTCTAACGGGTGTTTATTTAAATCCGTGATCAGAGTCGACTGTGATACGTGTTTTACGTTTGGCAGTACTGAAAACATTTGAGATTTGCAGGTTAAGATTTGCGTCAGTTTGTGTCAAAACTGACGCAAAACCGAACCTGCTAACTTCGAATTTGACATAGACTGACAATACACTTCAGTACTGCCAAAAGTATAACACGAATCACAGATGATTTAGCATAAACATGGCGGCTAAAACCACGTGATCTAGGAGCCAATCAAAAATAGGACACCCCATTGTCGCCACTGTCTATATGAAGGCACTGTATGAAAAGTTATAGCCCCTCTATTTACAAATAGTAGCGACATCCTGGGGCAAACCTGATGCAAACATGAAAATACAAAAAGTTACTAAACGGTAAATATCAGTGTAAACAGTGAAAAAATAACTGATCTGAGTACCTGAAATCCTTTTCTGTCACTATTTTTACACTTATCGACACAACACCGTGGCATTTCCCCGTCCTCGACTTAGAATTTGCCCCCGAAGAGAAAAATGAATAAAATCACGACAAATGTCAATGTCACATTTTAATTAATTATACAACTTCCTTGGCAATTTTTAAATATGCTAGGGACTTAAGGGATACCAACGTGATTTTGCCCCAGCGGCAACATCAAAGGTTGTCGCTACTATTTGTAAATAGAGGGGCTATATGAAAAGTTATAGCCCCTCTATTACAAATAGTAGCGACATCATGGGGCAAACCTGATGCAAACATGAAAATACAAAAAGTTACTAAACGGTAAATTTCAGTGTAAACAGTGAAAAAATAACAGATCTGAATACCTGAAATCCTTTTCTGCCACTATTTTTACACTTATCGACACAACACCCTAGCATTTCCACGTCCTCGACTTCAAATTAGCCCCCGAAGAGAAAAATGAATAAAAACACGACAACTGTCAATGTCACATTTTTGCAACTTCCTAGGCGATTTTTAAATATGCTAGGGACTTAAGGGATACCAACGTGATTTTGCCCCAGCGGCAACATCAATCGTTGTCGCTACTATATGTAAATATAGGGGCTATATGAAAAGTGTATTACTGGTGACATCTATGTGCACGTTCATTTAGTGAAAAAATATTTAGCAAAGTAACTGATTTACCATGTGTTTAATAGGTTATGTTATGTGAATATTTTGTTGGTGGATATTTTACTCCAGTGAATGTAAATGATGTCGATCAAATCAAGAAAAACAAACATTTTTAGTGTATATAATAAAGAGGTGAAAAATAATATTGTGAAGTATGTATGTAAATACTGTACTGTATGGAAAACCAGCTGTAATGCTACAAGAATGAAAGCACATATTCTTAATAAATGTAAGGCATGTCCAAAGCAGGTTAAAGATGCATTTCATAAACAGAAAACTAATAATGGGTATGTTTAAGTGTGTTAGATTATTTCAAAGTTTTAAAATACTTTATATCACTTTTGCAGGAGGGATAGTAATTATAGAGAATTAGAACTATCGCAATCCATGCCTTTAATCACAATTTCGTTAATTGATCATTCTGATAATCCACTAGAATCGCCAGCAGACAATTTCAGTCCAGCAAATTTACTGTCACCCCAATCGCCACCGGCCAGCTCGGCCCCATCATGTTCATCTACACCTACACAAACTGGTTCAAGGCCTTCCAGTTTTAGTGCAAGTCGCAGTGCTAGTAGGTCTGCTGTATCTGCAGTAACACTAAGTAATTTTGTCGACGTAGTGACAAAAAAGGAACAACATGACTTGGAAGCTTCTTTTGCTAGATTTGTTTTCGGTAACCAGCTGTCATTAAGTGTTACTGAAAATGAGCAAACTGTTGAATTTAAAAAAAAATACGTCCAGGATTTGAGCTTCCTAGTCGATACTTACTGTCGAATCGATTGCTGAATACAGAATATGAGTCAATCATAGAATTAGTAATTAAAAAGTTGTATTCTTCATATGCATTAGGTATCACATGCGACGGTTGGACAAACATTAAACGAGATAGTATAATAAATGTCATTATTACGACACCCGAACCATTTTTTTATAAAAATCCATTGAATGCGGGGATGGAAAACACGTCAGAATATATCAGCAGTATTGTGATTGATGTGATCAACGAAGTTGGGGAAATGAAAGTTACTGCAATAGTAACAGACAATGCAAGTAACATGAAAGCAGCCTGGAAAATAATTGAAAATAAATACCCTCATATAACTTGTTACGGATGTGTTGCCCATGGATTAAATTTGCTTGTTCAGGATATCGTTAAGTTAAATTCCTTAAAAAATGTTGTTGTTCGTACAAAAGATATTATTACTGAAATAAAGAAGTCGCATATGTTAATGGCTGTATTTAAGGAAAAGCAGAAAGCATCAAAAATAAATATCACATTGAAGTTACCTGTGGTGACCATATGGGGGTCAAATATTACTTCTTTAGGAAGCTCGATAAAAAAATAAATAAAATTTTAAAAAGTTATGCATTGATGAAAGAACAGGGAAAGTAATTAAGCAACATAACCAAACTGAAATATTGAGTGACATATTCTGGGACAAGACAGAAAATTTTTACAAATTATTAAAACCACTGGGACTGCAAATAATAACAATAGAAGCTAATACACCTCTACTTAGTAGTGTGGTTGAAATTTTTAAAGATCTTGAGCATTTATTTACAACAACTGTTCATTTAGCTCCAGTATGTTGAGAATTTGATCAAGATAGTATAAATTAATTATGAGTTATTTGTTACTAAGTGATATATGTAAAATAAAATTGTAAACAAAGAGAGATAAAAATAAATTTAATATTTCAAATATGTTGTATTAAGTCACGGATACAACATAATTGGCGACGAGGATAAAAGTTATCAGAAAATGTCGAGTTCGAAGTTCAAAGAATTCGATAAGAACGTTGAAACATGGTCTACCTTTGTCGTTCGTTTGGAGAATCATTTTATGGCGACCGGCGTAGAAGATAATCAGATAAATGCGGAAAAAAGACGAGCAATTTTGTTAGAAGGTATGGGAGTAGAATTATTTTCGAAATTCTTGGATTCGATAGGAGAGTAGGTTTAGTGCCAAATGTCACTTTTCAAAATGTGGTTGACGCCGTTCAAGCTCTCCTTAATCCAACTCCATTAATTATTCATGAACGTTTTCGTTTTCATACCAGAAACCAGTTACAAGGAGAAAGTGCTCAAGATTTTATGGGCGCATTGAAGAAAATTGCTCTGAGGTGTAATTTTCCGGCCGATGCTGCTACAAATACTGATCCGACGAAAGCTCGTTTACGAGACCAATTTATTTGCGGTCTGAACAATGCAGATATGCAACTTTACCTTCTACAACAAGATGGTTTGACGGAAGTGACTGTTGTCGAACATGCACAAAATTACGAACAAGCCAAAAAGACAACTGAATTAATTACATCACAGAAGAGAATTGGCGAAGTTAAAACGTTTCAGGTTCAAACTAATTTCAGGAGCAAGAAATCTGAACATTTTAAAGAGAAATCATGTCAAGGTCTTTCGAAAGGTTGTAGCAGATGTGGAGGAAACAATCATATTTCAGATACCTGTTGGTATAAGCGTTGATTGAGGTATTTGGGAAGATATCTAACTAACCGGGCTAAAACGTTTGAGGACGAAGTTCTAGTACAGTGGCTATATAAGGACAGTGTGGTCAATTTTGGTCCTGTTTCTGATTGGTTGTTATAAAATCCGCCATTAAGAGTCGTTTTACGAAATCACACATAGTCACACAAAATTGCTTCTAAGTCCTTTATTATTGTAAGTAGCCCCAATATGAACTGGAATAAAATAATCCTCATACAATTCTACAGTGTTCTGTGTAAGCGAATGCTGAATTTTCGTTTGCATTAGTAAATGTCAACGAGTTAAAGTAAAATAATGTTTGCGAAAATTGCGCTTTAGTCCAAATCAAAAGCTATAATAAACTATATAAATGTCGTAATGCCAAAGATTATTGCATCAAATTAAAGAGAATTTATGGGCTACGTAACACTGAATATTCTATTTCTCCAAATTAAATGGTAGAATAAATACAACGGTTTGATTATGAATATAAAAAAAATTGTTGAGTTTTTCTACGTAATCTCTGTGTCGATCAAAGCAAAATGTTGTCAATTTTCGTTTTCTATGTACAAAAACACAACAAAGAAGATAAAAAAGGACACCTTGACTTATATTCCAATATTAGGTTGCTCGTTAACGAGGATTTTTAATCGCTGGCAGCGATTCCTTACGTTTCACATCCTCTCTTGCCGTTTAATTCTGTTTAAGTAATATTATTGACGTTCTTGTAAAATTCATGTTACACTGCACATTTTTTGACCACCTCATTTGTATTGCACACATTTTCGCGATCGTGGGTATACAGCGCTCTACAAAGCATCTCCGAATTTCACATATGTCCAGTCCGTATAAAATGACGTTTATGTCAGAATTTAGCAGGGTGACGTTTGTCTTACAATTTAGCAGGCCTTGCACAGCACAATACCTAAGGGCGTGGCTGGTTGTTGTAGAGACGACTCTTAATGGCTGCCTTTTTTTAAATTGACCACACTGTCCTTATATAGCCACTGTAGTTCTAGCCGCTTGGAGCGCTTAGCTCGATTTCCTTAGAGACCCTAGAAATGAGAGACTGGCCATTTACCGGAAGTAACTAGATTCCCCTAGCGAAATGTTGGTGGCAGTGGTCCCGAAAATGGCGACCGTGTCAACTCAGCTGTTTTACAAGATTTGAGCGTTTCAATTATAGTCCATTTACTTGACATCTGCACTGTCAAACTGACATTATGTTGGCACCACTGCTATTTTTCACATTTTAACAATTAAATTACTGTACAGTCTATTAAAAAACACATTATTTTTGAGGTATAGTCAAGATTTTTTTTTAAATTTTGACACTGACAGTGCAAATGTCAAGTAAATGGATTATAGGTATTGTTTTGTGATTTCAATCAATGTGAGTTGTGTGAGTAACTACTTACTAAATAATAATAATTTGTATTTGTACTGGATATGGACAACATGGTTCATTTCTAAGAACCGCTAGCTCACTAGAATGAACTAGTTCTTTTTTTATAGCTCACCAGCTTTCCTGCACCCCTTTGGGATTTTTCACCGCGATTCTGTATCCCGCTCCCGCATACAATATCCACGTTTGAAAGGGGCCTAATAGAAGATATATTAAAAATTACAGATTTCCTAACCTTAGGTACTCCACATAGTAAATAAACAAGTTAGTACTCATATTTAGCTGGAAAATTGTAAATAACAGTAAATATATAATGTGGAAGTAATCAATAATTCACTTTTGTATTTTAGAAAATGCCACCTTGCTACTGAGCTGGTTAAATGAAATAAATTAGATAGCATAAATAAAAACAGCAGTCTAAAGGGGGATATAGCATGTTAAATAAAAAGACGCCGCAACGTGGAGCTATAACAATATTAATTTGTAGTCAAGTTACCCCAATACCATGCACAGTATCCCCCTCAAAAGCAATAACAGCGTTGGAACAGAGAATTGAAGCATTTTGAATAATTATTCAATGTAGAATGATTGCCGTTGATACTACTGGACTATTTGTACTCTTAGGTCAATGGCTCACAACGGTTGAGGTTGAGTGAACCGTGACCTTTACGACATATCTTACAAAATTATATTTAAAATTAGAGGCCCTGCATACCTTATAGATAGGTATTAAGAAATGCCATAGTAGTAAACAGAAAATGAAGTGTACCAGTCTGATCTGATTGATAAAACCATTTAAATGGGTAAAATATCATTCTCATTACACCAGAAGAATTTAAAGTATGAAAAATTCATGCAGAGATACCCACATTTATGTGAATCAACACACAATTTCGATTTTACCAAAACTGTCAACGCCAGATCTCCTTGCTACGGCCGCTAAACTACTCTAATGTTCGTTATGAATCTCCAGTTGCAGTTATTGCAGTAAACATTCAAGTAATGTATTAAAGATAACTGATTAATATGCAGTTTGCAGTGATTTGGATTAGTATAATTGAACGCGTTAAGTGGGAAGTCGTCCAAAGCATGTGGCAGTATCTCACCGATGTAACTACGAAGATAGACAATGAGCAAGCACCATGCGATGGCATCCCACCATATATCAGGTCCTTGCTGTAATCGACTATAATCAACTAATCCTTTGAGGAGAAACTTTACTCCATAATAGCGTTGTTTGATGACAACCAGGGATATAATAAAGTGTGGCATGATAGTCTCCCATACTACATTGCTCTCAAATCATACCTAGAAGAACCGCACTTCCATATGAAACACGATCAACTGCAAAGAAAACAGCTTTAGCTTTTATCAATAATGTACCATTGTCAGAAGTGGAAAAAGTTAAATATCTCGATATAAAGTTGAACAAGGACTCAAGGTCTCAAGTGGAAAACAGATATATGGTGTAAAAGGAAAAAACGTGTTACCAACTGTCCATTCCAGTAGCAACAACGTAGGCTTCCCAGATTGGCCGTCGCTGGCCTGATTGGTTGACGCGATCCTGGTCCCTAAAATGGCGGCGCCAATGGTGTGCTCTCAAATATGGCGGGAATTTCAAACTTAAATGTATAAAGGAAGTGACTCTTAAAATAGTATATTATGTTATTAGGAGCAAAAGTTATACTTTATGTGGCGAGGCTGGACGGGTTATCTGCCGAGCTTGCGAGTACATATTATCAAATGGTCGAAATTTGGCAAACATCCTTTGGTAGATTTACATGAATTTTTTCATAAATTGAGACATCACGCTTGCAAAATTACATAGACAAAATGTGTATTGACTAAACAAAATTTTGTCTATGTAATTTTGCAAGCGTGATGTCTCAATTTATGAAAAAATTCATGTAAATCTACCAAAGGATGTTTGCCAAATTTCGACCATTTGATAATATGTACTCGCAAGCTCGGCAGATAACCCGTCCAGCCTCGCCACATAAAGTATAACTTTTGCTCCTAATAACATAATATACTATTTTAAGAGTCACTTCCTTTATACATTTAAGTTTGAAATTCCCGCCATATTTGAGAGCACACCATTGGCGCCGCCATTTTAGGGACCAGGATCGCGTCAACCAATCAGGCCAGCGACGGCCAATCTGGGAAGCCTACGTTGTTGCTACTGGAATGGACAGTTGGTAACACGTTTTTTCCTTTTACACCATATATCTGTTTTCCACTTGAGACCTTGAGTCCTTGTTCAACTTTATATCGAGATATTTAACTTTTTCCACTTCTGACAATGGTACATTATTGATAAAAGCTAAAGCTGTTTTCTTTGCAGTTGATCGTGTTTCATATGGAAGTGCGGTTCTTCTAGGTATGATTTGAGAGCAATGTAGTATGGGAGACTATCATGCCACACTTTATTATATCCCTGGTTGTCATCAAACAACGCTATTATGGAGTAAAGTTTCTCCTCAAAGGATTAGTTGATTATAGTCGATTACAGCAAGGACCTGATATATGGTGGGATGCCATCGCATGGTGCTTGCTCATTGTCTATCTTCGTAGTTACATCGGTGAGATACTGCCACATGCTTTGGACGACTTCCCACTTAACGCGTTCAATTATACTAATCCAAATCACTGCAAACTGCATATTAATCAGTTATCTTTAATACATTACTTGAATGTTTACCGCAATAACTGCAACTGGAGATTCATAACGAACATTAGAGTAGTTTAGCGGCCGTAGCAAGGAGATCTGGCGTTGACAGTTTTGGTAAAATCGAAATTGTGTGTTGATTCACATAAATGTGGGTATCTCTGCATGAATTTTTCATACTTTAAATTCTTCTGGGGTAATGAGAATGATATTTTACCCATTTAAATGGTTTTATCAATCAGATCAGACTGGTACACTTCATTTTCTGTTTACTACTATGGCATTTCTTAATACCTATCTATAAGGTATGCAAAGAAATATTGCAGCCGTACGTTTTAAGCATATTAAATGTGTCTCTGACTGATGTTTACACATAACCTATAAATTATTTTGACTACGAAACTTTTGCAAATTGTTGTTCATCGCTTTGATTGCGCTGCAAATATACCACAGAGTTGGCGTTGTACCCTGCATACGGGCTGATTTTCAGGTATGCCGATCAACGAAGAATTACACGAGGAATAACAATTTTTTTCCTTTATTATAGCGACATTTTGAAGATTACCTAAGAAATACAGAAAAACATGAGCTATAATTCAACAACTGCTGCTCAGCAACATCCTGAATGCTAACGCTTGGAAGACATCTACTTTCTTTGAGAGCATGAAGCGTTGCAGTAAAAAGAGTTGGCGTTGTATTCCGATGTCGGTAATAAACCTGCATACGCGCTGATTTTCAGGTATGCCGATCAAAGATGAATTACACGAAGAATAACAATTTGTTTCTTTTATTATAGCGACATTTTGAAGATTACCTAAGAAATACAGAAAACGAATCTACTTGGTTCGACCTGCAAAACACTACTTTCCGGTCTCGTAACGTAAATTACTGTGAAGATTAATTTAGTTTGAAATGTGTATAGCTCAATACTGCCGTCATAAGCAAGAAGGCGGTATCTACAAAAAAATCGAAATTGAGTTATTGGCATCGTTGGAATTGGTACAAAATTCCAATCATTTTAGACAAGTAACAAATCGATATCTGCACTGTAACTATGATTTTCAGATGAAAAAAGGCGGTATCTACAGAAATTTTGTTACTTATAAAGTACAAGAAGGCGTCATATGCAAAACGCAAAAGTGAAAAGCAGTATCTGCGTGTAGAAGCCGCCTTCTTCTTTTGTTTTGTTAGATACCGCCTTTATTGTCTGTTTTCGTCGTCGCAAATGTTCAGATACGGCCAACTGCCGTTTCATTAAATTAATAGGATCAAGTCTTCCATTATACAACATTGTCAAGTAGATGCCGTTTTTTCAATCTGTATTTAGTGTTCGGTCGATATAAAGGGCAACAGGATGCTTTATGGCCTTTGCCATGGCACGCATTGCATACCTTTGAGTTATACCGTTGATTGAGGTAATTGGGAAGATATCTCACCTCCGTGTCTTAAAACGACGGTCAGGTATTTTTACCCCTCGCTCGTCTCACCCCGCTGACGCTCTCGGCAAGTGCTGCCGCATATTACAAAATCATAGTCCAATGTTATTAGGGTTTAGAAATTTGCTTGTTTCGTATCTACGCGGTGCGGTCCGTTGCGACAGCGCCGACAGCCACTGGCATAGCGCTGTTAAGGGTCATATAATTTACGGATTTACAAACCTACATCCATCCGTATTATGCGTCGACTGCAAGAAAAAAGTTAACCGCGAAGCGTTGAATAAACAACAGTTTTTAGAAGTCCGTTTGTCCGCGTACAAAAACGGATCTATAAATAGACTGAGTTTCTTGCAGCAAGTATGCCATCACTTCGGCGATACCGTGATGCACAAGAAGTAATTTTATTTGGCGATTAAAAAAACAAATATCGAAAACACAAAAATACTTGCATGTTATTTGTTTTTAAAAAAATCTGGTGTGATACACGCACACAACTTCCTTTTACAGTGATCTTATAATTAGCCAAAAATTTTATTTTAAATTTTTAAGCATTTGTCAAAAATTTTCAAAAATTACAAATTTTACGGTACAAAATAGAGTATTAGTTCAAGAGAAAATTTTCTCTAGAATTTTAAGCTCAATTCAAAAATGTAATAATATACCGGGTGTTCTATTTAAAATAGGAGTTAATAAAAGAAATAGAAAAAAAAAGAAAAGAAACCCATTTTAGAAGTATTCAACTGGAAAATGACCTATCTCAAATCACTACACATTAAAAATGTAATGAACATGTAAAGTAAAAAAAATCGTTAGAGCCGTTTTTGAAAAAATCGAAAAAAACTGAAAAACCACAAGAGTAAACACGTACTTTCGGTTATGCGATTTTCTTCAAAAGCTTGCTGTCGCATCTACATAGTACACAAAACTTATATATGAAGTTTCAACGCCATACCTCTTTCCGTTTTTGAGATATTCTGTTCACAGACAGACAGACACACAGACCAATGAAAAAAAATATGTTTTTTGGGATCAGCGGACTCTAAAACGTGAAGATCTGTTGAAAACTCAATTTCGAATTTTTGGGGTGAATCCAATACTTCCTTTATTGTAAAAGGAAGTAAAAAGTGGAAACAAGCTTTTCCATCATTTTTAAACACGCCGAATATATATTTAATATGTATATTTCGTCAGTCCCAAGCGTGAATAAAGTGTGAGAGGAAATGATGTGATTAGTTGTCGATTAATGTTAATGTTAATTTTATGACCCCGCTGCAATTTACGTACGTCCCAAAAACTACCCGAACGGTGCCCGCTGCAATTTACGTACGCTCACTAATGATCCGCTGCAGTTTACAAACGCCGCAATCTATTCAGAACAAAAAGGACTAATTTTTGCAGAATTTCACCTTTCACCGGTCCTGGAGATACAAAATAACAAAACGGCATTTTCCATTTATATAAAAGCCCTCTTAAGTAGAACACAATTCCATGAGTTCCAAGTTGGTCTTTCTGGCCAAATGATCCAAAATCTTCAAACCCTTCAATTTTGTCATGAAATTTGTTATAGTCCAAACCTTTTTTAACTACCATTTCATCGCACATCAACACACATTGTTTCTCATCTTCCTGCATACCTTTTACCTTCAATGACAATTTCTTTATCAAAGTTGTGTTAACCCCCGTTTCTAAATTATAAATCTGTAACCAAGACTGTATTGTAGATATACCAGGTAGTGCAAATTTTTCAACATAAATTTATAATTTCTTGGTGATTTGTAATACAGTGATAAAGCCAACTGCTTTTCAGAGGTTGTCCACTTTGTTCTTTTTTTGTGGAGACATTGCATATAAACTAATGTTTTTACAGCCGGTGCCTTATTCCTTAACAAATTAGTCAAGGTTGACTGCGCGTATAAGGACAAATTTTTCTGCCGGAGTCTGTAGTTCTGAGAACTCTTCATATTTAATCGCCGTTTTAATGTAGCAATCTTCACTTTTAATTTTTGTTTTCTCGGAGTTAGGGTGGCTTTCGAAGGTGAAGGCATGGTCTCTAGATTTCCTGGTGCCTAGAACATGAGTTAAACTTAGCCTGGCGAAAAACCATTCTTTCCGAAATTTACAGGGTAGCTTTAAAAATTGTGTTGTGTACTAAGCTGAATTAGTGATCCCGGCTATCCTATGATCGTTTTTATTTATCATAGTTTTAACTTTTAATGTTGATTACGTAAAGGTTTTATTGTACAGGACGTTTGTAAATTGCGCAACATACTAACTTCATTTGATAATAACATGCAACGCAAAAAGCTTTTGCTAGCCCTGGCTACCGTTGCGAAACGTGAATTCGCGGCGCATCGGTAAAACATTCGTATCAAAAACAAAGTATGGCATATTTTTTTGGTTTAAAATATTTTCAAAAGTTTATCTAGAAATAAAAAAGTTTATCGCTTACCGAAGATTTGACTACATAAAAAGCAAAGTATCACATTGAATATTTGTTCAGAAAAAGTTATATATTTTCGAAAACTAAAATGATCTCACGGACAGCGCTCATGCATCTGATTTTAAATTTAAAAAAAATTAATCCGATATTCGAAGTAATTCTCGAGATATCGCGTTATATTTGTAAAAAAGAAAACGTCACGTTGTTAAATTAAATTCGCTCCACTATTAATGTAAATATGTAATACGAATTTTGTAGCGAATAAGTCGCTGTTGGTAATTTAATATTTTATTAGGTTTTTCTTAGCACTAATTACAATAAACGGTCGCCTTTCCTTAAAAATACAAGACAACATCACAACGTAGACTAATTGACTAATAAGAATGTAAGTATGTTTACATGTTTACGTCATTTAAAGCTTTTCGAATGTTTTCGTAATTGCTGCTTAAAGTATTAGCGTTGATTGAGGTATGTAGTAATACCGTAATACAGGGCAATACTTTCAGGATAATTATTTTCAAATTAGTGATGACATTCCAACATTTAAGATCTTTGGAGGTCTGATAAAGCCACCCCGTATAAATACATTAGATCCTAAGCAAAATCACCTATTGTGTGGTTGAAGCTTCCGTGAAACAGACAGTTATTAAAATTGAAAAAATGTGTTCCACCGCGGCCCATACATGTGTTTACTACGGTTGTAAAAGTGTAAGGAAGGAATCACCCGACATCAGCTTTTATAAATTTCCTATAAAAGATGAAGCGCGTTGTGAGCAGTGGAAGTTAAATAGTGGCAATATAAAATTAGAACATTTGGACAGTGAAGTCTTAAAAAACAAGTTAATATGCGAAATACATTTTACTGCTGATAATTTTAAAGATGCAGTACCTTCAAAATATGGCAGAGGTAAGTTATTGTGAACTGCTATTTTATTTTTTAATATACAGTGTTCCAGTTTTCCTGATAACAGTCCATATTTATTTTAAATCTAATTTAAACCGGGTTTTGTAAATGTAGCGGATAAAAAGTTAGATCTACG
The DNA here is from genome assembly GCA_940337035.1 of Agriotes lineatus. Lineage (NCBI taxonomy): Eukaryota > Metazoa > Arthropoda > Insecta > Coleoptera > Elateridae > Agriotes > Agriotes lineatus. Next base: position 57,704 of record CALNHX010001876.1, on the reverse strand, counting down.
GATCTAATAAATGTTATTAGATCTAAAAACCTAGCCTAATAATAAATAATATAATTTTAATTAATTGGCCCAAACCCACGAAAAATAATTACATTTGATCAGGTCTGGTTATTTATTGTAGGAATAACTGTTATTTCAAAATCATTTTTTAAAACTGCAAGTAACTGTATTATTAACTTTTCATTGCACACTTGATAGAAGCGTTGGTACTGTTGTAGTGAGTGGATTTCCAAGCACTAACTCTAAATTTTTCTATTTCATAACTTTCTAAAAATCAATATTTTTCGTTAAAATTTATTTTAATGGCATTTCAGGGAGTCCTAAACAAGTTTGTGAATTCAGTTTTTTGATAATAAAAAGTCCCTCATGTGATGTTTGGATTTTTAACAAACAACAAAAATTGCAGTAGGTTAGGATTTTAGATGTTATAACATTTAGATTCTAAGATCTTTCATATACACGGTGTTTCACGGATTGTGAACAATAGGGGAAATACATAGGAAATTATTTTTGTCAGATGTCATGTCCCCAGAAAAAAATTTGAACTGTATTATTCTTAGTACTTATTATTTGTGTTAATTATTTGAAAAGAAACCAAATTTTACCTTTAGAATTAAATGCTTTGTAAACTGTGTCTACTGGTTTTTAGTTAATTTTGTTGGTTTAGTGGGATTTTGGGACAAATAAATACGTTAGGATTAATTGTTTATTACTTATTAATGCTTATGTTACAAGGCGGTTCGCTTCTGCATCAGAACAATAAATAAAATAGGTAAAACAGTGAACAATAATTTTTTTTTTCAACAAACTAACACATTATTTTAACATTCTACATTAAGGGTCCTCCAGCGGTCTTGTTGAAAATGTTTCACAAAACCAAACTGTTATAAAATGCACTAATTACACTTTGTTATATATCACACGATTCGTATTTTAACAAGGAAAATCGCTAGCATTTTTTATTTAAAAAAAAGTAGTAATAAGAAATTTATTTCAAAAAAACAGATAAAATATACACTTCTGATACTCCCTGCGAATTGTACAAATTTATTTCGTATCTGATTTCAAAAAACTACATGCCCCTAGAAGCACAACAGAATAAGTTACCACGCTTGCATAAAAGATTTGGTTTAAATTATGTTTTAAAGATAGTAGAAGCAATAATCTAATTGAGTCCGTGGCTATTGAACCATACGAGTAACGCTAATATTTTTTAAGAAATGGTGACCTACTATGCCACTAAAGTTGTAGACCATATCTGGTTCATTTACAACATTAAGTAAAGGCAATAATATTCACGTTTGTAATTACAAAATGTTCCTAAATCGGGCCCAGTAGTTCATAGTTTTACCGCCGCCATAAGTTGGCGCTGTTGATATTCCGAACGCTTACGGCCGGCATGGGAAGATTACAATAATCCGATTATAAGGGTGCATAGAAATTCGAGAAACCAGTCAACCGAAAATTACAAAGAGAATATTACATTTTTAGACTCTTACCACTTTTACATGCTTTTACGATGTCTAATTATTTATTTATAATTAAATAGCATATCGTATTTTTATTCATAACACTCTTTCAGATCTCAGGATTGTTTAACGCTCAAAATCTTAGTTATTTCAGATGTTTCTTATTAAGCAATTACATATAATACAGTAGGTACCTGATCAAATCAAATAAAAGAAAAATTCAAATGTAATAATATATTTACAAGATTTTTACATATCCTGTATTTTATTTTAAACCTAGATATACATCCCGCAAAGGCAAATTTCTTAGACGCCGTGAATCTATAAGTTCTGGAAGTAACAAATTCATATAAAAATCATCTAATTTAAATGCCATGTTTTCCCAGAATTTCTTATCCCTACGAATTTCTTCGATGCAGACTCCTTTGGGGGTCCAAACAACCAAGTAACAAACTTCCTTATTTGATATTTGCAGTTGCCCTTGTACTTGATACATATATTTATGTTTTGAGTTTAATTTTAGAGAGTCCCCTTGTAACGTACAAATTTTTTTCTCCAAAACTCCTTCTTGTGGTGTTAAATTCTTACAAGACGCTGGACATTTGATTTCCGGAATTGCATCGCCGATTTCTGTAACACGATCTGGACTTGCAGATAAATATGGCTTTGCACTATCGATGCAAAGCCCTATAATTTTTGTTTTGATGCCGTAAACGGTCTCAAATGCGTCGACTGCATTTTCTTCATTTTCTTGGCCGTATACTGTAAATTCATTACCTAAAAATTTTGAGTATAATAACGCTTCTACTGTTTTAGCAGTTGATGTGGAGCGCATACAACAAATTCTTCCAAAATTTGATGCAGTAAGACGAAGTTTTCTTTCTCGCTTCCATAATTCTGAAAGAGCTTGTTCTCGAGTATCTATTTCCAGTTGTTTTGCGTCCGTTGTAGATATTTGCTCCAAAAATTTATTTTTTTGGATGTCAAACGCCTCTTTGTTGCTATCCGTCGCAGCATGGCAAATCATCTTTGTGCTATTTTCTTCCAGAGAAGCGCTTGTTGGAGTTTCTGGAGCGATGTCGGTCCATTCGTTGGGCATTTCTCCATCATCGAATGTTTTTTTAATTAAACCACAGCTTTCCTCTGCTGTGGTCTTACTATAACAAACATCGTGTTATTGTCAGTATCGGTTAAAAACGGATAAAACATCAATCTGCACACACCCCCAAAAAAACCTAACTTTTCTATGTTTGAAGTGCAACATGCATTATATTAATTTTAACTGCCGCGATTATTACACCCGGGTATTATAATATTTTAAAACGATTGCTGTTAGTGGTGGCAATCCTTAAATAATTTTTATATTGCCGGTTCAAGTGCTATAATAATGACATATTCCTCAATAGGGAATTTATAAATGACATAACATTACACTGCTACTATACTACTAATTAATTCCAAAATGAAGATAGGTAGCAATGAATAATATTTCAACTTATAAAACTAAATTAATCTTTTTATTGAAATAAGTAGTAACGTAAAATGAATGTAAAATGCGAATAACAAGTCAAATAATATTCTAGAAATCAACTTACCGGATTTTCCACATCCTTTTGGCCAATAGCCGTTTAGTTTTCTTCGCTCTGCTAGGTTTTCGTTCCTTATGTGTAATGTTTGTTAGCTCAGTAAGCACAATCACATAAACAGTAACACTGTAAACAGGCTCTTTTCACAATAAATTACGCGTGTTGAAACCAAGAGATTTTCAACAACACTAAGAAAGTTTATGGTTTATCTTTGCTTTTATTTAGTCATTGCTCATTCCCTGCAATAGGTAATTATTACGATTCAGCATTCCGCATTAGTCGAAATATTTAAATAGATCCGTTGCCTAACTCAAATCATTAACAAGTACTTGTAGAAATTACTGTATCTCCAATAATATGTCATTCCAATCAACCCAAAAATACTTATTTTTTTAATGACAATTTTATAGTCGTTTAATGAAATCCCAATAATGTGTTGTAAATAACAGAAATAACTATCTGCGGTAGTTCCTTTTAGTCAATGCAGCAGATAAGAGAATATTACGAATATAATGCAGAAGCGTGGTGAGTTAAATCTTAAGCCTTTAATGTTTTGAAATGAAAAATGCCAGTTCGGTTGTTATCTACTGCATAATGGGTTGTATAACTTTAAATTTCTAGTTTTACTGTAGTTTTACATAGCGCTGGAGGACCCTTAAAACCGTATTAAAAGAAGTCATCGTGCATTTAAACATAATAATATTACCTTTTATTTTTGTTTAATTTTAAGGGTAAAATTTAGTTTCTTTTCGACTAAACGACGCAAATAATAACTACTAAGAATAATGCAGTTCAAATTTTTTTGCGGACATGAAATCTGGCAAAAATATTTTCCTATGTATTTTTCCAATTGTTCACAATCCGGGAAACACCGTGTATATACTTATAAAAAACTCGGTATCAATTGGACTTGTAATAAATATGATATAAGGAGTATTTACAAGAAAAGTGGGACACAACTGTATTATTATTATGTTTTAATTCTTTCATCTCACGATTTAATTGTTTAATCTAATAGTCTTACCGGTTCCGGAAGTACCAGCGGTAATATCTCCGAAGAGATTACCTGTGAAAAGATCTCTTAATATGTCGACCTACAAAAATAATACCATAAAAACAGATGAAAGTAGTGACTCTTCAGATCAAGAAATATTAAATTTAATTAAATATGACCAGTCCCAACACAGCAATTGTATTCTTGGTAATTCCACGCCAGTACAGTGGGAAATGGACCCGCGCCTTTTAACCATGCCTTCACCTTCGAAAGCCACCCTAACTCCGAGAAAACAAAAATTAAAAGTGAAGATTGCTACATTAAAACGGCGATTAAATATGAAGAGTTCTCAGAACTACAGACTCCGGCAGAAAAATTTGTCCTTACACGCGCAGTCAACCTTGAGTAATTTGTTAAGGAATAAGGCACCGGCTGTAAAAACATTAGTTTATATGCAATGTCTCCACAAAAAAAGAACAAAGTGGACAACCTCTGAAAAGCAGTTGGCTTTATCACTGTATTACAAATCACCAAGAAATTATAAATTTATGTTGAAAAATTTGCACTACCTGGTATATCTACAATACAGTCTTGGTTACAGATTTATAATTTAGAAACGGGGGTTAACACAACTTTGATAAAGAAATTGTCATTGAAGGTAAAAGGTATGCAGGAAGATGAGAAACAATGTGTGTTGATGTGCGATGAAATGGTAGTTAAAAAAGGTTTGGACTATAACAAATTTCATGACAAAATTGAAGGGTTTGAAGATTTTGGATCATTTGGCCAGAAAGACCAACTTGGAACTCATGGAATTGTGTTCTACTTAAGAGGGCTTTTATATAAATGGAAAATGCCGTTTTGTTATTTTGTATCTCCAGGACCGGTGAAAGGTGAAATTCTGCAAAAATTAGTCCTTTTTGTTCTGAATAGATTGCGGCGTTTGTAAACTGCAGCGGATCATTAGTGAGCGTACATAAATTGCAGCGGGCACCGTTCGGGTAGTTTTTGGGACGTACGTAAATTGCAGCGGGGTCATAAAATTAACATTAACATTAATCGACAACTAATCACATCATTTCCTCTCACACTTTATTCACGCTTGGGACTGACGAAATATACATATTAAATATATATTCGGCGTGTTTAAAAATGATGGAAAAGCTTGTTTCCACTTTTTACTTCCTTTTACAATAAAGGAAGTATTGGATTCACCCCAAAAATTCGAAATTGAGTTTTCAACAGATCTTCACGTTTTAGAGTCCGCTGATCCCAAAAAACATATTTTTTTTCATTGGTCTGTGTGTCTGTCTGTCTGTGAACAGAATATCTCAAAAACGGAAAGAGGTATGGCGTTGAAACTTCATATATAAGTTTTGTGTACTATGTAGATGCGACAGCAAGCTTTTGAAGAAAATCGCATAACCGAAAGTACGTGTTTACTCTTGTGGTTTTTCAGTTTTTTTCGATTTTTTCAAAAACGGCTCTAACGATGTTTTTTACTTTACATGTTCATTACATTTTTAATGTGTAGTGATTTGAGATAGGTGATTTTCCAGTTGAATACTTCTAAAATGGGTTTCTTTTCTTTTTTTTTTCTATTTCTTTTATTAACTCCTATTTTAAATAGAACACCCGGTATATTATTACATTTTTGAATTGAGCTTAAAATTCTAGAGAAAATTTTCTCTTGAACTAATACTCTATTTTGTACCGTAAAATTTGTAATTTTTGAAAATTTTTGACAAATGCTTAAAAATTTAAAATAAAATTTTTGGCTAATTATAAGATCACTGTAAAAGGAAGTTGTGTGCGTGTATCACACCAGATTTTTTTAAAAACAAATAACATGCAAGTATTTTTGTGTTTTCGATATTTGTTTTTTTAATCGCCAAATAAAATTACTTCTTGTGCATCACGGTATCGCCGAAGTGATGGCATACTTGCTGCAAGAAACTCAGTCTATTTATAGATCCGTTTTTGTACGCGGACAAACGGAATTCTAAAAACTGTTGTTTATTCAACGCTTCGCGGTTAACTTTTTTCTTGCAGTCGACGCATAATACGGATGGATGTAGGTTTGTAAATCCGTAAATTATATGACCCTTAACAGCGCTATGCCAGTGGCTGTCGGCGCTGTCGCAACGGACCGCACCGCGTAGATACGAAACAAGCAAATTTCTAAACCCTAAGGGTCCCTTCTCACGAGGCGTTTTTGCAGCGCTGCAGAGTGGCGCCGCTGGTAGGGAAACATTGTTTTAAATAGACGCCTTCACACGGAGCGTTCACAGAACGCGCGGTGGCGCATTTGAGCCACTCGTAGCAGACTTCCGCTACCAGAAGCGCGCGCTGCTAGTCGCGAGACCCCTTCACACGGCGTAGAGTAACTCTAACACGGCGCGACTCGCAGCGCTACTAGCGGCGGGCGGTGATTCTCGGAAGCGCAGCCGCAGAACTAAGCCAGTGCTGCCGATTGATACATAATTTTGGCAAGATCATGCCATAATTTTACGTCAGGCCAACGGCAACACTGACTTTTTAGTTTGTTGCGGGTTACCGTTAAATTCGGTTGTATTGTATGTGCTTGTGAAAATGGATAGGGAAGTTTCCAAAATCGACACTGAGGATTTCATATCGGAAGTGGAGAAATCGCCGGCGATATGGAATTCAAGATGCACTGCAAGTGACAAACTACCTATTTCGGTTTCACCTGGCAACGCCGGCGGTATCGCTGCTGAGCGACTTAGCAGTTCTGCCTGCTACACAGTAGCGCCGCAATAACGCGCCACACAATCGCGTACCCTGCCACTCCACGGCGCCACTCTGCAGCGCTGCAAAAACGCCTCGTGAGAAGCCGGCCTAACATTGGACTATGATTTTGTAATATGCGGCAGCACTTGCCGAGAGCGTCAGCGGGGTGAGACGAGCGAGGGGTAAAAATACCTGACCGTCGTTTTAAGACACGGAGGTGAGATATCTTCCCAATTACCTCAATCAACGGTATAACTCAAAGGTATGCAATGCGTGCCATGGCAAAGGCCATAAAGCATCCTGTTGCCCTTTATATCGACCGAACACTAAATACAGATTGAAAAAACGGCATCTACTTGACAATGTTGTATAATGGAAGACTTGATCCTATTAATTTAATGAAACGGCAGTTGGCCGTATCTGAACATTTGCGACGACGAAAACAGACAATAAAGGCGGTATCTAACAAAACAAAAGAAGAAGGCGGCTTCTACACGCAGATACTGCTTTTCACTTTTGCGTTTTGCATATGACGCCTTCTTGTACTTTATAAGTAACAAAATTTCTGTAGATACCGCCTTTTTTCATCTGAAAATCATAGTTACAGTGCAGATATCGATTTGTTACTTGTCTAAAATGATTGGAATTTTGTACCAATTCCAACGATGCCAATAACTCAATTTCGATTTTTTTGTAGATACCGCCTTCTTGCTTATGACGGCAGTATTGAGCTATACACATTTCAAACTAAATTAATCTTCACAGTAATTTACGTTACGAGACCGGAAAGTAGTGTTTTGCAGGTCGAACCAAGTAGATTCGTTTTCTGTATTTCTTAGGTAATCTTCAAAATGTCGCTATAATAAAAGAAACAAATTGTTATTCTTCGTGTAATTCATCTTTGATCGGCATACCTGAAAATCAGCACGTATGCAGGTTTATTACCGACATCGTGGTACAACGCCAACTCTTTTTACTGCAACGTTTCATGCTCTCAAAGAAAGTAGATGTCTTCCAAGCGTTAGCATTCAGGATGTTGCTGAGCAGCAGTTGTTGAATTATAGCTCATGTTTTTCTGTATTTCTTAGGTAATCTTCAAAATGTCGCTATAATAAAGGAAAAAAATTGTTATTCCTCGTGTAATTCTTCGTTGATCGGCATACCTGAAAATCAGCCCGTATGCAGAGTACAACGCCAACTCTGTGGTATATTTGCAGCGCAATCAAAGCGATGAACAACAATTTGCAAAAGTTTCGTAGTCAAAATAATTTATAGGTTATGTGTAAACATCAGTCAGAGACACATTTAATATGCTTAAAACGTACGGCTTCAATATTTCTTTGCTTCCGCCGTTGGTTGCATTCAGTAACTCTCTTTATTATTAACCAAAATTCACTTGCCTTTGAAGCTGTGTCAACAGTTTTAAACAACACAAGTAATAGGCATAATAAGTAATTGTTTGCTGTTATAATATCGCTATTAAAAGTACTGGGAAGTTTGTTTACAAAACCCTGAAAATAGAATCGGTTGATCGCGACTATGATACTTTTCACCGTGTAAACACGGCCTGTAGTGTTCTGCATTATTATAGAGGTATGATTACATTAGCAGTGATTCAATATTAGGTGTAGAAGCTGCACGATATACCCACGAAAGATAGGATGTTGCGCACAAGGGGGCGGCCCTTATTTTGACGTACAACGTCACTCACAGAGTTGTTTAGAGCATTGACTATGCTGACGGTTTGTTTTTCGGCGTTTTTAAATCTTTATTTATTAATTTTACATAGTTTATAGACGATATTTGGTTATCAAAATATAAAAATGCGGTGTGTTTTTGTGGGATATGATTCCGACATCCAGTCTAAACAGAATCCGTGCAAAAACATGAAGTTTTTTAGTTTTCCTAAAGACCCTAACCTAAGCAAGAAGTGGTTACATCTTACCAAGAGAAAAGACAAAGTTAATATAAAAAATCTGGTGTGATACACTCACACAACTTCCTTTTACAGTGTTCTTATAATTAGTCAAAAATTTCATTTTTAATTTTTAACCATTTGTCAAAAATTTTAAAAAATTACAAATTCTACAAAAACGGTACAAAATAGAGCGTTAGTTGAAGAGACAAATTTTCTCTAGAATTTTAAGGTGAATTCAAAAATGTAATAATATACCGGGTGTTTTATTTAAAATAGGAGTTAATAAAAAAATTGAAAAAACAACAAAAGAAACCCACTTTAGAAGTATTCAACTGGAAAATCACCTATTTCACATCAATACACATTAAAAATGTAGTAAAAATGTAAAGTTTAAAAAAATCGTTAGAGCCGTTTTTGAAAAAATCGAAAAAAACTAAAAAATCACTAGAGTAAACACCTACTTCCGGTTATGCGATTTTCTTCAAAAGCTTGCTGTCTCATCTACATAGTACACAAAACTTATATATGAAGTTTCAATGCCATACCTCTTTTCGTTTTTGAGATATTCTGTTCACAGACAGACAGACAGACACACAGACCAATAAAAAAAATGTTTTTTGGGATCAGGGGACTCTAAAACGAGAAGATCTGTTGAAAACTCAATTTCCAATTTTTGGGGTGAATCCAATACTTCCTTTATTGTAAAAGGCGGTAAAAATGCTGTAATTTGTTTCAAACATTTGTGTGAAAGTGATTATAATAGTTATTTACTATACAAGTGGGATAAGAGCATCATTAATACAAGCGTTTGTAAGTTACAAACAACGAGTGCATAGCACGAGTTATGTAATCACACAAGTAACAAGAGATCAATAAAAAAACCAATTAGGGTAGGCTGTGATACGTGTTATACGTTTGGCAGTACTGAAGTGTATTGTCAGTCGATGTCAAATTCGAGATTTGCAGGTTAAGTTTTACGTTAGTCTGTGTCAAATAACAAACAAAACCTAACCTAATATCGAATTTGACATATACTGACAATACACTTCAGTACTGCCAAACGTATAACACATATCACAGTCTACCCTAATTGGTTTTTTTATTGATCTCTTGTTATATTAATGATACATTATCACACAACTATTGTACAAAATTTTATCTACAACTGCCTAAAATTGAGAAAAGTGCATTAAGAGAAATGTCAGATCTGTCATTTTCAAAAATATTTTAGTAGGCAAATGTCATTATGTCATTCATTTGACACTATTTCAGTTAGGTAATGAAACCATTATACCACACAGTTAGGTAATGAAGCCATTACATAACTGAGTGGTGTAATGAGTTTCATTACCATTAACGGAAATAGTATCAAATGAGTGACGTAATAAGTTACTTATCCCACTGTAGTACAATTTTCTTTGTGTTTACAAATTGTATAAATTTTATTTTTATCCATATTATAATACCCTTCAATAGACTTTTTTGTAGTAAATTTTTGCTTTAAAAAATAGTGTATGTGCAATTTTAGTCTATTTTGCACCGCTCTCGCAAGATTCGTGGCGAAAACCTTAAAGGAACATTTTGCAGTAAAAGTAATGCGTTTAGCAGCACAGTTACGCGCAATTAAGACATTTTATATTTTTAAGTTATAAAATAAACCATAGCAAACATTTTTTATATTAGACATTTTTGTACAATTGTGAAAATAATCGCGTTGCAGATAAAAAACGCACAAAATGGGTATCCCCGTAATGAAAATCACTCTGTGAGTGACGTCATGCGCGGGGCAAAAGCAACGACGCTAAAACGATATAAGAAACTCGTAGAAACATTGCATTTGAACAACAATTATTTAGCTGTACCTAAAGGAGAAAAAGCGTATGATAAACTTCATAAACTACGACCTCTTATTGATGCGCTACACGAAAGCTTACTCAATGCATATGAACCCTAAAACAGACTTTCTGTTGACGAGTCCATGATACTCTACAAGGGAAGGTCCAGCATGAAAAAGTATATGCCAAAAAATCCAGTGAAAAGGGGATACAGAGTTTGGGTTCTTGCTGACTCCACCACACTGAGAAAAATAATATTTCTTTTAATTATTATTAGTAGTAGTAAGATAAAATTAGTTAATAGAATGCGGTGATCACTACCTTAATAATAGCTATTTAAGTAACAAGGAATGTAAGGCCTTACAGGGTGTTCCCATTGCTTTTCACCATGTATCAGTTGTGTTTCACTATTTGTCAAATGTAATTCCCATTTGTCCATATTGACAAGTGTTGACAAGAGGGAAAAGCATTTGAGATAAAGTGAAACACAACTGATTCGTGGTGAAAAGCAATCGGAAAACACTGTATTAACATTTGAAGTAGGCAAGTACAAGCCAAGACGAAGTCGCGGCTTGTTGCCTGCCGAAAATGTTAATAGGCGATACATTCCGAGTTATCTTATTATATTTTTCCCGCTGCTTATCGAAATTTTCCTAGATTTTTGACAAAAATCGTTTGGTTTGTCACTTGTCACCAGGATTAGTTTTCGTGAGTCGGGTTACCTGTGAGTGTGACATGTCACATAAACACTTGTAATTTATAAACAAGACGTCTAAATCTGCATCTTGCTATGCTCATTTTATTACCCTAAGAACTTAATAATAATATTAAGTTCCGTTGTCAAGAAAAAGCAGCAAACAAATATAATCACCGACTTACACGTTTTGTTACTAAGGCTGTATCACTAACATACATGAAAGCGGGAAAAAGATACATAATACCACTACAAAAAGGTAGTGTATGTCATAATAAATTTAACTACATACATGGGAAGTATAACCAAGTTTGTGGTAGTAGCTTTTACTACAAATTCGTAAGATACAATCGGGCACGTTTTTAAAAATCTGCAGCTGAAGCTGGTATAACCAGCTAAATAGTCTTCGAAGTGCACCCATATTCAAGGAAGACTGGATGCTAATCCATAAATGCGTCTTGGTAACAAAGTTCTGTGGGTTTTCGAGAAACTTCTAGGCAACATTTGCAAGACACTTTTCAAATAGTAAATTTTAGTTTGTTCAAGTCCTTTAAACGGCCGAGAAGTTTGTAGTGCTTATGTACAAATCCATTATAAATGTTGCTAATAAAAAATACTGTCCAATTATTAATAAAATATTAGACAAACATTTAAAAAACAACGCGTTTTTAGAAGTGTCTCAAAGTAAGTAAGATTATTTCTGAGAATAACCTCTTAATTTAAAACCGTAATTTATTCTTTTAGATCAAATTGGAAAGAATGGTGTTTTGATAGTGTTACCATTGTTATTAACTAGTATTGTGCGTAAAAGAAAAAGGGGTACTTGCTCTGGCAATGAAATACTTAAGTATTCAAAAACCGAGACAGAATTTTTAATTTACGTTGAGGTAGCTTTGCATACACCTTAAAAATAAACACATAATATAGTATTACGTTTATTTCAGGATAATGCAAATTTACAAGGAACTTTAGAAAGAGAAAACAAGTTGCAGGACTTACAGACTAGCGAACAGCCAATGTTGGTATTAATTGGAAATCTGGCAAATCCAAGATCGCCAGTGAAAATTAATGAAATCACTTTGAGCTAGACACTTCATTGAAGGCATTTGTTGACAAGTCGTTTTTCGCATTAAACATTTATAACATTACGAGTAATAGCAAAGTTGATCCGTCCTTTGTTTCAGTGAAAACAGTTTATTCCGATTTATTAATGGAGCAAACTATTTTGTTAAATACAAATTGATGTTTTTGTTGAGTTAATTTTTGTCGTTCTTCATAAGTTAGTTGCCATAAGTTATTTGTTTTGAGTTTTGACTGAGTTTCTTTATTTAGTAATTTAATAGTTCAACCACGTATTGTGAAGATTGTAAACGAGTTTAGTCGCGAAGTTTATTTCGTTCATTTTTCCATATACCATCCTGGACAAATTTCATTTAAATGCGGTGTATATATAAAAAGTTTTCAAACAATAAAGGCTTTAAAGAGACACGTAGAAAAAACTCATGATGCCACCACTGAATGTGAACCGTTACAAAAAGGCACTTTTTTCGAAAATTCAATCAAATTGCTCAATCAAATTCCATATTGAAACTGTTTCAAAAAATTAGATTTTGTTTAGATTCTGATTTTGTAAATTTGAGTGATTATGCTGAAGATGCTGATTACAGCTTTAATGACCAAGAAATTCACTATCTTCGGTTTATTACTAAATTGTAGAAAAATAGATACATACCGCGAACACATATTTTCAAAGTTTTCAGACATCAATACTTACTGGAAAATTAAATTGGAGATAATAAAAAGTCAACTTGTAAACAAATTAATGGTTGCTAAAGTTGATGAATGTGTTCAATTTGAAGTAAGCAATATTTTTGATAAGTTCATAGAAAATAAAGAAACTTCCGTCCTTTCCAAGTGAATATCTTTATATGTATATACAGTGTGTCTACTTAAGTTGGAACCATATGGAAAAACATTTTATTATTGGTTTTAGGAAAAAAAGGTATTCTTGATAAAAAGAGCTGCATGGTCCAAAACTTAAAATGCAACCGTCAGATATCAATTTTTTCAAGCAGTATACGAGGTTTGTCAAAAAATATGAATTTTGCTCAAGAGTAAAGTACGTTTATTTTTGAAAAAATCAAAAATTTTCATGTTTATAGTGGATAAAAGAGATAATGTTTCAAAACTAAACGTAATTTATAACGTTTTCAAATATTTAGAATCAATGTGTAGAAAATTTGATTTTTCATGATAGATCGGTGTAATTGCATATTTGAATGTAATTTTCAATTCTAATCAACGTTTGTCGATGAAAATTTTCGTAGTGTTTGGCGCATATACAACCACGACAACTGGTAAACAATAACAGAATTCTGGTATTATATACGACAGTTTTTTCTCAGTGCACTGGGTTCATAATTACATTTCAAATCTACACCGGCAAGTTACTAGATGCTAAGGCAAGAAAAAACAAGGACGGTTCAAAAAGTGATGTTTATTGCCAGAAGCTGTCGAGATTTATAACAGCATAATGGGAGGGGTTGATCGCTTCGATAAAAAAAAAAGATGCATGAAGTGGAAAGAAGGTCGACAAAGTGGTGGCATAGGATATTCTATTATTTATTAGATGTAGCTCTCGTAAACGCATACACAATGATGAATCTTGTAAAACATTGCGGAGACCAGTTGACATTTCGCCTACACCTTGCTAGACAACTGATAGTTGGTTTTTCAACAAGAAAACGAAACCAGAACCATTATTTATCGAGAAAAAGACGGGAAATATTGGAGTCCCTATAGAAGTAAGAACTGCAAATGTTGGGATGCATCTCCCCAAACAAATTCAAACATACAGGTGTTGTCGGTTTTGCAGTGTCGGGGAAAAGGAAAAAAGACCGAGAATCTAACGTGCAGAGTGTCGGGTTGCCTTATGTCAAAAACCTTGCTTTAGATTGTTCTCTGAATGTCATTTTTTGGCAGTGGTCTATTATGATATGCTTTATCGGACCTTTTCCACTATCTAGGGTGGAAAAAGTCCGATAAAACATATCACTGTTGCTTTAGATTATTTCATGCTGACGCGGACTCCACATGGGGCATGAAAGTTTCCCCTGGAATCACCATCCACGGCCTAGAGGAGGACTTTAAGGCGACACTTCAGAGGGTAAAGAGGTTGCCCTTGAAGCCCACCCAGAAAGTCGAGCTTATTACTACGTACTTGGTCCCGCACTACCTCTACAGATTAGTGATGGCGATTCCGCCGGTAACCATGATAAAATGATTGGATCAGGAGCTCAGAGTAGTATCAGTACGGGACATGTACCACTTACAACAATCGACCACCAACTGCCTGCTGTACTGTGGCAAGCGCGATGGGGGGCTTGGAATCCCCCAACTTCTAACAACGGTGGTCACCTCGAGCATAAAGGCCGGGCTCAAGTTGTGCAGACACTTAGATCCGGTGATGCAAGCTCTCGCGGGAGAGTCGGGCTTGTCGAAATCTCTTCAGACCATGGCTTCCCACGCTGGCATTAGATGGTCCATCGATAGAGTGAAGTATATTGACCTCTGGAAGATGCGTGCTAAGAAGAGGTAGCACGAAAGGTGGGCGACCCTGGGATCTCACGGGAAGTAAGTAAAATCTCATGCTGACGACCCAATCGGAAACGCTTGGCTTCGCGATCCGCGGCGCCTAAAGCCGAGTAGTTATTTAACGGCCCTCAAAATGAGATCAAACACCACGGCAAACCGAGTGGTGTTAAACAGGGCAACGCCGCAGGCGGATTTCATGTGCAGGCAATGTTCGGTCAAGCTGGAAACCCATGGCCACATCCTGGGCCAATGCATTCATACAAAGGCAGCATGAATCCGTCGGCACGACGAGATCAAGGATGTCGTCATGAACGAGTCCCTGAGACGGGACCCAGATGCAAGTGGAGTGCGAGAGTCATAACTACGTTTGCCGAGTGGTACAATTCTCCGCCCGGACTTGGTGAGCAAGAGCCAAGGTCGGGCCGTACTGCTGGACATCACTGTCTGCCAGTTGTCGTATACCTAAATCTTTACGGAAGTACGTTCTTGATGAATTACATTCAGGTCATTTCCCAATAGTAAAAATACAAAATTTGACCAGAAGCATCTGCTGGTGGCCCGGGATAGATTATGACATTGAAGCTATGGTAATAAGTTGTGAAGGTTGTAATTTATATAAAAATAACCCCAGTAAATGAGAAAACCATATATGGGAACCTAGTACTTATCCGTTTCAAAGAATTCATTTAGATTTTGCCAGACCTTTCAAAGGATACAATTTTTTTTCTACTAATTGATTAATTTTCAAAGTGGCCAGAAGTACATATAATAATAGTAGATTATATTATAAGTGAGAGAAATGCATCATTATTGGCGAGTGAGAATTTTGAATCGCGAGTGCCCCAGCATTTCGCTCACGTGTGATATACGACGTTTTATCTTACAGTCGCAATTCTTGTGCCTAAATAGTTTGCGCAGTCAGAATATGTCGCGAAACAAACGTTTTATAATTAGTCGCCTATGATTTGTGATATACGTTTGACAGTACTGAAGTGTATTGGCAGAACTGAAGTGTATTGTCAGTCTATGTCAAATTCGAGGTTCGTAGGTTAGGTTTTGTTTGTTATTTACAGACTGACGCAAAACTTAACCTGAAAATTACGAATTTGACATAGCTTGACAGTGCTACCAACAATGCAGTAGTATAAATAATGAAAACTCACTTGTGAAAAAATAGTTATTTGTTTCATTAGTACAAAAAATGCATGATTTCGGGACAAGTAAGACATATCGCGGGACGACGCGCCGCGCAGCAGAGTCCGGCGAGTCTAAAGCTCGATTTATAAATTGACGCCCGCCCGTTTGACGTTACCGCTGACGAGGCCGCAAACGTAACGCCGACGTTAAACTCTTTGGTTCAAATGTAACCGTTTATAAAATGACGTCGTACGCAAACGCTAACGCTGCACCGCTACCGTCTGCGGCAAAGTTGGGCAAGATTCATGTTTGGCGTCAACGTCTTGCGTCGACGGATTTACTCAACCAATCACAAGGCGAGAAACTTTGCGCGGGATGATTTGATCTGCTGCGCAAGTATCAGAACAGAGAGGTCCTCATTATTAAAAGCGTGTTGTTGGATTTGGATGTGTTTGTTACCGGAGTTTTTTTAGTATTATTTATAAAGGGCAGATTTGATCAGATATTTGTCTCTTTATAAGCTTCGGATCTAGTTGTTTATATAAATTATTGAACACTTTTACACTCATCCTTGTGTATTTAAAAAACTGATCATGGTTCTTTTCTTTAATTGGAAGGAATGTAGCTCGATAAAAACCGTCCTTATAGCGTGTTGTGTATATGGGTCGAATTTTCTATCGTCTCGCCCTTATTGTAGTTGTTCCAACGAAATGGGCTGCAACTAGTATAAGCATACTTGCTGCAGCTAATAGGTAGTTTGCTTCTTGATTGTCCATTCTCATATAATAAATCAAAATTTTGGGTTAGGGCTGCCGATGCTGTTGGCACGTGTGACACTTGTCACTGTTATAAATCGAGATTTAACTTTTAAATGCGCCTGCGTACGTTAAACTATACCGCAATTTATAAAATAGCTCGCCATAGACAACGTCGGCGTTATGTCTACGGCCGCGTTAGCGGTAGCGTCAAACGGGCGGGCGTCAATTTATAAATCGGGCTTTACGCGTCCCGAAAACCCATTTTTTGTGCGAATGAAACATACTATTTTTTTCTCCAAATATACTCATAAATTCGGTAATATGACTTATTATTTAGAATCAAACATTGTAGGTTATATTGTAGAACTGTCATGGTGCAAATAAACAATCACTATACGGGGAAATTAAACAACAACGACTACGATTTCCGAATATTGACAAAGCGTTTGTGTTTTATTTAAAATTTACCATGCAAAACCCTACCTTGCATCCATTTTTGTACTACTACAAATATGAATCGAAAAGTGTACAGTTGCCAAGGTAATTGGTGAACATCCCGAAATGACTTACTTTTTATACAAAATTATTCGACAATATGGCGTCTTATCCGTGTGGTTGGAGGAAAACTTCATTTTAGTCACTGAAAACAGTTGTATAATGTATGGTAATAGGCGCTACTGCAAGATAAAAAACATTACAGCCGAATCTACAATAAGTAAATGCAGAGAAATGTTTGCAACATTTGGTTTACCAGAGGTTGTGGTTACAAATAACGGTACTATTTTTACAGGTCACAAATTCCAAAATTTCTTAAAACTAAATCGTATAAAAGCAAAGACCACAGCCCCATGCAATCCATCAACGAATGGTCAGGTAGAAAGATTCGTCCAAACTATAACGCAAAAACTCAAATCATTAATACGCAAAGGTCAAAATGTACATACAGTCCTGCAAAACATTTTATTCCCATATCGCATTATGCCACACCAGGGCACTGGGGTATCTCCATCAATAAAAATATTTAACAGAAATATTAGATAGCGTTTGTATTTGCTACGCTATGCAGACAAATCAAATACAGAAGATGTAAACAAAAACATCAAAGTTAAAAAATTTAAAGCAGGAAACTCGGCATTATCTTACGAAGAAGGGGAAAACTACATTACGATATTCAATTGGACAACGGTAAAACAATGAAAAGACATCTAAATCAAATTAGAGCAAACTCTGTACCCTCTAAATTAGATTTTAATTGGCCAGTAGAACACACTGGTCAATGCGAAAATAATGCTCCTGCTGTAATGACTCCCCAAGCTCAATTGATTCCTGAGACCCCTGAAGCAAGGCACGTGGTACCAAGCGTACATAAATCAAACAAGTAGAGACACTCACTGGCGGTTCCTTTGATATTAAAATACAGATTTGGATGACCTTGAACGGCTCCTGGGGGGGTACTTTCCGATGGTACTAACAGATGGCGCCACTAAGTTATCACATATGATTGGTAGCAGAGCTAGTAACTGGCTCTGATTGGTAGAATTTTGTGCTGCCATCTGATAGTCAAGCTTAGAAATACCCCCCGAGTTACTGTCCCAGGCACTCTAGACATGTTTCAACATTTGGCATGAGTGTCTCTACTTGTTTGATGTATGTACGCTGGTGGTACCGACTGCACCACAGTTACCAAGGTCGAGAAGAATTACACGTATTCCTAAGAAGAATTGTAGAGATACTTGTAATATGTATATAGGTGCTTAAGTGATTTATTTTTCTTCTTAAAAATATATTTTAATGTTAGTAAAATATTTATTTCAATGTTAGTAAAATTTTTAAGGAAAGGATGCTTTATGCGTTAGTTTTAGTTACTTAGAATATTATACAGTTACATTGTAAGATGGTGGTTGGCAACAGGATGAGGAAACACGGGAGTGACTAACTCCAGAGGGCACTCTCGATCATACCATTAAAATGAATTTAAGTTTGTAATAAGCTACGAGTGTATACTTATTTCTACAACCTACAAATACAACAGAGTCATTAGAAGTTTGAAGTCTCATTTTCAAAAACAATTACTGATTTTAAAAATTGTAGAAAATTTTAACAATGTAGTCTAAGAGAATATTTCCCTTCTGGATACCATAAGAACGATAAACAACGCATGGTTACGACTTGACGCGACAACCATTCGAAATGCTTTTCCCAATGGAGGACTGCTACTACAAAATGAATCAAATGAATTTGAAGAAGAACACGATCTCCTTATTGCGGAATGGTTAAAATCGCACCAAATAAATTTCGACAATGATACAGTTGAGGAATATAACAGCGTAACATTTAGCGTATTTAGTGGAAAGAGGTGTAATATCGACCAGAGGCTAATAATCGACCACAGCAATAATTTAAAAATCACCGCTCATACTTAAAACCTGACATGTGTTGCCATCCGTAATAAGGCCCTGAAACAGTAGTGGTCGGCTTTGTTGTGTGTGTGAAATTACGACGGAGTTTTGGTCGTTCTTATAAATTTTTGTATAATTTAACATTTTACTGCTTTCTTCATTAAGGTAAGTGTTCTTTACGAATGGTTATTTTACTCAATTTGTATTGGTCTTGTTGAGGGGTTGTAACTGACAAATTTTTGACTTGGTTAGATTACTTGAAAAGTAATAAGTTAGGTAACCCTGATAGATCTAATACCGAGTGACCATAAATGGTTGTGAATATGGTTGTGATTTTTTTTCTTAGGTTGGCACTGTTTATATTGGTGGAACTGTAAGTCTATGTCAAATTCGAGGTTAGCAGGTTAGGTTTTGCGTTAGTTTTGACAAAAACTGACGCAAAACCTAACCTGCTAACCTTTGACATAGACTTACAGTGCCACCAACATAAATAGTGCCAACCTAAGAAAAGAAATCACAACCATTTATAGTCACCCGGTATAAAGAAAGTGTAACGGGTAATACCGGCCAAGGTGATCGATATTACTCACGAGTGGTCGATTTAACCCGAATCAACACTGATTGTTGTTTTCAAATTTCTAGATTCCGAAAAGATATGTCAGAAAAACCACTCGCTCATCATGGGCCGAAGAATCCATGCAAAGCGCTGTCAAGGCAGCGCAAAGAAAAGAATTCAGCATTAGAAGTGCAGCAAAACATTTCGAAGTTCCTTATGGTACTCTTCAGGATCGCTTGAGCAAACGATTTCCCAATAAGAAACTAAAGCTGGGTAAAAATGCAGTTTTCACTCGTGATCAAGAAACAGAACTTACAAATCACGTATTGCAATTATCTAAGCTATTTTATGGTTTAACTCCAAAAACTGTTCGAAAGTTAGCGTATGATTACGCATTTAAAAATGGTATAAAAATTATTTTAATAAAGAAAATAATATGAGAGGTAAAGACTGGCTTCATGGTTTCATGAAACGTAATCCTAGATTGTCGCTAAGAAGACCAGAAGCAACTAGTCTGAATAGAGTACTTGCTTTAAATCGTAAAGAAGTTGATTTATTTTACAGAAATTTAGAGACACTAATAGAAGAACATAATTTTAGTTCTCATCGTGTATTTAACGTGGATGAAACGGGAATAAGTTGTGTGCATCGACCATCTCGTGTTCTCGGATTGAAAGGACAAACGCAAGTTGGGACCATCACAAGTGGCGAACGAGGTCAGACGACCACCGTAGTTTGTTGCGTAGGTGCTGCGGGACAGTATGTGCCCTATATGTTTATTTTTAAACGAATAAGAATGAAAGAAAGCTTGGGTAGATGTCGACCCACAGGTTCACTTTACAGATGTTCTCCACCCGGATGGATAACTGAGGAGCTCTTCCCCGAGTGGCTCAAACACTTTGATCGTTTCGTGAAAGCTTCTATTACAGATCCAGTGCTATTAGTCTTAGACAACCACAGTACTCACTCTAATCTACATGCATACAATTTTTGCCACGAGAATGGCATCAAAGTTTTATCACTGCCGCCACACACATCTCATAAGCTACAGCCCCTAGATGTGTCGTTCTTTGGGTCTTTGAAGACTGCTTATCATCAAAAATGTGATCAGTATATTAAATCCAAAAACTACGATAGAATTGTCTTGTCGGACGTAGCAGAGTTGATCGGAAGAGCCTTCAATAGAGTTGCTACTATAGAAAAAGGTGTAAAAGGATTCCAAGTCACTTGTATTTATCCTATGGATAAGTACATCTATTCGGAAGAAGAATTTACTAAACTAAACTCAGCAACAAACGAAAACGAAGAACCGGGCGTTAGGGAAGACGCTTCAGTTCCAGTTCCAAGTAGTTTATTTACAAATAATAATCGTGAAATTGATAATCGCACACTTCCACCTAGCAGCAGTTCAAATCCTAAAGAATTACAACCTCCATTAACTCTAAAAAGACGGCGCCAACGTACTTCTCCATCTGATTCGGAAGAATGTGAGCTCCAGGAAGTTCTCGATGATGATATAACAGATGATGATGCTTTAAGTGCCAGAAATTTGGCCATCTGCAAAAAGACTGTCGTAGTGCGTCTGCTTGCGGACACTGTTCGGAAGCACACGACACAAGAACGTGTAGCAAGCGTGACGGTGTGCCGAAGTGTACTAACTGTACAGCTGCCAATATAAGAGATAATGCGCACGAAGCTAGGTCGGCGAAATGCCCTATGTTGGCGAGGAAAACATCACAACTTATCTCAAACATTGACTATGGTCTATAAGTACAAACTAAATATTATGCAGGCAAATACGCAAAACTCGAGATTGGCAACCACCAAATGCAGGACATACGCAGAGCATAAAGATATTGATATTATTTGCTTTCAGGAACCGTATACCTTCGTAAGAGAGGAGATACATAAAATACCAAGTTTTGCTCCCTTTAGAACCGCTCACACAAGAAGAAGCAAACCATTGAGTGCCACTGTGTGCCTAAACAGGGAATTAGATGTCATCTACAACGCCCAATGAAAGATGAAAGAATAACGGTTTGCCACATAACAAGTAATTACAGTAAATTAGTGCTGCTTAACGTTTACTTTCCATGGGATCAAGATATAGCGCCCTATCTGACAAGAATTGAACATATAATAGGAGTATACAGGAACATCCCGGTTATTGTAATGGGGGATTTCAACTGTAAATCAACGTCCTGGTACTCGAAGCGGACAGACGCAAGAGGAGTTGAACTAGAAGACTTCATCAGTACCCAAGACCTGCACATTGCAAATAAAGAAGGCAAACCTTATACGTTTTCAACGGCGAACGGTGAAGAAAATATTGATATAACAATAGTAACCGGCCAGATCCTTAACAATGTCAAGTATTGGCAAGTGGTTACCGAGGCAAGTTGCAGCGATCACAGGGCGATCATCCTGGGTTTGGAGTACTCGTGCAACAGCGAAGAGGCTAAAGTGAAATATAAAGTAAACATCAAGCATGTTGAAATGAATGTGATTCAGACCAAAGCCATGAAGCATTGCAAGTATTACCATTACAAAGCAGACCAAGTGTAGACAAATACGTCGAACGTCTAACAAATGCATTACAGGAGATGATAGAAACGTCTTGTAGGAAAACAAAAATTATTAACCGGCAAAAACCTTGGTGGAACAACACGTTACAAGATTTAAAAATACAGGTGAACAGAGGTAGGCGAGCATACCAGCGTCTCAGACGGCGGAACAGAAACCCCGAGATGGCCAGAAAAAATTACCTTCGTTTACAGGAGGCGTATAAAGAAGAAATAAGGCGCGCTAAAGAACGCACGTGGCAGCAGTTTTTAGAAGAACAGTTGGCTAGGAACCCTTTTGGTGTCGCATACAAAATAGCAGCCGATAAAATTAAGCTAAATAATGTTCAACACAGTGTGTACAAAACAGACGGAACATCAACTGTGGCTCAAGAAGACACACTTCAAGAGATTCTAGCAACCTTAATCCCAGACGATAACAGAGTAGAAGAACTCGAAGAACATGCTATAAGTCGGCAAAGAGCCGAAATAGCAAATGGCAACGCGGACATAGAATGTGAAATAACTGAGGAAATGGTGGACCTTGCGGTAAGGAATATAACTCCATATAAAGCTCCTGGAAATGACAGAATTCATGGAAAAATAGTTATATCCATACATGAAGAAAACGCTCGTGAGACTATATCAAGCCTGCTTCAGGCTAAGCTACTTCCCCAAACAGTGGAAAACAGGAAAATTGGTAACCATTGTAAAGAGTGCAGACAAGGACCCAACTGATCCAAAATCTCTACGGCCGATCACATTACTTTTGAACTTGGAAAGATACTTGAGCGAATCATTCTTCAGGAGATCCTAAAAGAATACCCGGACAGGGAATTTCACAGTGACAACCAATATGGATTTAGAAAAGGGAGATCCACAATTGCAGCGCTGACAAAGCTCACAGACTACATAAAAGAACCTGGAAAGCACCCCATAAAATGGCACCCAGGCCATTACTAGGAAAACATTATTCCTGAATGAATGATATCCTGAAGGACCTGTAGGTCGAAACCGCGACGCCGCCGTGTCCTGAAGAGTGCATGTGTATCGCATATGTATGTTTCTCCGCCGACAGAATATAGGTTGAAACCGCAACCTCTGTATTCGACCAGGCCAGAATTTAGAGTACAAATTGTACTCATCCTGTATATAGATCCCGAAGGAACGCCTGTTAAAATCTAGCACCCTCGCGTTTCCCAGTTTGAATGTTTTCTGTGTTATCCCTGCATTGTTTTGAGAACCCCCTTGAAGGAGGTGCCCACCGAACTCCCGTTTCCTCCGAAGGGACCGGCATATGTAACGCTAGCTCCCGTTTGAATCCGATTAATTCAATATTAAATAATATTTGCTGATTTAAACGTCGCCGACCTTTAGCGTTATCAAGAACCCGGCGTGTCCCAGCAAGATAAGATAGCGCAGCCGAAGTTCCGCCCGTGAAAACAGCGCAAACAAAGGTATGACGCGCGCCGTTTCTCCCCACCTAACAGCATTTCAAGACCTATAAAACCAGTTGCAGAGTGTATTTCAAGAGAGATTCCCCAGAGATTTCCCAGAGATACCTGATACTCCTCCAGCAAACACCTAGTTCCCGATCCATCCTTCATCCTGCCCTGTTCAGAGAGTCCCTCCGCCAAGCCGTCCTGAGGCTGAGTTTAATTCAGTGGTTCTATAAGAACGCCTGGAACGCCAGTTAATTATCCTGAAAATCCCTGACAGCTGAGTTTAATTCAGTGGTCTATAAGAACGCCTGGAACGCCAGTTAATTATCCTGAAAATCCCTGACAGCTGAGTTTAATTCAGTGGTTCTATAAGAACGCCTGGAACGCCAGTTAATTATCAGCTATAATTTACCAAGGGCAGTGATAATCACCCGCAATAATTTTGACAAATAACAACCCAAAAGTGCTTGCCTAGAAATAACCCTCGGCTTCGCCTCGGGTTATTTCTTAAAGGCAACGCACTTGAGGGATGTTATTTGTCAAAATTATAAGGATTTATCACTGGCCGCGGTGAATTCGGAAAGATAAGTTCTTAAATAAATTAGCCATTTTCTGACAAATTAATTTGACACTTCATTATAATAATATTATGTTGGTGGCACTGTAAGTCTATGTCAAATTTAAGGTTATCAGATTAGCTTTTGCGTCAGTTTTGACACAGACTGACGGAAAAGCTAACCTGCTAACCTCGAATTTGACTTAGATTTACAGTGCCACCAACTTGTGATAGGATACTACTGAAATTTAATTAGGTAGTTTCCATAGTGATTGAAAATCACCCTAGGGTCGTTTTCACTTCAAGTGTGGTCTGATTTGTCAAACTGAGTCACGTGATTAAAAATAATCAAATTGGATTGGTCTGCAACATATGTAAGAACTTATCCTGAAAATAACCTACGCCGAAACCCGTTGGTCAAATAGCAATTAACGTAATGTCAAAATCCCAGCTCTCTTGTATTTTAAATTCACCGCCTTGCTATTAGAAGCAATCGCTAACGTAATATTTAAAATCCCAGCTCCCTTGCATTTTAAATTCACCGCCGTGCTATTCAAGCAGAATTAAAAGCTTCAAGCTACCTAATTAGAATTTACCTGAATTAATCCTGGATAATTGTAGCGGCCGTCTTGCTTGGGAACTCTGCGGACCGCACTGATAGCTTCGCCAAAGAGCTCTCCTGCAGGTGTCGAGGATTGATAACCTCAAAAGTCACGCCGAGTCGGAGTTTCATTTCTTCAAGCGAAGCCCCGTCGGGCGGCGAATTCCGCGGAGTATTTCACCACCGAACTGTAGTTACCCGTATAGGGTGAGAACCCGCGTTAGCAGTTTTAATGTGTTATTTGTTTACAGAAGCCATAAACCGCAAACCGGCGAATTTGACAGATTTCACCGCGCCGCCAGCAGCACGCAGTTCAACGCCGTTCGGGAAGCGCCGACAATTCTCGACGCTTTCGAAGCGGAGCTCCTAGGAAGTTGACAGACCCTGCCGGCACGGACGTGACGCGGGTTGCAGCAGCCGCAGGAACCGACAACGTTATTTCAAACCAAAAATGTAAATTTTGAACAATAGAATTCTGGTTTATTTCCTTACATGAATATTTACTTATGTACAATAGATATATAAAATAAATGTTATACAGGATACTCCGTTAGTGTGTTTTGCTTATTTATGGTATATCTGAGCTAACGAACGAACCCTATCTCCGAAATATGAGCTAACCCGTGGTAGATAAATAGTACAACCCCTGAAAGAGGGGCGGATATTACAGCCTAACAATATTCGTCGATATCTCAGGCGCGTTTGATAATTTATGGTGGCCTGCATTAATAAATGAGCTTGATGAAAAAGGTGTATCAAGTGGAGTAATCGGGATTGTTAAAAGTTATTTAATGGATAGAGCCGTGGAATATTCTACAACGAATACAACAGTTACAAAACCTGTAACTAAAGGATGTCCGCAAGGGTCCGTATTAGGACCAACTTTATGGAATGTAATTATGGATTCTCTATTGCGCACTGTCTGGCCTGAAGGTGTTTAATTTAATTTAATTTAATTTAATTTAATTCGCACTCAGCCAACAGCCGTTAGGCCAATTATAGGCGTCGCTGTGCAGTTATGAGGACTTCCAACCCCACTAACGACTGTCATGATGTTGTATGACCGCCGGGACCAACTTTTTTCCGTGATAGCTGTACCACGAGGCGCCGAGAGATGCAGCCGTGGAACTCCCATCCAAGTTCTGACCAGAGACAGCGTTGCTTAACTCTGCTGATCGAACGTGGACGCTTGTTCAAGCTACACCACTCGGGACCCTTTGTGTTGGTGTCATAGCTTACGCTGACGACTTCTCAATATGTATTCGAGGAAGAAACCGATTGGAACTTGAAGAAAGGGCAAGCATATGTATGAACCTAGTGAAAAGATGAGCAAATCAAAGTAAATTAGCCGTCTCCGAGAGGAAAACAGAATATGTGGTTTTCTCTAACCTATCGGCAAATAGAAATCCGATTATCAGGTATGACAACAAACCAATCAGGAGAGTGACTTCAACGAAATGTCTCAGGATCATCCTGGACCACAAACTGTCCTATATCAAACATGTGGAATACATCACAAATAAATGCAGAAAAATATTTCAATCTTTGAGAAGGCTGCTTAGAAGAAATTGGGGAAGAATTGAAAAGTATTACGATGCACTAAGAGACATCTACCTTAAAGCTATACTACCGATCTTGACATATGGAGTGGACCTATGGGGCCATCGCATAACAAAGGTATCCATTAAAAGGCAACTGCGAAGTACCCAAGCAACCTGCCTTAGGGTAGTTATTGGGGCATATAGATCCACCCCATGTGAAACATTGTGTGTTTTAGCCAAAATACCTCCATAACATATACATCTACAACTAATTAAATCCATGAGTGAGTTACGAAAAACAGGCACAACCCAATTTTTGGGTAACGAAATAATAGCCCAACAATTTAGATATTGGACTGTGGTTCAGCAGTGGACGTGGTCTATTGTAATTAAAGCATGGCAATCTGAATGGGACAAGGCAAATACAGGCAAGACACACCTACGTGCTAATACCAACAATTCAGACTTGGATAGAAGCTAGTACAAGCCGATTAAAGAGAAAAGTGGTTCACCTCCTTTCAAGCCACGGAAATTCAATGGTACATTTGCATAGAATAGGTAAACAAGATTCTCCGAACTGCGCGACGTGCCAAATCGAGGACTCACCGACCCATCGATTGTTCTACTGCCGAAATTACGAAGAAGTAAGAAGAGACCTGCGACTTCAACCTGCTGAACTCCCACTTTACCCCGCCATCCTCTTTGAGGGTATCTGGGCGGACCTGAATTTGTTGGAAGTTTTTGAGCCAAACGACTTTCCTTAAAAGGACTCATCGATCTACTGCCGAAATAATGAAGGTCGCCCAAACCTTTCTTTGAGAGTATCCGGGCGTAACTGAACTTTATCTTAAATTGAAGCAGAAGTAAATGCGGAATTCGGGGTTAAGGATTTAGGTACCCCGCTCCGAAACTGAAATACTTCAGAAAAATCCACCACCATCCACACAATACTTACCAATAGGAATTAAGGCTCGAATGTTTGGGAACTTGGTCAACTTAGTTTCTATCTTTTTATTTTATTTTATTTTATTATTTTTTTTGTAAACAAATATGTGAATTTAATAACTTTACATCCCTTCCAGTTCCTAAACATGCACACATTGCCAGATAAACACCTTTTTCCGTACGTGTGAGGACTGTGGTTGTTAACCACAGGGGTGGTGATGGGGCCTCCTCCTTTTTTTTCGATGATGAGGACCCAACTATTCAAATAAAAAACAAATCTCTAACTGACATTTGTCCGTTACCCACTCCAAAGGCTAGGACCATGATTAAGAGAAAACAGCAGTATCAAATTCTGACGTCTACTCCATTGAAACTGATATTGGAAGAAAAAGAGAAGAAGAGACAAAAAAAGGGTTGACAAAAGTACAACAGTTAAGAAAGAATTACATTCCAAAAAGGACAAGAAATATGACAATAAGAAAAAAGAGTTCAATTTGCCACGAGTTAAATGATTAAATCGGAAAAACAGCTTTTTAAAAATAAACTTTATTTCGTAATTACAGGTAAAAGCAAAAACCGTCTTAACTCTGTTACAAACAAGCAAAGAATGAATCTAACGTTTTACATAATTCGCAATGTGGCAAAGAGATAACGATGAGCTGGGATGTGCCTTATCAGCGTGGCGTCGTGTTCTTGATAAGCAGGTGCACGTAACTCTTCCCTCCTTAAGATGAAAAAATAACGGAGTTGTTTTTTGGATTCTGGCCCATTTCCACTTCTTCAGCTTCATTTTGATTTTCCTTTTGGGCTGCCTTTGGACTTTCCAATGATTTCTTGCATTGTTTTCTAAACGTTAACATAAACAGCACAATGATTGCGAGAATTAGTAGACCAATCAGGGTGCTAATAATTGGGGTGGTGTTTGCCGGATGAACGATCTCTTTGATTGGTGTTAGTTGCCTTGCGATTTCACTAATTTGGTAAATTTCTTCTATGTCCAGTTTTGTAAAATTTAAAGTCTTGTGTTGCTTCAAAATTTCAAAGTGTCCTATGCCAAACTTCGGTAAAATGAGCGGTTTGCCTTGTTGCAATTTAACGTCATTTATAAATTTCTTGCCGTCCACTTGGATTTCGCACAATTTGGGAATCTTTATTAGGGATGGAAGATTTATTTCTAAATATTGGTCCGATTTGCATTTGAAAAACAGCCTTTCTTGATTTGCAGGAATTATCAACACTTCTTCTTGGGTGACTTGCTTGATGATGGACTCTTCTATAAATATTTCGAGGGCGTGACAGTTTTTCGCTGGATTGCCTTCGAGAAGCCTAAGGGTGCAGTTGTCTTCCACAATGAAGTTTTCGGTGCAATAAAATGTTTCCTCCAGTACCGGGCATTCTTCTTTCTCGAACTGGGCCTTGGAGTTTTTCAGTGCCAAATATCGGTGTTTTGGAATAATAATTTGGTGGGTTTGGATAATTGGATAAAGACGGTAGAAGTCCAGGACTTCGGTTCTTATTATAGGGATGTGTATAGCAAAAACTAATTTAGAGTTTACAAAAGTTACTTGCGTTCCCAAAAATTGGTAGTACGTGAGGAGATCTTTGAATTTCGGAATTTCTGTTTTACTGTATATTTTTTCTAAGTAATTGAGCATCTCTCGGAGTTCATAACTTGATATTATTGAATTATGTAGGGTATTCAATTTCGAGAATACTATAGCATTTTCTATATTGTCTATGAAAGTTATTAAAATTTGACAGTCCAAATTCAATTGAGAGATTGTGCCTTGAAAAGTAATGTAAGTACTGAGGTCATTAATAGTATTTTGAACTGCTGCCTGGAAAGTTTTTAAGTCATTTTCAAGTTTTTCTTGATTTTTATTTAATATTATTATTGTTTTATTGTAGTTGGCAATTAGTTTTTTGGATAAAGAAATTTGTAAATTTATTTCATGCCTTAAGTCTTTCTGATTTTGTTCTAGTACATTAATATCGTGATCATAACGTTTTCCGTCGTCTGCATCAAGATTGCCAAAAAGCCACTTATTAATTTTGCCTATGCCATTAATTGCGCCTCTTTTATTTCGAATATGGGGGTGCAGATTTTCGAATTTTTGTTGAATTGTTTGAATTAAATATTTTGATCTGAGTAGCATGCCTTCGGCTAAGCCATGATAGGATATAGGGTTTGTAATATTTACTTTGCTTATACTATCTCTAACTACGAAAAATTGTTTCTTTAAGTTATTTAACTGATTAATAATTACGTTTAAATCTAAGTAATGTAAAAATGTATGCTTACTATAAACTATTCTAGCATTTCCTAACTGTATAGGAAGTATAGGGTTGTCAATTGTTTTGATTTTAATATCCTCATCTATACTACGTACTCGTAATATTTGAAGGACCAGGAATAAGGTTAGTAGCCTCATTTCGCTTAGGTTCCTGTAACAAGGAATTAATTTTAGGTTTTCTAGCAATATTTTTATGGTATGTTCCTTTGTCCGTGATTAACTTAATGTCAGTTTCTTCTAGTATTTTAGCCTTTTTAAATTTTGGTAACTTTTTATCTCGAAATTTTGTTTTCAAATATGCAACTTTTTGATTTTCGAAATTTGGAGGAGCATTTCGATTTTCATTGTGTTTGGAAATAATATTTTCTTTGGCATTTTCATTAGCGTCTTTGATTTTTTGATATAATTTGTTGGATGTTTCTTTATGGTCCTGAATGTAGTCTGATACAATAACATGATCATTTAAATCAAAGGGATTGGTATTATTGATGTGACCTTTTATAACTTCGAACGGGGTGAATTTTGTGACACTGTGAATTGCATTATTGTAACCTAATATAGCTCGCTTCATAAGCTGGTTTGAATTGAGATTTTTGTGATCTTCTTTTAAACAACGAAAATGTTCAATTAGAGTGGAATGAAATCGCTCCACTGGGGAGTTTGAATTACTGTTTTTTGGAGTTGTGTAGTGGAGTTCTATACGATGCAATTTACAGAAATTTTCTAGATCTTGATTCTTAAATTCGGTACCACAGTCAGTCGTTATTTTTTGAGGTAAACCGTGGTGTGAGATGAAATTTAAAAGATTTTCCACTACTGCTATGCCTGTGACAGGATCCAATTGGTACGCTTGACCGTAGCGTGAAAATGCGTCAATAATAGTCAAATAACTTTCGTTAGCTATTTTAAATGTGTCTACATGAATGTGTTCGAAGGGTTTTGAAGTTGTTGGAGTAAGATTGAATTTAATTACTGGAGGATTTCGATCGTATTTGTTTTTTAAACATGTTTCACAGTTGTTAACATAATATTCGATATCTTGTGCCATTTTCGGCCAATAATATCTCGAAGTTAAAGACATTTTCATTTCGTTTATTCCTCTATGACAGGATTTGCTAATATGATAGTATTCAAGTTTTTGTTTTTGTTCTTCTAACGTTTCTACGTCTGTAAGAAATTTAGTACAGTGAATAAGCTTAAAAGACGAGTTTTTAAATATTTCTTGAACGGTTAGAGCAAAAATTTTGGGTAATGAGGAATGCTGAAAGTAAGCGGCATATATTTGCTTAGGATCTATGTACTCTTTAAGAAGTTGCATAACGTGATATTTGACGTTAATTTTCGGCAACGTTATGTAGAACCTTGAATTTTCAAAAATTACCTTTTTTCGACATTGTACTGAATCGATGTCGCCGTTTGTTATAAACAATTGATTTTTATATGTGTTTAAAGACCGTTCTGTTATGGGTATAGTACAAATAGGGTTTTCTTGAGATGTATGTACTGTTTCTAGATCAGTTTCGTCGTTTTGCTGTGTTGTTACGGGGGTTTAATTTGGATATCAGAAATTACGTTAACTTTTGGATGATTTTCACCTAATGATTCCAGTATTTCGGAAATAGTATCATTATCCAAATATGGAATCGGTTGGTTTTCGTTTAGTGCTTCTTGAATTACTTGATCGATATCTCCTAGATTATTGTCAATAGAAGAGGTTTCTAAAGGGTTAAAATCAAAATCGGGTGGATTGAAAAGTTTATCAATATTGAGTTCGTTAACTAAAATTTCTCCATTATACACAGTAACTGGGAGATTCTTAATCAATTTCTCCTCGGGATTTACCGAAAACGAAAAATTAACATCAACGGGTTGTCGAAATTTAAACGGAATTTGCACATGCGGCCCTATTAATTTTTTGTTAACTAAATCAATATTAAGATTCATTCGAATAAGATCTTCTAAGCCTATTACTCCATCGAAGTAATCGTGAAAATCAAATAAAATGAAATCAATTTCGTGGTCGCTATGGAATTCCGAAAATGCTGGTATCATTGCCTGATATTTAACATTTTTGCTCCCAATAGCTGTTTTTATTACGGTATTAGCGTGATAAATTGTTTGCGGAAAAAAATATTCTACTACAGATGGTTTAATAATTGATCTAGAACTACCTGTATCAATCAGTAATTTTAATTTTGGGTTTTCAATTTCTACGTAAGGTAACGCATTATGGGAGGAGATATTTATTTCTGCTAGGTTTGTTTTTTGTGTTCGGCAGTCCAAGAGAAAATTTTCAGTTCCATTGGTATCCGATTCAATGTTACTTCCGTAGTATTGTACATTATTATAATCGTTTTCGCAAATTTGATACTGATCCTCTAAAGCAGGGGTCGGCAACCTGCGGCCCGCGGGCCGCATGCGGCCCTTTGCAACTTTTTCCGCGGCCCGCCAAAGCACCAATATAACTTTAGGAAAAATCAACAAACTTAGAGCGTAAGCGTGCCGAAATGTGGCCGGTGACAAAAATGCGCGACAAACAGAAGCATAGTGGGAAACCTATTTTACTGCGCAAGTTTAATCCCCATTCCCCAGCGAATACGACGTCTCGCTTAGGAAGTGTAGCATTCTTTCTAGTGATGGGCACAATCGGATGATTTCAATAATCGGAATGTTCCATTTCGAAATGTTTATAAAATCGGAATATCATCCGATTATTTTACATTCCGTAAATGCAAGCAAGGGAAAACGAGCGAAATAACAACAAGCGGAAGGAAGATGAAGTGCGTGCAAATTTACGATGAGAGCACTCGCCGTCGCGCCGTAAGCCCTTATCTGTGTTGGCATCTATTGTTTGGGTTTGTAGGACGGTCAGTAATAGCTATTTACGTTATTAGACCGGTAGCAACATTTTTATGGCCGCGCCAATACTTTACAGGTCGAACCGTAGGGCGAGACCCGTATGTTTGGCAAAGCCATAAGAATTCTACCGGTCGTGTATCGTATAAGATTTTTTAGGATACTGCATTGGTAACTAGCGTTTACATTGTTACAAACGAGTCCGGTAGATAAAATTTACCGGACTAGACCAGTAGTAGTTCTATTACTACTGGTCTAGGCCGGTAAATTTTATTTTTGTAACTATGTAGACGCTAGTTAGCAATGCAGTATCCTAAAAACAATTTATGAGTTTGAGTCGCACAGTGGGATATGAGGAAATAAAATATTTTTTCAAATTATTACAGTAGTTACGTTAATAGACTTTCGGAAAATGGTAGTGATATTTTAAAGTTTAATAGCACATAAAGTACATAATAGATAGTATAAAACAATACTTGAATTTGAAGTCTGTAGGTGTACTATCTAATAATTAATCTACGAAATACCACTGCCATTAGTGCCATTCACGTATCATACACGTGCGCACACGGCGCGACCCGTCGACATTCGCCAACCAGCATATAGCAGTCAAGTGAGTCAATACAACATTCCGTATTCCGTTCAGTTCAAATTGGCATTTCGTTTTCTCATTTTGTGTACCGAATAGTAAAATAATCGAATTCCGAAAGTTCCGAATTTTGTGCACCGAACAGTAAAATAATCGAATTCCGAAAAGTTCCAAAATAATAGGAACCTTCCGATTTTTTGAACAATCGGAAACTTTCCGATTATTCATTCCGGATAGGTCCATCACTAATTCTTTCATTTCGCCAGTTTGCTATTGTTTGTTCATATGTGCGTTCATGTTGGCAGCCGTATGACGTTTCACTACAATATTTTATATTTTTTATATTTATATATTTTATATTTACATATTTATACATATTTAATTGGAATTGTATTTTCTTTTTTTTCCCTTTTAAGAATTGTAAAATTTTTGTTCTCTAACATTATTGTTATTATAGCATGTCAATAAAAAAAATTTTTTTCTATATTTATTTTTAATAATATTTATACTCGTATATGATATAAAAGCACTATTTAAGTTACATTTGAATGTGCGGCCCGCATAAAAAAAATTATTTTGAAAATGGCCCGCCGTCCGAAAAAGGTTGCCGACCCCTGCTCTAAAGGGTAATTTTGTGTCTCATCATAATTAAAAGTTTCTGAGTCAAAAACATTGCAAGAATCTACATTCTCGCTATCGCATTCATTTGAGTGTAATTCTTCGAAAACAAAGTTTGGTCTTTGTTGGTTAGGGTGTCTATGAAAATTTTGAAGATTGTTTTGAGAGTTTTCATTAGAAAACTGCGGTTTATTAAATTGTTGCGTAGGGGATCTTTTCGAAAACGTTGTTGGATGTCTCGATGTCGTTGACATGGGCTCCGGTTTAGGCAATTGGTTTGTTGGAATTTGGTTTGGTCTAAACACATTACGAGGTGGACCAAAAACTTCCCGATTAGTGGGGTATCTTCTAGGAGGTTGTTGTTTGGTTGAATATTTATAGGCTGATTGGTCCATACTGGCTTTACTGAGAAATTTTGGTTTTGCAAATTTTGAGGGACATTAAAGTGCGATTGAAACCCATTCGGTTGAGAGTATGAAACATTGTTTTGAATGTTCGTTGGGTACACATTTCTATTACTGCCAAAATTAATTTTGAAGTTTTGTTTACTGTTATCGCTTAACTACCGTGAAGTCTTTCAAAATTCTCAAATTCATTAACGTATGCCATGGCATCTTCTAAAGAAGCTGGCTTTTTTAAATGCATGTTATTTTTTAAAATACCAGTGCAACCTGCAATAAACGTATCAAGTGCAATTTTATCATAATGATTGATTCGGCATAATTTTTCTGATTCACTAAGTTTAACATCGTTGCTTGTTCTTTGTGCGACGTTGCTTCTTAGTAATTGGAGACGGCTACCGAAATTTAGTAAATGTTCACCTTTATACGGCCTATTTCTGGTTAATTCCTGCACTAAGCAATTCAAATCCCTACGGTCCGAAAAACACTGCACTAAAGCCTCTTTTAAACTCGACCAGGTATTCAATTCTACTCTATTACCTACCATCGCTTCTGCCCTACCAATTAACTTTTCTTGGATGCATTCGAAAATGTGTTGATCAAGCTCTGGGTCTTTAAATTTACTATAACTTGCAATTAAACTTTCGCAGCGAGTGATAAATTTATTCAAAGTATCACTGTCGCCATCAAAAGGTTTAATAATTTCTATTTTAGACTTAAAAAGATTCCAGTTCACTTGAGCCGGTTGGTTTGGTTGATTAGTTTCATTAGTATTCGTCATATTTAATGCTGTATTATTCTCACTATTAGAATAACCTGCCTCAATTTGAACAATGTCAGAACTTTTTGGATTTTCTTGAAACGTAAGGTTATTTAACTGATCCAACAGCTCGTCAATTTCAATCATAAAGAATATTTTATCGATACTAATTATAATTACTTTTTATTTGTCAAATATTTTAAAAGAACGTTTTATTCTAAAATATCCTCTTAAATACTAAATTGTCTGCAATAGACTGTACACTACCCTATCTTTCCCAAAGTCCTTAAACAGAGGGTCTAGGAAAGGCAAAAAGGAATTTGGCACCTACTTGGTTTGTAGACCTTCGTGTCCCTTTTCCGATCCTTTGCTGCTCACAGAGATGCTGTTCCCGATGTCCTCGAAGGAATGGTTCAGGATCTACGCTGAAGGGGTTGAA
This sequence comes from Agriotes lineatus, assembly GCA_940337035.1. Classification (NCBI taxonomy): domain Eukaryota; kingdom Metazoa; phylum Arthropoda; class Insecta; order Coleoptera; family Elateridae; genus Agriotes; species Agriotes lineatus. Next base: position 22,410 of record CALNHX010001876.1, on the reverse strand, counting down.
ACTCCAAAGTCGCGAAGTCTCTAATTTTCCGACACGATGCGAAAGAGATTTTCCACAACCGCGCACTATCCTACCGACTGCGCCAGTTAAATGATTAAATCGGAAAAACAGCTTTTTAAAAATAAACTTTATTTCGTAATTACAGGTAAAAGCAAAAACCGTCTTAACTCTGTTACAAACAAGCAAAGAATGAATCTAACGTTTTACATAATTCGCAATGTGGCAAAGAGATAACGATGAGCTGGGATGTGCCTTATCAGCGTGGCGTCGTGTTCTTGATAAGCAGGTGCACGTAACTCACGAATTTGGGATTAACAACATCATTTGGTGGCGCTGCAGGTCCTGTGGGATTTGGAGTCACGCTGACAGTACAAATGTGCAAGAAGCAAAAAACTATGTGTGTAATGAGTGTGAATAAACGACTTTGTACTGTTGTCGATATTATCCTTATGACTGAACGATTTCACACTACACCAGGCGAATAATTCGGTCATGTAATAGGTTTTTAGAAATTGTTTTCTAATATTTTAGAATATTTTTTTACTTTCTTTTCATGTGCCTTTGATAGCCTAACATTATACAACGTTTCAAAATAAAATTTGTTTAGATTGTTCAATTGTTGTTTTTAAATCACCATTTTACCGTAAGTGGTCGATATTAGACCACCATCCCCTAGAACAATCAGTAGAAAATATAAAACTGAGACAATTAAGCAGACAAAGTAAAATTACCGATCACTTTGAAAATCCGAAATTGCAGTTTTGTTTATCAAGTTAACCAGAATATCTCATATGTAAAAGAAACCCGAGTGGCTCTTCAAAGTAAGTAGGACCAGAAAACACCACTTTTCACTGAATAGACAACCTACCCTGGGATTTGATTGATTTTTCTGGGTTTTTCTGAGCATAATATAAGGAATGTGTTAATTAAGCGATTCGTAATGTAAATGTAATTGTGAGACCAAAATATTAATACTAAAAATTGGCGTATCAAACTTTTTCTAACCAATTTTTTGTTGTTGCCGTTACAACAAATTTTCAGTTATTAAATGAAATGATGATGAAAATTGAGATAAAAACAAAATGACTATTATAATGTTACTATCGATGTGCTTTTTTTTAAGTTACAGGACATTCTCGTGAATATTCTCGTATTCTTGGTAAAGTCGGTGTTACAAGGCAGAACCAATTGTCAACAAAGTGCAAATATTTGTACAAAAACTTTGTAAAATGTTGTTCGTCAATGGCGAACATGCAAAGGCGAATAACTTCCTACCAAACCAGGGTAAATAATGACGAAAGGGTTTCAAAATCAGCTAAATTTGATAATTTACTGAAGTATGTAAACAACACCACATACAGCTTCTTAATGTGCAAGTGAAGAATCAGATAAAAAAACACAGGCTAGAAGATTTACAACAGATGAAAAAGTTCTTGCACTTGCTTTGCTCAAAGCCTGTGGTCGACGATACAGACTCCTATCAAAAATATTTGCCTTGCCAAGTAAAGGCACACTTACAAAGTTTTTAAGTAAACTTCCGTTTGAAACTGGCATCGACAGTAAAATGTTTGGTGTTCTGGGTGAAACAGTTAAAAAAAATGAGAACGTGTGAAAGATATTGTTCCGTGGTCTTTGACGAAATGTCTTTGAGTACCAATATTCAATAAAATCCTAAAGATCTTATTGAATGAGTTTATGATGATGGAGAAGAGAGAAGACCCCTCTTAGCAGACTAATGTTTTTCTTATAAAAGGAATATTTCGTAGGTGGAAGCAGCCCGTTGTCTATACCCTTTCAAATGGGCCTATGAAAGGCTCAGCAATTAAAAGTTTACTAATTTTTATTATTGGCCCTATTTACCTGATGACTGATGCTAACATTATTTAAATTTTTACAGAAAACGAGTTGGAAATTTACATTGACAAGAAGAGATCAGTGGACAAAAACCGAATTTAAGTTGATGCTACTTTTGAAAAAATTAGCAACAAGCCTTCTTTCTCTAATGAAAAAACTGTAATTGAAAAAAAACGAGACCTGCAGGAAATTTTTTCAACTAGCTTAAGTAAGACTGAAACAGACGAAGAATGTGAAGCATTAAAAAAATTAATGGCTCCAATAGAACCACAATTGTCAGCATTACGAGAATCAAGACAGTCTTCGTTCATATCCAAAAACCATGAACCGCCTAATAAGAAAATTATTCACCAGCGTTCTCTTTACTCAACACAAAAGAAAACAATACAAAAAACAAAACGTGTGTCTAAACCTGATAGTAATGAATGCAGTACCATTGCACTGTGTTTGCTTCGTCCCAATACCAATAACACTGATATACATTAGATGGGTAGGTAAATACACTGCTAATTATAAGAGACTAGCTGACCCGGCAAACGTTGTTTTGGATTATGACATCATGGGGAAAACCCTTCAAACCATTAAGCACAGAATCATAAAAGTATGACTGCAAATAGAAAGTCGTACAATGTATAGAAAAAACACATTCGACGTTTTCCAATTTTTCGGGTTTGGATTTTTCCGAATTTTCTTTTTTGCTAAACTACCTCGGGAGTAAGAAGAACACAACAACAATAAAATCATCCAAATTGGTCGATTCGTTCTCGAGTTTTTGCGTTACTAACACACTAACACACTGCGATTGATTTTTATATATACAGGCCTGTGCATATATGCACCCCTTTTAATTCGCAGTGTACTTACCTATGCTTGATTTACAATTATTTATTCACCTACTCGTTTGTGGGGAATTTAATTTTACTGTTTGTTTTAATATTTAAGTAAGAATTTCATTCGTTGTTTGCAATTTAGTAATAATTTAACTTTACTTTGACTCGTGTGCTTTTTCTCTTTAGCAATGGAAGTATAACGTATGTGTAAATGATTGAACATATCTAACGTTAATTTCTAATAGGTGTACAATAATACTTATGTAAATTTTTGTGTTTATAATAATTTGTAATACATCTGTTAAATAATAAAAATTTGATTAAGCTGATTAAGCCCAATTTTTTTAAATTTATAAAGAAACTAGCGAACCCGACAGACGTTGTTCTGCCCACTGCCTGCTATTAGCGAGTTCAGCAAATGTTTTTTCGATATTCGAATTTTCGATTTTTCTCATTTTAAAAAATATTGGGGGGTGGTTGGGAATGAAATTTTGGAGTTATATGTTCTGATATGCGAGAAATCGTCAACAATTTAAAAAAGAAATTCCTAGACCCACTCAAACACACAAAAAATTTCATCAAAATCGGTCTAGCTGTTTAGGAGTTCAGTCACATACACACGTACAGAAGAATTATACAGGGTGATTCAAATTAAGTGCGCACCATGGCTATCTTTGTTATTATTAATTTTACAAAGTAAGTTAAATTAGCAAACTAGTAGTGTTTTTGGTGCTGATTAATATGCAATTAATAAAAAACAATGGAATAACGACTTTGCGACAAAATTAAACTTTTAGTTTTTTTAATGAAACACCCTCTATATATTTCAAAAACTTGAAATAAAAATGAATTTGTGATATAAAAGTCTTAACACACTATTGTCTTAAAATGAATATTAAAGAAGTTAGGGGAGATTTTAGTTTACCTATATCAACAATACACCGTAGGTACTTACGAAAAATTCATAGTAGGCTGCTACTAAAAACAAAAACAATAATGTATACATCAGAACTGTCAAAATCAATTTATCGTACGTTTGGTTGTCGAAAGTAATTAGTGTTGTTTATTTATTTCAATTAAAAACTCAAAACAAGCCTGCAATGAATTTTTACAGTAGAATAATGTACGAGTATGTATTTATCCATAAACTGAAACTTGCGATAACTTCTTTAGTATTCATTTTAAGACAATAGTGTATTAAGACTTTTATCTACGACCACTACTAAAAGTAGGCCTTTTAGCGCTAGATTGTTTCACTAAAAGTGACGTTTTATAGTTTACCGTGTTTAAAGAAATCAGCTGTTTACTTTTAGCACACGGGCTAAAAGTGAAGTGAGGTTATAAAACTACAATTTCGTACTGCAAGTGAAGTTGTAAAGCTATTCCAGTTGCTTCTTGCGTTACAGGTAAAGCGTTTTTGAAATAATTAAAGCGTTATGTAATGAATACAGTCATATGTGGAGTATCAATAATTACATTTCGTAACTCACCTTGACAGCACGGGCGTGGCCAAACAATCGCCCGCGCGGCGTAGCCTACTGTTCATTATGATATAAATTAAAAGTGTCGCAGATGCGAACCTTTCTTAAATCGATATTTATGGATTAATAACGGTAAAATTAAGGTCGTAGATAAAATATTGTATGCAACGCGTGCTAAAAGTCGTTTATGCGCGAGACATGTTATGAAACTCAGCCTTCGGCTTCGTTTCATAATTTTCATGTCTCGCGCATCAACGTCGACTTTTAGCACTTGTTGCATAAATAGCTATTATATCACAAATTCATTTTTATTTCAAGTTTTTGATTGTTTTTTATTAATTGTATATTAATCAGCACCAAAAATACTACTAGACTGCTAATTTAACCTACTTTGTAAAATTAATAATAACAAAGATAGCAATGGTGCGCACTTAATTTGAATCACCCTGTATACGATGTCAGGTCATTTTGGTATTTTAAATAGCCACCTAGGCTTTAGGGCAGCCTGCCCGTATGCTAAACCCTTTTAGTTCTTTATTTGGCTCCATCGCCTAATTCCAGAATCATGATTTCGCACATATTTGGCCCCAAACGCAGTATTTCTCGTCGGTTGGAGCCCCCCTCTGATGGCGCTTTGGCAGCCGAGCGTTATCGCTCGCAAGAATTCCGAATCTTCTAGAAAACACGCCGTTGTGGCGTGATACTATTGTCGCCGGCATTAATTTGTTTCATTTTATCGCCTCGCGATTGGCTGCCGAGGTTTAGTCACGTGGGGACGCGACCGATGTGACCTGTGGCAGCGCTTCCCTCTGGGCAGTTGATCGCAGCCCGTTGCAGAGAACGTTCGTGTGGTGGTTGTGTGTGTGAGTTTCGAATTGTCTTCGGCGTAGCGTGGGTGCTTTTTGAGCCCAGTTCCTGCTCCCGTAAGTAAGGGATTGTGCCCCCTTCATCTCGACCTTCGAGGATCTGTCCCGCAGAACGAAAGTGGCCCATTTTTCGTCGTCCAGTTGTACGCGTCCTGACGCGTCTCACGTCGCCATTATGGCGGATGTCCACTCATCCCTATAGCCGTCGAACATCGAAAGTACCTGCCACCTAAGACTGCAGCCTGTCGCAACTCAACTGTACCAGGCTCCCCAACCGCCTACATATTAAGGTATGTGTCTTTGAACTGATTACCGCTGTGAACGCGAGTGTACCTGGCCCGCGGAGAGCATTTAAGCCCCGCGTACGAGCTGTATTGAGACGCCGCGAGCGAGCCCGTCACATCTCTTGTGCCTACAGGCACTGTCGTCATATTTGTTCACTACTGTTTGCTGCATAAGGCGTCGCGCCCGCATATTTGTACATTCATTCCAAATTACAGACTGTCCATGTTGCAAGTGCTAATTTGTTCATTACTGTTTGCTGCATAAGGCGTCGCGCCCGCATATTTGTACATTCATTCCAAATTACAGACTGTCCATGTTGCAAGTGCTAATTTGTTCATTACTGTTTGCTGCATAAGGCGTCGCGCCCGCATATTTGTACATTCATTCCAAATTACAGACTGTCCATGTTGCAAGTGCTAATGTGTTCATTACTGTTTGCTGCGTAAGGCGTCGCGCCCGCATATTTGTACATTCATTCCAAATTACAGACTGTCCATGTTGCAAGTGCTAATGTGTTCATTACTGTTTGCTGCGTAAGGCGTCGCGCCCGCATATTTGTACATTCATTCCAAATTACAGACTGTCCATGTTGCAAGTGCTAATTTGTTCATTACTGTTTGCTGCATAAGGCGTCGCGCCCGCATATTTGTACGTTCATTCCAAATTACAGACTGTCTATGTTACAAGTGCTACTTTGTTCATTACTGTTCAACATCTGTCGCTAGGTTTAGAGCGCGCGCCAGCTGGTGTTCTTAGATATAATCTATTTATAGATATAGGGCGACGCACTCTGCTGCCCCATTGTAACCCGTGAGTCAATACATGATTTGTTAGTTAAGGGAACTATTGTTTTGTTTCGACTTGTGCATGTTCTGTTTCAGATAAGCGCCCCCTTCAGTGTACTGATTATTGTGCGACGGGACGAGGGAGCTTTGAGCGTACAGGTGGGTGAGACAGCTGCGTAGTAGCGGTCGGATTGGCACCTAATTACAATCCTTGCATAAGGCAATCTCGAAATTGTTATTTGACCTTGCAACTCTTGAGTAATCCTATCGACGGAGTATTTTGCGTGCTTCGCTCCCGTCTAACCGTCCAGGCCCGGTTAGTCGGGGTTAAGACAGGCTTGGTGGCGCCCTCATAATTTTGACATACCCTATATATATATATATTATGCCGCAACACGCTTGCCCAGAACGTATCGTGTGACTCACGCCCGACTCCCTGAGCGTTCCAGCCGTGGCCTTTAGCCTATTTTGAACCGATTTCAGGGCAAGTGTGCCAGTTTTTCAGGACTGATTCCGTGGTGCGATGCTCACCTTGGGTGGGTGTCGTAAAGTTCTTTTAATACCGTAACAACGAGTCCATAGTGTCTTGCACAAATTCATTAAAATTCAGATATTTCATTATCGGAAACGCGCTCGAACATGTCAATTAGTATTGTTAGTTGCGCATTTTTTAAAGTAAAAAGTTAGTACCTATACAGGGTGTCCCAGGTAAGATATATAACGTCATGTAGGTTTTTTAATGGAACATCCTCTATATTGTACCATTTTCGAATTCTACGTTAAAAACTGAACACTTTTTGTATAACCAACTATATCTCTAAATTCAGCGGTTTTCGAAATATTGACGTTTGAAAACACTGATATTGTTTTTTCCGACTTCCGGTCAAAAAATTGACATTTCTGGTTGAATCGAAAAATAGCATCAAGTGATAGCTCATAGAAAACTGAAATACGAAAGTGCAAACCGTTTCCCTTTAAATGAAACCGTTTGGTTTTTACAGCTGCGTAAATGTTCCAAATCTTCAATGTTCAAAAGTTTTGAAAGATAGGTAAAGTACCCCTTACAGTCAAGTCTAGTTTATGAATTTTTCTATTAGTGCAGTACAAAATAGTAAGCACGTATACCAAAATTCAAATCGACATCTCTACATTTGTGTAAATTAACAAAAAAATAAAAAATAAAAATTTGAACTTCGAGGCCCTATAATTTCTTACAGAAGGGACTTTGTAGTAAGGTATATTACGTTTAATCGATTTATTATGACGTAAGGAATCTATGACTAATCGGTGTCCCATTATTTTAGGGACGCCCTGTATATAAAGATAAAGCTATGTTGTCGTTGTCTATGTATTTATTTATCAGATTATAATTGCTGATTTAGGATGTGTAGGTAAAATAAATACATGCTTACCTAACAAATAATCGCTAATTTAAGTTAAAAACAATTATACATAATTAAATTTTAAACATAATAGTTATTTACTATACAAGTGGGATAACAGCATCATTAATATACGTGTGTGTAAGTTACAAACGAGTGCGTAGCACGAGTTATGTAAGCACACAAGTATATTAATGATGCATTATCACACATGTATTGTACAAAATTTTATCTACGACTGCCTAAAATTGAGAAAAGTGCATTAAGAGAAATGTCAGATCTGTCATTTTCAAAAATATTTTAGTAGGCAAATGTCATTATGTCATTCGACACTATTTCAATTACGTAATGAAGTCATTACACAACTCAGTTGCGTAATGAAACCATTACATAACTGAGTGGTGTAATGAGCTTCATTACCTAACTGAAATAGTGTCAAATGAGTGACGTGATGCGTTACTTATCCCACTGGAGTAGATAAAATTATATACGTTTATCCTATATCCTTTATCTAATAGACTTGTCTGTCCGGGACGCTATTTTGTCTGTCCGGGACGCTGTTTCAGTAGCCAAACCGTAAGAGATAGAGATTAAAGTTATATGTTTGGAATGGTCATGTCAGGTCAGGAACCGAATTTCAGTCAGTAGTGTCAGTACGCTGTTTCAGCAGCCAAAACGGATCTGCGACCCTCTGCGCCTTAAAACCTCGATCGGTTAGGCAACCACTTTGACAGCTTCCAGAATGTTCGGATGCGGCGTACCACTTTGACACCTAACCTGATAACCTCGAATTTGACATGGACGTACAATGCTGCCAACATACTATTCATAACGGAACTCCGGCGAGCCGCTGGCGAACGACTATGCATACGGGTGTGAGTGTAGCGAGCATGTCTGCACAGGAGTTGCAGTCAGAGGCTAGACGCTAGTGAGAACGCGCCTTGCGTAGTTCCGTTCAAACAAATCACCCTGTATAAGCTGCACACACAGAACGTCACACCTTCATCTGTGCGCGGGAAACAAGTTGACCTAACCCCAACGTATGTTTTCGTTTTATAACATTTGAAGATTTCGCGATGGAAGTTAAATGGAAAGAAGAGGACGTCGACCATTTAATTTGCCTGGTCAGGGGAAATGACGTCCTCTATAACCAGAGTTTGCTAGGCTATTCAAACCGGGATACGGTTGATTCATTGTGGCATTCTATTGGGATGCGGCTTGGAAAACCTGATAAGAACATTTACTTACTTATTAATGCAAGAAGGTTTATAGATATTAATGATACATTACTAATACGAAAATCGTTTTCGTGGACCATTTTAAATATTAATAAAACTAAAGATCCACATGCGGATCAAGACGAAATCTTTAGTTTTATTAATATTAATTAGACAAGTTTGATTATGGGCATCTTAACGACACGAGTTTGATTGCAAAAAACGAGGCGGTGAGCCGAGTTTTGAGGCAGTCAAACGAGTCTCGTTAAGTGCCATAAGTAAACGTGTATTGTTCAATATTTTATCTTCATCAATAAATTCTGGTTCAATGTATTTCTTTATACAAAAAGAGTGCGGTAATGAAGCTCGTAACGATACTAAAATTAATTTGGTTAAGAGTCTATAACAACACCGATGAAGATAAAAGTAATTAACAGTGTCTATATTTGTTGTAGCAAAAGAATGTTCCAAAAAGTGGCAATGCCTACGTGCTGGATTCCGGAAACGAAGACGAGATTATACTCCAACCGGGTCAGCAGCAAAAAAGGTGTTTCTGCTGCCCTATCTGGTAGACCGGCCCACCACAACCAATGTGGGTGAAATTTCCACTGCGCGTTCCACGTTTGATGTAGCTCCACACGCAGGTTCTTCAACTGAAGTTGTATCACAAGAAGTAGATACAGGAGAACTATCGTGGGTGGATATTTTAATTAACGAAGAAGAGGCAGAAGCTCCTTTTTCGTTAACAGTCGATAGTGGCCCTCCTTCAGCTTCAACGCCTTCTAGTTCCTCCAGCAGCCATTTGTTTCAGAAAAAAACTAAAGTTGATAACAAGAAAGATATTGATGAATGCATTCAAAAATTTTTAAGGGAAAAAACCGATAAACCAGTTGGTTCCATGAAACACTTTTTGTGGAGCATTTTGGAGGATCTGAAAAAAATGCTGTTACGGTTCAAAAGTCATTTACAACTATTTAGCTAATTATTTGCCCTAATCTTGGTTAAAACTAACTTTTGCCATATTTTCCTTCGAGTTTAATTTTTCTTACAGCATTACTGAGCATTTAGATCTTCTGAAAGTCACATTCCAATCTAAGTAAACCATATGATAAGAATTACAGGTCTGAGAGCCCCTGGTGTGTAGGCTTCACTTTATGCATATCTGAACCCCCCCCCCAAGACTTGATTTTTGGTTTTATCAGTTTTGGAAACCATTTTGGCATTCGCCATTTTTGTGCTGTTAAAGACAGGTGCTTTGAAAATTCGCGTCTTGGAGACGTAACTTTATTGGATTTATTCAAGCGCATCCTGTGTAGGAAATCGCTTTTGGTGTAATTTTGGATTCCGAGGTGGTCTGGATTAGGCCCCGAGGATGTTATTTGCTGTGATCTCCTAGCCCAGACTTTGTTTGGGGATTTTGCTTTAGCAGCACATGGTCAACCTCCTTGGCGAAACTCAGCCGTGAAGATCTGAAACGGGTATGTGGTTTTTCTAGGTTCGTTCAGTTCGATTCTATTGTTAGTTGTCCTTTCAGCTTTTTCTTTTCCCCGCTGGGAACATATGTACAGTATTGCCGTGTGGCTACGTACCTGCAGTACTCCCTTCGCTTGGCAACGTGCCAGCAGCCCCCTTTCTACTTGGTGGCGAATCGAGCATTGCTCCGCCAGTGGCCAGTCGAGCCTGCGTTACATGACAGGATAGCACCAGCAAACCTCCTGCGACAGCTACTCGGTGGTCACCCACTTTTGACCTCCTCATTGCCCTTTGGCCCCTGCTTGCAGCCACTGCTGCCGAAGTGTAGCCCATCGCAAAGGTCTGTCAGATTACTATATCCGTTTCGAACTCCCGAATCTTTGGCCCAACTGCGTGACGGTGCTGCAATGTGCTCGATAAACTTATGAATGTTTTTAACGTGTATTCTTAAGCGGTAAGCTCACCTGTGGAACCTTATTTGATTCTGCATTACAAAACAGTAACTAATTTCTGCATTGTAAACAAAATTTAGCGGTAGCTCTTTTGATCGATATTTAGGTCATATGTACGGACTATGTTTTACCGGTATTGTATGGTCTCCGACCTCGGAATAATTTTTGACGGTATTGTTGTGCAAGAGAAATTATAATGCTCGCGTCACGTCCGTTGTAAATGCAATTTGCCTTGCAATATCGCGAATTCGCCCTTACGGAACCAAAACAAGATCTTGTAGGCCCGTGATTGCGTCGGTATAAATTAATTATTAATTAAACAAAGGCTAAGCCTTGTATACTGGGTGTTCGGTTACATTCAACGTGCAATCTAAATTTAGATTTTAATTTTAATAGCTGTGTCGAAGCCAAGATGCTTTCGAACTTTTGCTAAGTGTTTATTCAGTAGTGCATTTGGCCAAATCTAACACCAATCTTGTATCCTATTTTAATACTACTAATTTGTAACAGCTACATACCGTTTATAATTATTTATTTTTATGCCCTTATAAATGTAATTGGCAGTTTTGCGGTGAGTTTAGCCTTGTGCTTTGTATGGTATTGATTAAACTGTGATATATGATCTCCCTATTGAGATACTGTGATAAGATTTGGTAGCCGTATATTGAGATATCGTGTGTGTGTATTTTAATTGTGTATTGTATTTCTGTCCTCGAAAATTATACTATCTTGACCTATTCTGCGTTTATGATTTGTGCCTTGCCGTTACCTTTACTTTTTCAGGTTCGGTTAGTAGCGCCTTCCGTAGTGTATCTTTTGTTTAGCAAAGCGCTGGGTTACTAGCTACTTGGCGCCCATATTTTATTTTTCAGCTAAAGCTTATCAGTCTTTTGTATTTTACCCACGACCAGCTCCGGCTGAGAAGCCGTCGGCCTTTGCTTGCTTCTTTTTAGTCGCCGTAACGGTAACAATGCCTCCTTCAGATCAAATGGAGTTTAAAATAAAAACTTTACAGTTTCTAAGCCAGAATATAATGTAGATATTATTTAATTAAATAAAGAGGCATACATTTTTTGTAATTTTTGTTCTTAAACATGATTGGGCTGTTTATTTAATAATAATTGCAATAATAAAAGAGACATCACCTACCATTTTAATTTGTCTACTAATTACATAATTATTTTCATAACAAATGTTGAAAGTGGCACATATCATGCAAGCAGATGTTACACTCTTCGAACACTATTTTCTAGATGACAAAATAATTCATAGTTATGTTCAATAATAGTATATTATTATATGAGCGATTATGATAGCCATTATTCACGAAGATGACATTTGCTCCACAAGCCGAAGGCGCGTGGCGCAAGTCATCTGAGTGAATAATGGCCATAATCGCGAATATAATACGATATTTTATCTACTGCTTTGCAATAGGAGCCTTGTGTTCATATTTCAGAATTATGACATTTGTGACAGCTGTTAACTTCAAAACTCATTTAATAATAAGAATGAATTTTCTGATTGGCTACAACCTATTGAATAATGAAACTAGAATTTTCTGATTGGTTGCAATTTGCAAACTATTGAATAATGAAAATAGAATTTTATGATTGGCTGCAAACCGTGAATTATGAATCATAATTCATGGCCATTGTGCAGTAGGAGTAGATAATTAGTAGATTATGCAATAAGGGAGAGAAATTGCACTGAAGCAAAATAGCATTCTCTCCGAGTTGCATATACTATTTTTTTCACGTTGCAGGAAGATTAAAAACGAAAAACCCGTTTTTTTAAACGTCATTTATTGACATTTTAGTTAAAATTATTTTAAAATTAGTAACCTATGGGAAATTTTAAAGTTGGTGGCACTGTAAGTCATTATGACAAGAGCTCACAATTATGTCAAATTCGAGGTTAGCAGGTTAGTTTTTGCGTCAGTTTGTGTCAAAACTGACGCAAAACCCAACCTGATAACCTCGAATTTGGCATAATTGTTGTGTCAGTCATAATGAAAACTCCCTAGGGAAATTTTTGTCTTATTTAGTCTCTAGGGAGCAAATGTCCTACTTCCGTCACAATTTTGATGCTATAGAAACGGACTTCTACTCCCGGCCGTGGAAAAATTAATGTATTTGTCATAATTAATTGTAATATTATTGAAACAATTGTAAAAATTATCTTTGTAACCAACAAGCAAAGCAAGCAACGATATGATTAGTATGATATATCGATCATCTGATCTTACTTTTCGGAAATAAGCTCCCTATTGATATGTCTACTTTCCTAAGCGGTTGTGTAAAAAATGGGTTGCAGATCATTGCTATTATAATTCTATTCACATACATTTGCCCAATTTTTACTAATTCATAAATTACAAATAATCATTTCCTTATAGCTACTTATACAAACGTTAACACTTGCACTTTTAAAATTCAGAAACTATATAAGTTAAGTTTTTCTTTATTTATAGAACTTTGAAACATTTACATACAGAATAATTTATACTAAACGTTTATTTCAGCATCTCTAACCTCAATCATCTGGTCTTGCCATTCAAGAGCTTCATCCCCAGCAAAAAAAATTGTAAAACTATCCCTAATATGCCGAGCATGCCTGGTTGACTGATTGGAATTTGTTCGTTGTTTTTCAATGGGGTTCTGATGACGACCGAAGTTGTAAAAATGCATTATTTGTTAACAAACACAACTCCTCTGATGTAATTTCACTTTCAGGTTATCTATATGTCTAATCATATTCTGCAAAACACAAGCGCATTTAAAAATAATATCTATCTGGTTTTACAGCAATTGCTGTTGTAAAAATTCTAAATTTAGATACTAAAATCCCAAACGTACATTTCACCATTTGAAGAGTATCGGACAATCGATAGTTATAAATTCGTTTTTTCCTTTGGGAAAATATGTTTTCGTTTCGAAGCCCTCAGATATACATATCCAATCGCCTTGGTTAGAAAATACTAAATATTCCTTTGAAAGGATGTCATATAATAATTCCAGCATCTGCATAATGATCACAGGCATATAGTTTGCGCTTATTCTAAATCTGTAGGATGATGACGCAAAGCTTTCCCTATTTGCTAAAAACATATTAATATTAATCATAATAATTTACCATTTCTATAATAGAGCTTACCGTAGCGAGATGGCTAATCTTTCTGCGAAAGAAATACTCTTGCGATAGTTCGTATTTCCCATTTTAAACAAATGTTATATTTTTGAGGTTAAAACGTTCTAACAATCTTGTGTAGCAGTAATTCTGAAATTTTTGCGAATCTTGCAGCAGTTGTGGCGTAAGTACATGATAGTCACTCATTTGTTCCCAATTAAATAATATCTCAAACCCATACAGATTCTCGTTGTTTTATGCGATCACACCACATTTTGTACAAAATAACGACCTCTTCATCGCTTGAGCTGGTTTCCAACATCACTGTTATTATTTGGGATTCAATAGTTACTATAAAAACTATTACAAAATACAGATTTTTGAGTTTAGACGTGTTTGCTCGAGAAAACCTTCGGACGACAGATACCGACCGACGCCCTCAGATGTTGGCCTATTTTTCAAGCGATCGCGGACGATCGTAACCGTTCGATTCCGAACGCTTCCTAGCCTGTCAGAGTCATGCCTTATTTATTTATTTATTTATTTATGTACGGCTACAAAACAGGCTGAAGAGCCCTATTACATTGTAGCTTGAAAATTAAAAAAAAAAAAATTAATGAAAATGGCATATATTTATATGGTATGATCAAAAACCACTCCCATCCAGCAGGGCCACGGAACGCTCCCAATTCTTGAATGTAACCATAACTCACTTAAAAGAAAAAAAAATGTTTGGAACAAGCACTCCACGACCACACCAGATGAAAATAATCCCCGATCACACCTTAGTTTTTTAAATTATAACTATTATTAGGTGAAAGAACGGGGAGCCACAACTGAAAATCAAATATCTAATCCAGAGCAGCATAATGTAAAGTTAGCTAAACCATCTGTGCAGAATATATCAACAGTGTTAGCCTTCGCGTTATATAGTCGAAGTATCCGATTTATAGGTGAATTATAATAATGAGAAGTACGAGCAAAGTTTTGATGAAACAGTGTACGAGTTCTAATGTGAACCGGTGGAATGTAAAAACCAATTTTAGATAAACTTTTGGAGTCATCTACCATATTATTCATTAATTTGTATATGTACACTAGACCATTGAAATCCCGTCTGCTTTTTAATGATTTAAATTCATATAGCGGTAACAATTCAGAATATGGTATCAAAATAGGATAAATGTTATGCTCTTTATAGTACAAATATCTCACAAATTTTTTCTGAATTCGTTCTATCAGATCACTGAGATAATTGTGTGATGGATTCCATATCAATGTTGCGTATTCTAATTTGGACCTCACTATAGATTGGTATAATAAAATTAACGTTGAGTTATTTCTAAATTCGAAACCAAATCTTATAATCAACCCGAGAGAGCGATAGGATCTTTTAACCATTTCTAAAATATGATCATTGAACTTTAATTCTTTATCAAACCTAATTCCCAGGTCAGTCACATGTTCTATTCTTTCTAAAGTTTTCCCGTTAATTAGGTAATGATATGGCGTTGGCAATTTCTTTCTATAAAAAGACATAACTTTACATTTCTGTGGATGAAAAAACAGTTTGTTTCTTTCGTTCCACTGCAGTACATTGTTAAAATTACGTTGTAGTTCGTGGCAATCATTGATATCATTGACTGTCTTGTATATTTTGAGGTCATCCGCATAGAGTAGATATCTGGCTCCAGTGATTACGTTTCCAATATCGTTAATAAAAATTAAAAATAGCAGTGGTCCAAGCTTGGATCCTTGCGGTACCCCTGACAATGCAATAAATTTCTCTGATGAGGCTTGCTTATAATATACATATTGTGGCCTGCCCAACAGGTAAGTAGAAATAAGCTTAATAACATTTTCTGAAAAACCGTAAAAATTTAGTTTTTTGAGTAATCTAAAATGACATACTCTATCAAAGGCTTTTTGATAATCTGTGTATATACAGTCCACTTGTTTATTTTTATCCAACACTTCTGATATTTCTTCAACATAATTTAGAAGATTTGATACAATAGATCTCTTAGGGGTGAACCCATGCTGCTCAATTATTAGGTAGTGTCTGAAGTGATTCCAGATTTCATCATATATTAAGGATTCAAATACTTTTGCTGGTACTGAGATTAATGCAATTGGTCTGTAGTTAACTACCATATCTCTATCCCCACTTTTAAAAATTGGTGTAACTTTGGAAATCTTCCAGCTATCAGGAAAAGTATTTGTCTTTATTGATAAATTAAATATTTGACACAGTGGGTAAGCTAAGAATTCCGCAAGGCCCTTAAATAAATATGCAGGTAATAAATCTGGACCACAAGACCGTTTATTTTTTAATTTTTTAATGGCTTTCCTTACATCAGTTACTGATATTATTGAAAAATCATAGCAAGAGACACCATTCATCGTCTCAGATTGTAATACGTCTTCAAATTGAAATGTTTCAGGATCGGAGTATACGGATTCAAAGTAACTGGCAAAACCCTCACTAATTAAGTTAAACGAATCTAAAACTTTATTTTGATACATTAGAGGATTATTAGTGTTAGAAGACTTTTGTTTTGCAGTCACGTAACTCCAAAATTTGTTAGGATTTGCACAGATGTCATTTTCTACCCCATCAATAAATCGTCTATGCGCGTTAGATAATTCCCGTTTAACTTCTCTGCGTAACTCCTTAAAAGAATGTAAATCATTAACATTTCCCGAGGCTTTGTACTTTTTCCTATATTTATCTTTTCTCTTTATTAAGTTAATAAGTTCCCTAGAGAACCAATATGGGAATTTGTTTTTCCTATTCTGATACTTTGGGACATATTTGTCAAGAACAGAGTACAACATTCCGTAGAACCACTCTACTGCTAAATTAACGTCACTAAAAGTATCAATGAAGTCCCAGTTAACAACCGCCATTTCTCTATACATTCCTTCAAAATTAGCTTTTCTGAAATCATAAGAACTGTGAGCACTTGTGTTTTTATACTCATTTTTTATATTTCTTTTAGTGTCTATACTTAGAGGAATATCTAATTGCAATGGGAGGTGATCATTGTCTACTTTAACAAAATTAAAATCGGCCAACTGTACAGAGATTTGTGCAAGATCAGTTATAACCAGATCTAATGTTTTGTGTCTTGCGTTAAGAATATTATTAACCATTGTTAACCCACTGAACTCTAAAAAGTTCGATAAATGTCTACAGATTACATCTCCATGTACTAAATCATACCCATTCCCGTAAATTTGTAAGTTAAAATCTCCTAATAAAATGACCTTGCTATTGGGCGGGCGCACATATTCTTCAAATTTTTTAAAAAGCCCGAGATATTTGTCTTGATTAGATTTGGGTTCAAAATAAACAAGGCATAGATATAATGAAACATGTTTACAGTTTGTTATTTTCACCCATAAACAATCAATGTCATTTGTCTCAAGTGATGTAATGCGAGTAGAAAGAAAGTTTGCATTAATCGCCAACACCACACCTCCACCTTTTTCCTTACCTGTTTGATCAGCCGACCTGTCCTTACGGTAAACTATATATCTTTCATCAAAAATCTCCCTATCATGTATTCCCGGTGTTAGCCAACTTTCCGTAAAGGCAATAATATCATAATTGGATGCCATTACGTTTTCCAAAGTTATCTGCGTGCGACGGCGGACACTGTGCACATTTTGATAATATATAGATATTTGATTATCAACCATAACTCCTAAAGAAAAATAAAATAATATAACATTTACAACTAAATTTTAAAATACAGTGCAAAATGGGCACATAATTATTTACACACCGAAAAAATAAACAGAAACTATGTTGGTATGTTGACAACATAAATTTTATGAAAGAACGAATATAAACAAACTTTGGCACCCGTATACGCAACATGAAATTAATAATAAACTGACACAAAATACAAACATAGTAAACAGTACCTTCCATTGTTTTTAACCACATTAGGTTGAAGATAGTTTTTCTATATCGGTCATACTTGAAATGGCTTTAACACTATCACCATCTGTCTTTCGCAGAAACACTTGACCATAATGTGTTCAGAGATATTTATAGTTGTATTTCTTCTTCACATCCAGTGCGGCAGAAAAAAGCTTTCTATTTTGCGGCGTAAGGCCCTGAACACACGGGATTCCGTTTCCCAGATTCGGTATGCGGGATACAGAATCTGAGTCTGTTCAGACACGGCGACTGAATCTCAGACGCGGGCCTTCAGTCACTTGCAGTGCCGTGCTGTTATGGACCTAGCATTGCTGTTCTTTGTTTCTGTCGAATTAGTCTAGAAGTGCTGTATTTAAAGTCAGGGATTGGGCTCTACAAAGCTAATAAACTTTTCATTGTCAAATAATGTACGCTCTATGATCGTTGTATAGTAAGGAACGCCTTGCTTATTCGATTTAAATAGAAGTTGCAGAAAATCTGCTACGCCTATGACATGATATCATATATTCTGGCTGGCAAAAGTAGGCGAGTCCAGGCCGTGGTACACGTGGACTCATATCCTCTATATGCTCCAATGGTAAATCGGTATCCGAGATACAGAATTTGTCGCAGGCGGCCGAAATGGAGAGATAAGGAAAATCGGCCGCCGGCGACACATTTTGTATCTCGGATACCGATTTACCATTGGAGCATATAGAGGATATGAGTCCACGTGTACCACGGCCTGGACTCGCCTACTTTTGCCAGCCAGAACATATGATATCATATCATAGGCGTAGCAGATTTTCTGCAACTTCTATTTAAATCGAATAAGCAAGGCGTTCCTTACTATACAACGATCATAGAGCGTACACTATTTGACAATGAAAAATGTATGAGCTTAGTAGAGCCCAATCCCTGACTTTAAATACAGCACTTCTAGACTAATTCGTTAGAAACAAAGAACAGCAATGCTAGGTCCATAACAGCACGGCACTGCAAGTGACTGAAGGCCCGCGTCTGAGATTCAGTCGCCGTGTCTGAACAGACTCAGATTCTGTATCCCGCATACCGAATCTGGGAAACGGAATCCCGTGTGTTCAGGGCCTTAATGATTCCCTGATGTAAACTCGCCCATCCATGGTTAATTTTAGATCAGATAAAGAGATGCCTCTTTTAATTTTAAATTTGCGTAGAAATTCATCTCTATCGACCCTTCTAACAAATTTCACAATTATATTCGGATGTCGATCACCATATTGCTTCAACCTGTGCGCTGCATCAATCATATCTGTTGTTAGAGCAAAATTAACACATTCCCCGATAGCCTGAATTAAACTAATTATATTTTCATTAGGAAATTTTGGCACTCCCACTATTTCTAATGTATCACGCCTATGATATTGTTGCATATCGTGTAGTTCGGTCTTGCATTCCAGTAGTTGCTTTTCTAATTTGAGATTTGCACTTCGCAATTTCTCAATATTATCATTACATTCTTCTGATTTAGTCGCGAGATTATCCACCGTACGATTGATATCAGCGATATCGGTTTGGCAAGCTAGCATCGCCGTGGCTAATCGTTTTTGTTCCTCTAATATGGTGTCTTGCGACTGCACAATCTTATCCAATCTCTGAAGAATAGTTTCAAAGCGATTTGAGTCCCCGCCATCACCTTCGCCTGAGGTCCCGCCGGTTGTTCGCGTATTTACCATGGCGGACAATCGGACGGCTCACCAGCGAATCACACAGTTAAACTATTAGGGCCTATTTGAGTACTTTACGAACCAATAACTGGGTAATATTACGGTAGTGTTATACCTTTACACAGTTCACCAAACTTTAAACGAGTTACTTCTAGCCAGACCCATTTGTTGGCAAAATAACACAGAGCCGCCCAAACGTCGACCGTTCACTCTGACGCCATTACATTATAAGATGGATTGTGACTAGAGATACAGGTTTCTGCATATCTTCTTTAATTATATTCATACATGTGTTTAGATATTCTAAAACTGTTCTTCGATTAAATGCTTTTGATATAGCGTGAATGTTGGCGAAACTAAAATCGGTTACTATAGATCCAATAATAGGCCAACTATTATTTTCTTCACAAAATACTCTAAAATCATGAAGTATTTTAAATATAGATTTAGAATAATGTTGCGAAGAAATCATTTCAAATATGGGAATTAATCTATTTGTGGTATTTGTCTGAATCACAGCGGAATACAAATATATACGTTTTTTATCTTCGAGTGGATTTCGTACAACACCTCCCGTCGCATCAAAAAATATGATTGGTAAAATATTGCCAATCTTTTGATCTTGGATAATCCTAAGCTGTTGAATGCTGAATAATTTCACATTAAATGGGACCGATACTTCCTGAATGTATTCTTTGTGCTCCAAGTGCATTTCTATCAAATCCAGCAAGTCGTTTTTATTTCTATCCATACTAGCAATAGCCTCTGATCGTATTTTTCTTACAGTTGCATCAGATTTAACATCCTGTAAATTACCTTGTTGTACCACACTTTCTTTCGCTTTCAAAATGGTAGGTTTTTTGTAATGCAAACGTTTAAGATTCATCAATTTTCTTTTTACTGCAACCCTTTCTATACCTTTTACAAATGATGTTAATTTCTGTTTATGACAGAAATTAAGGGACGTACTGTACACCGATACTTGCTTGTTCTTAATTACAATTTTAAATTTTTTACAGTTATGTTTATTATGGATGCATTCAGCATATATTACAATTGTAATCTTTTTTTTGTGATACTTCGTAAACTTAAAAACTAATTGACAGCTATTGTTTATATATTTTGAGATTCTATTTCTAAGATAATAAGAATAGTAACCCGGTACTAATTTATTATTTTTGAATATAATATTCTAAAATTTCCTTGATATTTGAAAAGATCCTTCAAATACAGTACAATTACCGTAATTTACTTTATAGTTAGTAGATCTGGTTTCATTCTGAGAATTTTTCGGTAGTATAAGAGAACTATTAGAACTACACAAATTAAGTATATATTCAGGAACATCTTGAATAGATCCAGTAACGTTAAAGTCGTTAGTAATGCTTATTTCCGGAGTTACATTATTATAGTTTGAAGAAATAATAGTTTCTTCTGAACGTGAACAGTGACTATCATGATGAACCGCTTGGTTAATAGATTCAACTTCCATAGTCTGATTATAATATTATTCATTGTTGCTGACCTGTAGTACATTGACCAAAGGTCTGCATATAGGAGATAAGATCCCAACATTAAGATCGGATAAAAGAAAATCAGATTGAACACTTTCTAAACCAAACGAATTCGTTTGGTTTTGGTCGTATGTCTTAAGCGATAAACGCTTAAGTTTATTTGTAGCAATATCACCAACTTTTGAGGATATTTCCGTGCTAAAAAGATTCCTCTTGCAATTTTTCACAGCTGCGAAAGTTACATTTCTAGACTCAACAGGCGTTGATGTAGTAAAGTGATCAGCAGTGTTAGAGCAGGAAACATTTAATGCGGTTGTATTAACATTGTGTTCGCTTAAATCTAGATTGTGGTGACTATCATTGTTTAAAAAACTTAAATCAAAATTATTAGATGATCGAATGTGTTGGAAAAGTATGTACATATTTTTTCTGTTTTTCCAGGTGTTAACCTTTTGAAATTTTAAACATAAAACACTATAGATGGAGTTTTCTTTGTTAACTGTTTCAGTCATATCAACATTTTTAGCGTGTAGATTTTTAAGGGTTTCTACCAACGCAAACTGATTTATTTTCAAGGAAGAGGGCAAAGACTTTCCTGCGAACTGCACTTGAAAATCTTTTGTTTGTACTAAGCGATAAACCATTATTGGAAACCGATATTTTGTTTTCGGTAAAGACGATACTATATTGATAAAAAATACATCACCAGGCTTAAGTTTAATAATATCATCGTAGCTATACAACGGAAATTGTTCTTTGATGAGAGATACAACTGCCTTAACCTGTTGCTGTTTTTTTGTAGATTTAAATACCATTATGGCTAATTGCAAGAGATTTTAAACATAAATAGTTAATTATTGCAAACAGTGCAATATCTTATAACTATGTAACTGCTAAGCCGTAAAGTAAGGTGAGGTGTAATAAAAAAACTTCAACTTATATTAATAAAACTCTAAGAACTCGAATAATCAGAAGAAAGTAATCGGATGATGTAAATATTAACTATGCTAACATATATTTTTAAGCAGACATACAGCTTCTTATGCTAGGAGATAATTAAAAAAGCGTCAAAAGTAACAGCAAACGGAGTAAAATAAAATATGAAATATCTTAAACCAATTAATGACTGTCCGATAACGAAATATGCATATAAAGCAGTGAACTAATAAAACGTAGACAAAATGCAAGCAAAAATTGTTAAATTTACAGCCTAACAACTATACAAAGCAAGAACAAAACTATAATAATTAATGAAACAAATCAATGCGAGGACGCGTAAATTATTCGCCACTTGGAAGATACCACTTCTCGTACACTCGAAAGACGTGTGATCCTACTATTCAGCAGGTGTATTACCTCCGTCAATTCTTATGCGTATGACGAACAACACAGAACAGTCTGCTCGAATCGTATTGTACAATGCATGTGCCCGGTATATCGTTTTTTTGTACTCATGACTTCAAAATTCATATTTTCCAGTCATTCCCGATGCGCCGAAACTTACT